>CM049190.1:16391476-16991476 GCA_026770425.1 Boechera divaricarpa
AATAAAATTTGAAATATTGAAACATACACCACTTATGAGCATATTTATCCCCTTAATTCACTTTGGTGGTTTTCAACATTTCATGAACTTATTTTTCTCATTCTCGATTCTTATGAGTTATCGCTATTTTCAACAGAATGTCACAAAATCTCCAAACGACATGTCATAATAAAATTTGAAATATTGAAACATACACCACTTATGAGCATGTTTATCCCCTTAATTTACTTTGGTGGTTTTCAACATTTCATGAACTTATTTTTCTCCTTCTCGATTCTTATGAGTTATAGCTATTTTCAATGGAAGGTCACGAACTCTCGAAACGACATGTCATAATAAAATTTGAAATATTGAAACATACACCACTTATGAGCATGTTTATCCCCTTAATTAACTATGGAGGTTTTCAACATTTCATGAACTTCTTTTCATCCTTCTCGATTCTTATGAGTTATCGCTGTTTTCAATGGAATGTCACAAAATCTTAAAACGACATGTCATAATAAAATTTGAAATATTGAAACATACACCACTTATAAGCATGTTTATCCCTTTTATTAACTTTGGTGGTTTTCAACATTTCATGAACATATTTTCCTCATTCTCGGTTCTTATGAGTTATCACTGTTTTCAATGAGAATGTCACAAAATCTCCAAACGACATGTCATAATAAAATTTGAAATATTGAAACATACACCACTTATGAGCATGTTTATCCCTTTTATTAACTTTGGTGGTTTTCAACATTTCATGAACATATTTTCCTCATTCTCGGTTCTTATGAGTTATCACTGTTTTCAATGGTAGATCACGAACTCTCAAAACGGAATGTCATAATAAAATTTGAAATATTGAAACATACACCACTTATGAGCATAATTATCCCCTTAATTTAATTTGGTGGTTTTCAACATTTCATGAACTTATTTTTTTCTCCTTCTCGATTCTTATGAGTTATAGCTATTTTCAATGGAAGGTCACGAACTCTCGAAACGACATGTCATAAGAAAAATTGAAATATTGAAACATACACCACTTATGAGCATGTTTATCCCTTTTATTAACTTTGGTGGTTTTCAACATTTCATGAACATATTTTCCTCATTCTCGATTCTTATGAGTTATCACTGTTTTCAATGGTAGATCACGAACTCTCAAAACGGAATGTTATAATAAAATTTGAAATATTGAAACATACACCACTTATGAGCATAATTATCCCCTTAATTTACTTTGGTGGTTTTCAACATTTCATGAACTTATTTTTCTCCTTCTCGATTCTTATGAGTTATAGCTATTTTCAATGGAAGGTCACGAACTCTCGAAACGGAATGTCATAATAAAAATTGAAATATTAATACATACACCACCTATAAGCATATTTATCCCCTTAATTCACTTTGGTGGTTTTCAACATTTCATGAACTTATTTTTCTCATTCTCGATTCTTATGAGTTATCGCTATTTTCAACGGAATGTCACAAAATCTCGAAACGACATGTCATAATAAAATTTGAAATATTGAAACATACACCACTTATGAGCATGTTTATCCCCTTAATTAACTATGGAGGTTTTCAACATTTCATGAACTTCTTTTCATCCTTCTCGATTCTTATGAGTTATCGCTGTTTTCAATGGAATGTCACAAAATCTTAAAACGACATGTCATAATAAAATTTGAAATATTGAAACATACACCACTTATAAGCATATTTATCCCCTTAATTCACTTTGGTGGTTTTCAACATTTCATGAACTTATTTTTCTCATTCTCGATTCTTATGAGTTATCGCTATTTTCAACAGAATGTCACAAAATCTCCAAACGACATGTCATAATAAAATTTGAAATATTGAAACATACACCACTTATGAGCATGTTTATCCCTTTTATTAACTTTGGTGGTTTTCAACATTTCATGAACATATTTTCCTCATTCTCGGTTCTTATGAGTTATCACTGTTTTCAATGGTAGATCACAAACTCTCAAAACGGAATGTCATAATAAAATTTGAAATATTGAAACATACACCACTTATGAGCATAATTATCCCCTTAATTTACTTTGGTGGTTTTCAACATTTCATGAACTTATTTTTCTCCTTCTCGATTCTTATGAGTTATAGCTATTTTCAATGGAAGGTCACGAACTCTCGAAACGGAATGTCATAATAAAAATTGAAATATTAAAACATACACCACCTATAAGCATATTTATCCCCTTAATTCACTTTGGTGGTTTTCAACATTTCATGAACTTATTTTTCTCATTCTCGATTCTTATGAGTTATCGCTATTTTCAACGGAATGTCACAAAATCTCGAAACGACATGTCATAATAAAATTTAAAATATTGAAACATACACCACTTATGAGCATGTTTATCCCTTTTATTAACTTTGGTGGTTTTCAACATTTCATGAACATATTTTTCCTCATTCTCGATTCTTATGAGTTATCACTGTTTTCAATGGTAGATCACGAACTCTCAAAACGGAATGTCATAATAAAATTTGAAATATTGAAACATACACCACTTATGAGCATAATTATCCCCTTAATTTACTTTGGTGGTTTTCAACATTTCATGAACTTATTTTTCTCCTTCTCGATTCTTATGAGTTATAGCTATTTTCAATGGAAGGTCACGAACTCTCGAAACGGAATGTCATAATAAAAATTAAAATATTAAAACATACACCACTTATAAGCATATTTATCCCCTTAATTCACTTTGGTGGTTTTCAACATTTCATGAACTTATTTTTCTCATTCTCGATTCTTATGAGTTATCGTTATTTTCAACGGAATGTCACAAAATCTCGAAACGACATGTCATAATAAAATTTGAAATATTGAAACATACACCACTTATGAGCATAATTATCCCCTTAATTTACTTTGGTGGTTTTCAACATTTCATGAACTTATTTTTCTCCTTCTCGATTCTTATGAGTTATAGCTATTTTCAATGGAAGGTCACGAACTCTCGAAACGGAATGTCATAATAAAAATTGAAATATTAAAACATACACCACCTATAAGCATATTTATCCCCTTAATTCACTTTGGTGGTTTTCAACATTTCATGAACTTATTTTTCTCATTCTCGATTCTTATGAGTTATCGCTATTTTCAACGGAATGTCACAAAATCTCGAAACGACATGTCATAATAAAATTTGAAATATTGAAACATACACCACTTATGAGCATGTTTATCCCTTTTATTAACTTTGGTGGTTTTCAACATTTCATGAACATATTTTCCTCATTCTCGATTCTTATGAGTTATCACTGTTTTCAATGGTAGATCACGAACTCTCAAAACGGAATGTCATAATAAAATTTGAAATATTGAAACATACACCACTTATGAGCATAATTATCCCCTTAATTTACTTTGGTGGTTTTCAACATTTCATGAACTTATTTTTCTCCTTCTCGATTCTTATGAGTTATAGCTATTTTCAATGGAAGGTCACGAACTCTCGAAACGGAATGTCATAATAAAAATTAAAATATTAAAACATACACCACTTATAAGCATATTTATCCCCTTAATTCTCTTTGGTGGTTTTCAACATTTCATGAACTTATTTTTCTCATTCTCGATTCTTATGAGTTATCGTTATTTTCAACGGAATGTCACAAAATCTCGAAACGACATGTCATAATAAAATTTGAAATATTAAAACATACACCACTTATGAGCATATTTATCACCTTAATTAACTATGGAGGTTTTCAACATTTCATGAACTTCTTTTCATCCTTCTCGATTCTTATGAGTTATCGCTGTTTTCAATGGAATGTCACAAAATCTTAAAACGACATGTCATAATAAAATTTGAAATATTGAAACATACACCACTTATAAGCATATTTATCCCCTTAATTCACTTTGGTGGTTTTCAACATTTCATGAACTTATTTTTCTCATTCTCGATTCTTATGAGTTATCGCTATTTTCAACGGAATGTTACAAAATCTCGAAACGACATGTCATAATAAAATTTGAAATATTAAAACATACACCACTTATGAGCATGTTTATCCCTTTTATTAACTTTGGTGGTTTTCAACATTTCATGAACATATTTTCCTCATTCTCGATTCTTATTAGTTATCACTGTTTTCAATGGTAGATCACGAACTCTCAAAACGGAATGTCATAATAAAATTTGAAATATTGAAACATACACCACTTATGAGCATAATTACCCCTTAATTTACTTTGGTTGTTTTCAACATTTCATGAACTTATTTTTCTCCTTCTCGATTCTTATGAGTTATAGCTATTTTCAATGGAAGGTCACGAACTCTCGTAACGGAATGTCATAATAAAAATTGAAATATTAAAACATACACCACTTATAAGCATATTTATCCCCTTAATTCACTTTGGTGGTTTTCAACATTTCATGAACTTATTTTTCTCATTCTCGATTCTTATGAGTTATCGCTATTTTCAACGGAATGTCACAAAATCTCGAAACGACATGTCATAATAAAATTTGAAATATTGAAACATAGACCACTTATGAGCATGTTTATCCCCTTAATTAACTATGGAGGTTTTCAACATTTCATGAACTTCTTTTCATCCTTCTCGATTCTTATGAGTTATCGCTGTTTTCAATGGAATGTCACAAAATCATAAAACGACATGTCATAATAAAATTTGAAATATTGAAACATACACCACTTATAAGCATATTTATCCCCTTAATTCACTTTGGTGGTTTTCAACATTTCATGAACTTATTTTTCTCATTCTCGATTCTTATGAGTTATCGCTATTTTCAACGAGAATGTCACAAAATCTCCAAACGACATGTCATAATAAAATTTAAAATATTGAAACATACACCACTTATGAGCATGTTTATCCCTTTTATTAACTTTGGTGGTTTTCAACATTTCATGAACATATTTTCCTCATTCTCGATTCTTATGAGTTATCACTGTTTTCAATGGTAGATCACGAACTCTCAAAACGGAATGTCATAATAAAATTTGAAATATTGAAACATACACCACTTATAAGCATATTTATCCCCTTAATTCACTTTGGTGGTTTTCAACATTTCATGAACTTATTTTTCTCATTCTCGATTCTTATGAGTTATCGCTATTTTCAACAGAATGTCACAAAATCTCCAAACGACATGTCATAATAAAATTTGAAATATTGAAACATACACCACTTATGAGCATGTTTATCCCTTTTATTAACTTTGGTGGTTTTCAACATTTCATGAACATATTTTCCTCATTCTCGATTCTTATGAGTTATCGTTATTTTCAACGGAATGTCACAAAATCTCGAAACGACATGTCATAATAAAATTTGAAATATTGAAACATACACCACTTATGAGCATGTTTATCCCCTTAATTAACTATGGAGGTTTTCAACATTTCATGAACTTCTTTTCATCCTTCTCGATTCTTATGAGTTATCGCTGTTTTCAATGGAATGTCACAAAATCTTAAAACGACATGTCATAATAAAATTTGAAATATTGAAACATACACCACTTATAAGCATATTTATCCCCTTAATTCACTTTGGTGGTTTTCAACATTTCATGAACTTATTTTTCTCATTCTCGATTCTTATGCGTTATCGCTATTTTCAAATCTATGTCACAAAATCTCCAAACGACATGTCATAATAAAATTTGAAATATTGAAACATACACCACTTATGAGCATGTTTATCCCTTTTATTAACTTTGGTGGTTTTCAACATTTCATGAACATATTTTCCTCATTCTCGGTTCTTATGAGTTATCACTGTTTTCAATGGTAGATCACGAACTCTCAAAACGGAATGTCATAATAAAATTTGAAATATTGAAACATACACCACTTATGAGCATAATTATCCCCTTAATTTAATTTGGTGGTTTTCAACATTTCATGAACTTATTTTTCTCCTTCTCGATTCTTATGAGTTATAGCTATTTTCAATGGAAGGTCACGAACTCTCGAAACGACATGTCATAAGAAAAATTGAAATATTGAAACATACACCACTTATGAGCATGTTTATCCCTTTTATTAACTTTGGTGGTTTTCAACATTTCATGAACATATTTTCCTCATTCTCGATTCTTATGAGTTATCACTGTTTTCAATGGTAGATCACGAACTCTCAAAACGGAATGTTATAATAAAATTTGAAATATTGAAACATACACCACTTATGAGCATAATTATCCCCTTAATTTACTTTGGTGGTTTTCAACATTTCATGAACTTATTTTTCTCCTTCTCGATTCTTATGAGTTATAGCTATTTTCAATGGAAGGTCACGAACTCTCGAAACGGAATGTCATAATAAAAATTGAAATATTAAAACATACACCACCTATAAGCATATTTATCCCCTTAATTCACTTTGGTGGTTTTCAACATTTCATGAACTTATTTTTCTCATTCTCGATTCTTATGAGTTATCGCTATTTTCAACGGAATGTCACAAAATCTCGAAACGACATGTCATAATAAAATTTAAAATATTGAAACATACACCACTTATGAGCATGTTTATCCCTTTTATTAACTTTGGTGGTTTTCAACATTTCATGAACATATTTTCCTCATTCTCGATTCTTATGAGTTATCACTGTTTTCAATGGTAGATCACGAACTCTCAAAACGGAATGTCATAATAAAATTTGAAATATTGAAACATACACCACTTATGAGCATAATTATCCCCTTAATTTACTTTGGTGGTTTTCAACATTTCATGAACTTATTTTTCTCCTTCTCGATTCTTATGAGTTATAGCTATTTTCAATGGAAGGTCACGAACTCTCGAAACGGAATGTCATAATAAAAATTAAAATATTAAAACATACACCACTTATAAGAATATTTATCCCCTTAATTCACTTTGGTGGTTTTCAACATTTCATGAACTTATTTTTCTCATTCTCGATTCTTATGAGTTATCGTTATTTTCAACGGAATGTCACAAAATCTCGAAACGACATGTCATAATAAAATTTGAAATATTGAAACATACACCACTTATGAGCATAATTATCCCCTTAATTTACTTTGGTGGTTTTCAACATTTCATGAACTTATTTTTCTCCTTCTCGATTCTTATGAGTTATAGCTATTTTCAATGGAAGGTCACGAACTCTCGAAACGGAATGTCATAATAAAAATTGAAATATTAAAACATACACCACCTATAAGCATATTTATCCCCTTAATTCACTTTGGTGGTTTTCAACATTTCATGAACTTATTTTTCTCATTCTCGATTCTTATGAGTTATCGCTATTTTCAACGGAATGTCACAAAATCTCGAAACGACATGTCATAATAAAATTTAAAATATTGAAACATACACCACTTATGAGCATGTTTATCCCTTTTATTAACTTTGGTGGTTTTCAACATTTCATGAACATATTTTCCTCATTCTCGATTCTTATGAGTTATCACTGTTTTCAATGGTAGATCACGAACTCTCAAAACGGAATGTCATAATAAAATTTGAAATATTGAAACATACACCACTTATGAGCATAATTATCCCCTTAATTTACTTTGGTGGTTTTCAACATTTCATGAACTTATTTTTCTCCTTCTCGATTCTTATGAGTTATAGCTATTTTCAATGGAAGGTCACGAACTCTCGAAACGGAATGTCATAATAAAAATTAAAATATTAAAACATACACCACTTATAAGCATATTTATCCCCTTAATTCACTTTGGTGGTTTTCAACATTTCATGAACTTATTTTTCTCATTCTCGATTCTTATAAGTTATCGTTATTTTCAACGGAATGTCACAAAATCTCGAAACGACATGTCATAATAAAATTTGAAATATTGAAACATACACCACTTATGAGCATAATTATCCCCTTAATTTACTTTGGTGGTTTTCAACATTTCATGAACTTATTTTTCTCCTTCTCGATTCTTATGAGTTATAGCTGTTTTCAATGGAAGGTCACGAACTCTCGAAACGGAATGTCATAATAAAAATTGAAATATTAAAACATACACCACCTATAAGCATATTTATCCCCTTAATTCACTTTGGTGGTTTTCAACATTTCATGAACTTATTTTTCTCATTCTCGATTCTTATGAGTTATCGCTATTTTCAACGGAATGTCACAAAATCTCGAAACGATATGTCATAATAAAATTTAAAATATTGAAACATACACCACTTATGAGCATGTTTATCCCTTTTATTAACTTTGGTGGTTTTCAACATTTCATGAACATATTTTCCTCATTCTCGATTCTTATGAGTTATCACTGTTTTCAATGGTAGATCACGAACTCTCAAAACGGAATGTCATAATAAAATTTGAAATATTGAAACATACACCACTTATGAGCATAATTATCCCCTTAATTTACTTTGGTGGTTTTCAACATTTCATGAACTTATTTTTCTCCTTCTCGATTCTTATGAGTTATAGCTATTTTCAATGGAAGGTCACGAACTCTCGAAACGGAATGTCATAATAAAAATTAAAATATTAAAACATACACCACTTATAAGCATATTTATCCCCTTAATTCACTTTGGTGGTTTTCAACATTTCATGAACTTATTTTTCTCATTCTCGATTCTTATGAGTTATCGTTATTTTCAACGGAATGTCACAAAATCTCGAAACGACATGTCATAATAAAATTTGAAATATTAAAACATACACCACTTATGAGCATATTTATCACCTTAATTAACTATGGAGGTTTTCAACATTTCATGAACTTCTTTTCATCCTTCTCGATTCTTATGAGTTATCGCTGTTTTCAATGGAATGTCACAAAATCTTAAAACGACATGTCATAATAAAATTTGAAATATTGAAACATACACCACTTATAAGCATATTTATCCCCTTAATTCACTTTGGTGGTTTTCAACATTTCATGAACTTATTTTTCTCATTCTCGATTCTTATGAGTTATCGCTATTTTCAACGGAATGTTACAAAATCTCGAAACGACATGTCATAATAAAATTTGAAATATTGAAACATACACCACTTATGAGCATGTTTATCCCTTTTATTAACTTTGGTGGTTTTCAACATTTCATGAACATATTTTCCTCATTCTCGATTCTTATGAGTTATCACTGTTTTCAATGGTAGATCACGAACTCTCAAAACGGAATGTCATAATAAAATTTGAAATATTGAAACATACACCACTTATGAGCATAATTATCCCCTTAATTTACTTTGGTGGTTTTCAACATTTCATGAACTTATTTTTCTCCTTCTCGATTCTTATGAGTTATAGCTATTTTCAATGGAAGGTCACGAACTCTCGAAACGGAATGTCATAATAAAAATTGAAATATTAAAACATACACCACTTATAAGCATATTTATCCCCTTAATTCACTTTGGTGGTTTTCAACATTTCATGAACTTAATTTTTTCATTCTCGATTCTTATGAGTTATCGCTATTTTCAACGGAATGTCACAAAATCTCGAAACGACATGTCATAATAAAATTTGAAATATTGAAACATAGACCACTTATGAGCATGTTTATCCCCTTAATTAACTATGGAGGTTTTCAACATTTCATGAACTTCTTTTCATCCTTCTCGATTCTTATGAGTTATCGCTGTTTTCAATGGAATGTCACAAAATCTTAAAACGACATGTCATAATAAAATTTGAAATATTGAAACATACACCACTTATAAGCATATTTATCCCCTTAATTCACTTTGGTGGTTTTCAACATTTCATGAACTTATTTTTCTCATTCTCGATTCTTATGAGTTATCGCTATTTTCAACAGAATGTCACAAAATCTCCAAACGACATGTCATAATAAAATTTGAAATATTGAAACATACACCACTTATGAGCATGTTTATCCCTTTTATTAACTTTGGTGGTTTTCAACATTTCATGAACATATTTTCCTCATTCTCGATTCTTATGAGTTATCACTGTTTTCAATGGTAGATCACGAACTCTCAAAACGGAATGTCATAATAAAATTTGAAATATTGAAACATACACCACTTATAAGCATATTTATCCCCTTAATTCACTTTGGTGGTTTTCAACATTTCATGAACTTATTTTTCTCATTCTCGATTCTTATGAGTTATCGCTATTTTCAACAGAATGTCACAAAATCTCCAAACGACATGTCATAATAAAATTTGAAATATTGAAACATACACCACTTATGAGCATGTTTATCCCTTTTATTAACTTTGGTGGTTTTCAACATTTCATGAACATATTTTCCTCATTCTCGATTCTTATGAGTTATCACTGTTTTCAATGGTAGATCACGAACTCTCAAAACGGAATGTCATAATAAAATTTGAAATATTGAAACATACACCACTTATGAGCATAATTATCCCCTTAATTTACTTTGGTGGTTTTCAACATTTCATGAACTTATTTTTCTCCTTCTCGATTCTTATGAGTTATAGCTATTTTCAATGGAAGGTCACGAACTCTCGAAACGACATGTCATAAGAAAAATTGAAATATTGAAACATACACCACTTATGAGCATGTTTATCCCTTTTATTAACTTTGGTGGTTTTCAACATTTCATGAACTTATTTTTCTCATTCTCGATTCTTATGAGTTATCGTTATTTTCAACGGAATGTCACAAAATCTCGAAACGACATGTCATAATAAAATTTGAAATATTAAAACATACACCACTTATGAGCATATTTATCACCTTAATTAACTATGGAGGTTTTCAACATTTCATGAACTTCTTTTCATCCTTCTCGATTCTTATGAGTTATCGCTGTTTTCAATGGAATGTCACAAAATCTTAAAACGACATGTCATAATAAAATTTGAAATATTGAAACATACACCACTTATAAGCATATTTATCCCCTTAATTCACTTTGGTGGTTTTCAACATTTCATGAACTTATTTTTCTCATTCTCGATTCTTATGAGTTATCGCTATTTTCAACGGAATGTTACAAAATCTCGAAACGACATGTCATAATAAAATTTGAAATATTGAAACATACACCACTTATGAGCATGTTTATCCCTTTTATTAACTTTGGTGGTTTTCAACATTTCATGAACATATTTTCCTCATTCTCGATTCTTATGAGTTATCACTGTTTTCAATGGTAGATCACGAACTCTCAAAACGGAATGTCATAATAAAATTTGAAATATTGAAACATACACCACTTATGAGCATAATTATCCCCTTAATTTACTTTGGTGGTTTTCAACATTTCATGAACTTATTTTTCTCCTTCTCGATTCTTATGAGTTATAGCTATTTTCAATGGAAGGTCACGAACTCTCGAAACGGAATGTCATAATAAAAATTGAAATATTAAAACATACACCACTTATAAGCATATTTATCCCCTTAATTCACTTTGGTGGTTTTCAACATTTCATGAACTTATTTTTCTCATTCTCGATTCTTATGAGTTATCGCTATTTTCAACGGAATGTCACAAAATCTCGAAACGACATGTCATAATAAAATTTGAAATATTGAAACATACACCACTTATGAGCATGTTTATCCCCTTAATTAACTATGGAGGTTTTCAACATTTCATGAACTTCTTTTCATCCTTCTCGATTCTTATGAGTTATCGCTGTTTTCAATGGAATGTCACAAAATCTTAAAACGACATGTCATAATAAAATTTGAAATATTGAAACATACACCACTTATAAGCATATTTATCCCCTTAATTCACTTTGGTGGTTTTCAACATTTCATGAACTTATTTTTCTCATTCTCGATTCTTATGAGTTATCGCTATTTTCAACAGAATGTCACAAAATCTCCAAACGACATGTCATAATAAAATTTGAAATATTGAAACATACACCACTTATGAGCATGTTTATCCCTTTTATTAACTTTGGTGGTTTTCAACATTTCATGAACATATTTTCCTCATTCTCGATTCTTATGAGTTATCACTGTTTTCAATGGTAGATCACGAACTCTCAAAACGGAATGTCATAATAAAATTTGAAATATTGAAACATACACCACTTATAAGCATATTTATCCCCTTAATTCACTTTGGTGGTTTTCAACATTTCATGAACTTATTTTTCTCATTCTCGATTCTTATGAGTTATCGCTATTTTCAACAGAATGTCACAAAATCTCCAAACGACATGTCATAATAAAATTTGAAATATTGAAACATACACCACTTATGAGCATGTTTATCCCTTTTATTAACTTTGGTGGTTTTCAACATTTCATGAACATATTTTCCTCATTCTCGATTCTTATGAGTTATCACTGTTTTCAATGGTAGATCACGAACTCTCAAAACGGAATGTCATAATAAAATTTGAAATATTGAAACATACACCACTTATGAGCATAATTATCCCCTTAATTTACTTTGGTGGTTTTCAACATTTCATGAACTTATTTTTCTCCTTCTCGATTCTTATGAGTTATAGCTATTTTCAATGGAAGGTCACGAACTCTCGAAACGACATGTCATAAGAAAAATTGAAATATTGAAACATACACCACTTATGAGCATGTTTATCCCTTTTATTAACTTTGGTGGTTTTCAACATTTCATGAACTTATTTTTCTCATTCTCGATTCTTATGAGTTATCGTTATTTTCAACGGAATGTCACAAAATCTCGAAACGACATGTCATAATAAAATTTGAAATATTAAAACATACACCACTTATGAGCATATTTATCACCTTAATTAACTATGGAGGTTTTCAACATTTCATGAACTTCTTTTCATCCTTCTCGATTCTTATGAGTTATCGCTGTTTTCAATGGAATGTCACAAAATCTTAAAACGACATGTCATAATAAAATTTGAAATATTGAAACATACACCACTTATAAGCATATTTATCCCCTTAATTCACTTTGGTGGTTTTCAACATTTCATGAACTTATTTTTCTCATTCTCGATTCTTATGAGTTATCGCTATTTTCAACGGAATGTTACAAAATCTCGAAACGACATGTCATAATAAAATTTGAAATATTGAAACATACACCACTTATGAGCATGTTTATCCCTTTTATTAACTTTGGTGGTTTTCAACATTTCATGAACATATTTTCCTCATTCTCGATTCTTATGAGTTATCACTGTTTTCAATGGTAGATCACGAACTCTCAAAACGGAATGTCATAATAAAATTTGAAATATTGAAACATACACCACTTATGAGCATAATTATCCCCTTAATTTACTTTGGTGGTTTTCAACATTTCATGAACTTATTTTTCTCCTTCTCGATTCTTATGAGTTATAGCTATTTTCAATGGAAGGTCACGAACTCTCGAAACGGAATGTCATAATAAAAATTGAAATATTAAAACATACACCACTTATAAGCATATTTATCCCCTTAATTCACTTTGGTGGTTTTCAACATTTCATGAACTTAATTTTTTCATTCTCGATTCTTATGAGTTATCGCTATTTTCAACGGAATGTCACAAAATCTCGAAACGACATGTCATAATAAAATTTGAAATATTGAAACATAGACCACTTATGAGCATGTTTATCCCCTTAATTAACTATGGAGGTTTTCAACATTTCATGAACTTCTTTTCATCCTTCTCGATTCTTATGAGTTATCGCTGTTTTCAATGGAATGTCACAAAATCTTAAAACGACATGTCATAATAAAATTTGAAATATTGAAACATACACCACTTATAAGCATATTTATCCCCTTAATTCACTTTGGTGGTTTTCAACATTTCATGAACTTATTTTTCTCATTCTCGATTCTTATGAGTTATCGCTATTTTCAACAGAATGTCACAAAATCTCCAAACGACATGTCATAATAAAATTTGAAATATTGAAACATACACCACTTATGAGCATGTTTATCCCTTTTATTAACTTTGGTGGTTTTCAACATTTCATGAACATATTTTCCTCATTCTCGATTCTTATGAGTTATCACTGTTTTCAATGGTAGATCACGAACTCTCAAAACGGAATGTCATAATAAAATTTGAAATATTGAAACATACACCACTTATAAGCATATTTATCCCCTTAATTCACTTTGGTGGTTTTCAACATTTCATGAACTTATTTTTCTCATTCTCGATTCTTATGAGTTATCGCTATTTTCAACAGAATGTCACAAAATCTCCAAACGACATGTCATAATAAAATTTGAAATATTGAAACATACACCACTTATGAGCATGTTTATCCCTTTTATTAACTTTGGTGGTTTTCAACATTTCATGAACATATTTTCCTCATTCTCGATTCTTATGAGTTATCACTGTTTTCAATGGTAGATCACGAACTCTCAAAACGGAATGTCATAATAAAATTTGAAATATTGAAACATACACCACTTATGAGCATAATTATCCCCTTAATTTACTTTGGTGGTTTTCAACATTTCATGAACTTATTTTTCTCCTTCTCGATTCTTATGAGTTATAGCTATTTTCAATGGAAGGTCACGAACTCTCGAAACGACATGTCATAAGAAAAATTGAAATATTGAAACATACACCACTTATGAGCATGTTTATCCCTTTTATTAACTTTGGTGGTTTTCAACATTTCATGAACTTATTTTTCTCATTCTCGATTCTTATGAGTTATCGTTATTTTCAACGGAATGTCACAAAATCTCGAAACGACATGTCATAATAAAATTTGAAATATTAAAACATACACCACTTATGAGCATATTTATCACCTTAATTAACTATGGAGGTTTTCAACATTTCATGAACTTCTTTTCATCCTTCTCGATTCTTATGAGTTATCGCTGTTTTCAATGGAATGTCACAAAATCTTAAAACGACATGTCATAATAAAATTTGAAATATTGAAACATACACCACTTATAAGCATATTTATCCCCTTAATTCACTTTGGTGGTTTTCAACATTTCATGAACTTATTTTTCTCATTCTCGATTCTTATGAGTTATCGCTATTTTCAACGGAATGTTACAAAATCTCGAAACGACATGTCATAATAAAATTTGAAATATTGAAACATACACCACTTATGAGCATGTTTATCCCTTTTATTAACTTTGGTGGTTTTCAACATTTCATGAACATATTTTCCTCATTCTCGATTCTTATGAGTTATCACTGTTTTCAATGGTAGATCACGAACTCTCAAAACGGAATGTCATAATAAAATTTGAAATATTGAAACATACACCACTTATGAGCATAATTATCCCCTTAATTTACTTTGGTGGTTTTCAACATTTCATGAACTTATTTTTCTCCTTCTCGATTCTTATGAGTTATAGCTATTTTCAATGGAAGGTCACGAACTCTCGAAACGGAATGTCATAATAAAAATTGAAATATTAAAACATACACCACTTATAAGCATATTTATCCCCTTAATTCACTTTGGTGGTTTTCAACATTTCATGAACTTAATTTTTTCATTCTCGATTCTTATGAGTTATCGCTATTTTCAACGGAATGTCACAAAATCTCGAAACGACATGTCATAATAAAATTTGAAATATTGAAACATAGACCACTTATGAGCATGTTTATCCCCTTAATTAACTATGGAGGTTTTCAACATTTCATGAACTTCTTTTCATCCTTCTCGATTCTTATGAGTTATCGCTGTTTTCAATGGAATGTCACAAAATCTTAAAACGACATGTCATAATAAAATTTGAAATATTGAAACATACACCACTTATAAGCATATTTATCCCCTTAATTCACTTTGGTGGTTTTCAACATTTCATGAACTTATTTTTCTCATTCTCGATTCTTATGAGTTATCGCTATTTTCAACAGAATGTCACAAAATCTCCAAACGACATGTCATAATAAAATTTGAAATATTGAAACATACACCACTTATGAGCATGTTTATCCCTTTTATTAACTTTGGTGGTTTTCAACATTTCATGAACATATTTTCCTCATTCTCGATTCTTATGAGTTATCACTGTTTTCAATGGTAGATCACGAACTCTCAAAACGGAATGTCATAATAAAATTTGAAATATTGAAACATACACCACTTATAAGCATATTTATCCCCTTAATTCACTTTGGTGGTTTTCAACATTTCATGAACTTATTTTTCTCATTCTCGATTCTTATGAGTTATCGCTATTTTCAACAGAATGTCACAAAATCTCCAAACGACATGTCATAATAAAATTTGAAATATTGAAACATACACCACTTATGAGCATGTTTATCCCTTTTATTAACTTTGGTGGTTTTCAACATTTCATGAACATATTTTCCTCATTCTCGATTCTTATGAGTTATCACTGTTTTCAATGGTAGATCACGAACTCTCAAAACGGAATGTCATAATAAAATTTGAAATATTGAAACATACACCACTTATGAGCATAATTATCCCCTTAATTTACTTTGGTGGTTTTCAACATTTCATGAACTTATTTTTCTCCTTCTCGATTCTTATGAGTTATAGCTATTTTCAATGGAAGGTCACGAACTCTCGAAACGACATGTCATAAGAAAAATTGAAATATTGAAACATACACCACTTATGAGCATGTTTATCCCTTTTATTAACTTTGGTGGTTTTCAACATTTCATGAACTTATTTTTCTCATTCTCGATTCTTATGAGTTATCGTTATTTTCAACGGAATGTCACAAAATCTCGAAACGACATGTCATAATAAAATTTGAAATATTAAAACATACACCACTTATGAGCATATTTATCACCTTAATTAACTATGGAGGTTTTCAACATTTCATGAACTTCTTTTCATCCTTCTCGATTCTTATGAGTTATCGCTGTTTTCAATGGAATGTCACAAAATCTTAAAACGACATGTCATAATAAAATTTGAAATATTGAAACATACACCACTTATAAGCATATTTATCCCCTTAATTCACTTTGGTGGTTTTCAACATTTCATGAACTTATTTTTCTCATTCTCGATTCTTATGAGTTATCGCTATTTTCAACGGAATGTTACAAAATCTCGAAACGACATGTCATAATAAAATTTGAAATATTGAAACATACACCACTTATGAGCATGTTTATCCCTTTTATTAACTTTGGTGGTTTTCAACATTTCATGAACATATTTTCCTCATTCTCGATTCTTATGAGTTATCACTGTTTTCAATGGTAGATCACGAACTCTCAAAACGGAATGTCATAATAAAATTTGAAATATTGAAACATACACCACTTATGAGCATAATTATCCCCTTAATTTACTTTGGTGGTTTTCAACATTTCATGAACTTATTTTTCTCCTTCTCGATTCTTATGAGTTATAGCTATTTTCAATGGAAGGTCACGAACTCTCGAAACGGAATGTCATAATAAAAATTGAAATATTAAAACATACACCACTTATAAGCATATTTATCCCCTTAATTCACTTTGGTGGTTTTCAACATTTCATGAACTTAATTTTTTCATTCTCGATTCTTATGAGTTATCGCTATTTTCAACGGAATGTCACAAAATCTCGAAACGACATGTCATAATAAAATTTGAAATATTGAAACATAGACCACTTATGAGCATGTTTATCCCCTTAATTAACTATGGAGGTTTTCAACATTTCATGAACTTCTTTTCATCCTTCTCGATTCTTATGAGTTATCGCTGTTTTCAATGGAATGTCACAAAATCTTAAAACAACATGTCATAATAAAATTTGAAATATTGAAACATACACCACTTATAAGCATATTTATCCCCTTAATTCACTTTGGTGGTTTTCAACATTTCATGAACTTATTTTTCTCATTCTCGATTCTTATGAGTTATCGCTATTTTCAACAGAATGTCACAAAATCTCCAAACGACATGTCATAATAAAATTTGAAATATTGAAACATACACCACTTATGAGCATGTTTATCCCTTTTATTAACTTTGGTGGTTTTCAACATTTCATGAACATATTTTCCTCATTCTCGATTCTTATGAGTTATCACTGTTTTCAATGGTAGATCACGAACTCTCAAAACGGAATGTCATAATAAAATTTGAAATATTGAAACATACACCACTTATGAGCATAATTATCCCCTTAATTTACTTTGGTGGTTTTCAACATTTCATGAACTTATTTTTCTCCTTCTCGATTCTTATGAGTTATAGCTATTTTCAATGGAAGGTCACGAACTCTCGAAACGACATGTCATAAGAAAAATTGAAATATTGAAACATACACCACTTATGAGCATGTTTATCCCTTTTATTAACTTTGGTGGTTTTCAACATTTCATGAACTTATTTTTCTCATTCTCGATTCTTATGAGTTATCGTTATTTTCAACGGAATGTCACAAAATCTCGAAACGACATGTCATAATAAAATTTGAAATATTAAAACATAGACCACTTATGAGCATATTTATCACCTTAATTAACTATGGAGGTTTTCAACATTTCATGAACTTCTTTTCATCCTTCTCGATTCTTATGAGTTATCGCTGTTTTCAATGGAATGTCACAAAATCTTAAAACGACATGTCATAATAAAATTTGAAATATTGAAACATACACCACTTATAAGCATATTTATCCCCTTAATTCACTTTGGTGGTTTTCAACATTTCATGAACTTATTTTTCTCATTCTCGATTCTTATGAGTTATCGCTATTTTCAACGGAATGTTACAAAATCTCGAAACGACATGTCATAATAAAATTTGAAATATTGAAACATACACCACTTATGAGCATGTTTATCCCTTTTATTAACTTTGGTGGTTTTCAACATTTCATGAACATATTTTCCTCATTCTCGATTCTTATGAGTTATCACTGTTTTCAATGGTAGATCACGAACTCTCAAAACGGAATGTCATAATAAAATTTGAAATATTGAAACATACACCACTTATGAGCATAATTATCCCCTTAATTTACTTTGGTGGTTTTCAACATTTCATGAACTTATTTTTCTCCTTCTCGATTCTTATGAGTTATAGCTATTTTCAATGGAAGGTCACGAACTCTCGAAACGGAATGTCATAATAAAAATTGAAATATTAAAACATACACCACTTATAAGCATATTTATCCCCTTAATTCACTTTGGTGGTTTTCAACATTTCATGAACTTAATTTTTTCATTCTCGATTCTTATGAGTTATCGCTATTTTCAACGGAATGTCACAAAATCTCGAAACGACATGTCATAATAAAATTTGAAATATTGAAACATAGACCACTTATGAGCATGTTTATCCCCTTAATTAACTATGGAGGTTTTCAACATTTCATGAACTTTTTTTCATCCTTCTCGATTCTTATGAGTTATCGCTGTTTTCAATGGAATGTCACAAAATCTTAAAACAACATGTCATAATAAAATTTGAAATATTGAAACATACACCACTTATAAGCATATTTATCCCCTTAATTCACTTTGGTGGTTTTCAACATTTCATGAACTTATTTTTCTCATTCTCGATTCTTATGAGTTATCGCTATTTTCAACAGAATGTCACAAAATCTCCAAACGACATGTCATAATAAAATTTGAAATATTGAAACATACACCACTTATGAGCATGTTTATCCCTTTTATTAACTTTGGTGGTTTTCAACATTTCATGAACATATTTTCCTCATTCTCGATTCTTATGAGTTATCACTGTTTTCAATGGTAGATCACGAACTCTCAAAACGGAATGTCATAATAAAATTTGAAATATTGAAACATACACCACTTATAAGCATATTTATCCCCTTAATTCACTTTGGTGGTTTTCAACATTTCATGAACTTATTTTTCTCATTCTCGATTCTTATGAGTTATCGCTATTTTCAACAGAATGTCACAAAATCTCCAAACGACATGTCATAATAAAATTTGAAATATTGAAACATACACCACTTATGAGCATGTTTATCCCTTTTATTAACTTTGGTGGTTTTCAACATTTCATGAACATATTTTCCTCATTCTCGATTCTTATGAGTTATCACTGTTTTCAATGGTAGATCACGAACTCTCAAAACGGAATGTCATAATAAAATTTGAAATATTGAAACATACACCACTTATGAGCATAATTATCCCCTTAATTTACTTTGGTGGTTTTCAACATTTCATGAACTTATTTTTCTCCTTCTCGATTCTTATGAGTTATAGCTATTTTCAATGGAAGGTCACGAACTCTCGAAACGACATGTCATAAGAAAAATTGAAATATTGAAACATACACCACTTATGAGCATGTTTATCCCTTTTATTAACTTTGGTGGTTTTCAACATTTCATGAACTTATTTTTCTCATTCTCGATTCTTATGAGTTATCGTTATTTTCAACGGAATGTCACAAAATCTCGAAACGACATGTCATAATAAAATTTGAAATATTAAAACATACACCACTTATGAGCATATTTATCACCTTAATTAACTATGGAGGTTTTCAACATTTCATGAACTTCTTTTCATCCTTCTCGATTCTTATGAGTTATCGCTGTTTTCAATGGAATGTCACAAAATCTTAAAACGACATGTCATAATAAAATTTGAAATATTGAAACATACACCACTTATTGTTGAGAGTACTCACAATGACCCAGAGTTTGCACCGATGATACAGGAGAAGAGTGACCCGGGATTTGCACGGTCACTAAACCCAGAATATGCACGAACACTAAACCCGGAGTCCACACAAATAGAACGGTTGGAGTCACGGGAGCGTGACCCGGAATATGCACGAATACTAAACCCGGAATACGCACGAATAGAGCCATTAGATGAAGACGAGCTGGGTGAAGTAGTCAGCAAGCTAAAAGAGAGGGGGGGACCACGCTGAGAAAGAAAAGGACAGCTTGTCCCCAAGTGGTCCACACCACCTTATCCTTTTTTTGAATTCAGATATTTTTCTATAGGTTTTAACCTAGTTGCCTTTGTATCTTGCATATATATAGAGTGTATAGCCTTGTAAACATGTTTTTAAGTTAATAAGAAAAAAAACAGTTTTCAGCCTTTTGTGAGCTCTCCCAAAAACGCCCACACTTTATCTCTTTTATTCTTCAATTCTTGCTTCTATTCTCACAAATCTATACTCTATACTCATAAATCTACATGGTATCAGAGCAGTTCTAAAGATCTGAGTGGGTTTATTCTTGTGTTTTTGAAAAAAAAATCTGGGTTTGTGTTCTTGAAAAATCTGGGTTTGTGTTCTTGAGAAATCTTGGTTTATTCTTGAAAGTGCAAACAATTCATGGAGATGCAAAAGCAAGCTGTTCTACCAGTTGTTCTCAAGGGGAATAACTACTTGTTGTGGTCAAGGACTGCAAAGACTGCCCTAAGGAGCCGAGGGCTATGGGGATATGTTGAAGATGGCATTGAGGCTGTGAAGAAGAACCCAATGGTGGAAGGTGAGGATGCTGCTGCTAGAGCTGAGAAGGTGAAGAAATGGGACCAGGAGGACCAGCAAGTCTTAACCATGATTCAAGGCTCTTTAGATGCTTCTATCCTTGCTGGTTATTCCTATTGTGAAACTGCCAAGGAGTTGTGGGATACACTCAAGGGCGTGTATGGAGATGTTTCAAACATTTCTAGGATTTTTGAGGTGAAAAAGGCTTTGAATGATCTTCAGCAAGAGGGGAAGGCGTTCAATGATTTGTTTGGGGTCTTTAGAGGGTTGTGGGCAGAGTTGGAGATGCTTAGACCACCCACAAATGACCTTAAGGAACTGAATGAAAGGAGGGAGCAAGATCAAGTCTTTGGGTTGCTGCTTACTCTCAATGACTCTTATAAGGGTCTCATTCAACATATTTTGAGGTTTGATAAACTTCCAACTCTAAATGAAGTTTGTCAACAAATTCAGAAGGAAGAAGGCTCAAGGAGCCTATTTCAACCATCTAGTGAGATGGCTCATGCTGTGTACAAACCAGCGCTTTATGGAGACAAGAAAGCACTAGTTTGTGAGCATTGTAAGATGAAAGGTCATAGCAAAGAGAAATGCTGGACTCTTCATCCACACTTGAAACCGGCTAGGCTGAGAGGAAATGGCCAAGGGGCGGTCAAGGGCAAAGGGTGTTTGCTGGAACAGCTCAAGCTGAAGAGGGTAATGGGCTGGTTCGAAAATCTGATTTTGAAGCTTTGATCAAGAGCATTGCAAGGCTCACCGAATCAGGTAAGAGATGTTTTGTTTCAAAAATTCAGAACAAGGTTATTGTTGATTCGGGTGCTAGTCACCATATGATTAAGGATGGAACCTTATTAGCTAATGTTAGACCTCATGGTGGAATGGTTAAGGTAGCTAATGGTAGGGAGGTGCCTATAGAAGGAATTGGAGATTTTGAAGTGTTTAGGAAAAACACTAAAGCCTTATATGTTCCTGAATTCACTTCTAACTTATTATCGGTTCATAAGGCTACAAAGGACCTAGATTGCAAGGTTATTTTTGGGTCTGATTTGGTTCAGTTTCAGGACAATAAGACTGATAAGGTGTTTGGGGAAGGAAGAGTGAAGGATGGTCTTTATGTTTTGAATAAGAAGGTGAATGATGGAGAGAAGTCATTTGCTCTTAGTGCGGTTGGTTCAAGCTCTTTATGGCACTCACGTTTGGGACATCCAAGTAGTAAGGTGCTCAGCATGGTCTTGCCCAACCTAGTTCAAGAGAATAAAGAGTGTGAAGCTTGTGTGTTAGGAAAACATTGTAGAAGTAGCTTTCTGGATTCAAGTACAATGTATGAGAAGTGTTTTGAGCTAGTCCATTCGGATGTGTGGACAGCTCCATGTGTTTCTAAGGATCAATATAAGTATTTTGTGTCATTCATTGATGAGAAGTCCAAGTATACATGGGTGACACTATTGGGTTCCAAAGATCAAGTGTTTGAATCATTCACCAAATTCTACAACTATGTGGAAACACAATTTGGAGCAAGAGTTAAGATCCTTAGAAGTGACAATGGAGGAGAATACACAAGCAATCAGTTCAAGAAGTTTGTGGATGATAAGGGGATAGTTCATCAAACTTCTTGCCCATACACACCTCAGCAAAATGGAGTCTCGGAAAGGAAGAATAGACATGTGCTAGAGGTGGCTAGAAGTATGATGTTTGAGAGAAGAGTTCCTAAGAGATTTTGGGGAGATGCGGTGATGGTAGCTTGTTATGTGATCAATAGGCTCCCAACACCAAATCTGGAAAACAAGTCTCCTTATGAGGTCTTGAATGGGATTAAACCAAGCATTGATCATCTCCGAGTCTTTGGATGTAGGTGCTACGTGTTTATTCCCGAAGCTCAAAGGAATAAGCTGGAACCTAAGAGCATTAAGTGCGTGTTTGTTGGATACTCAAGCACTCAAAAGGGTTACAAGTGTTATGATCCAGAGACAAAACGTATATATGTGTCAAGAGAAGTCCGGTTTGATGAAGAAGTGGGTTATTTCACCGAGAAGAAGTGGGGAGACTTAGAAGAGATTGTGAGCACTAGGGCGGATATGGAATCAATACTGAGAAGTATTTCACCTAGGGAAGAAGGGGATGAAGAAGGAGCGAGTCAAATCATAATTGAGGAGGAAATGGATTCGGTTAGTCATCAATCCGAAGAAAGTAGCTCTTCATTGGAATCTGAGGAAGAAAAAGAAGCTTTGGTCCCTCAAAGTGAAGAGAATGTTCCTCAAGACCACGAAGCTGAGGTGGAGAATGTGGAGACTCAAGTGCAAGAACCTGTTCTAAGAAGAAGCACAAGACTCAAGTTTGGTCCAGAAAATTGGAAAAATACAAGGGTGTATTTTAATGGTCTAGCAACAACTCAAGGTGATACTAAGCAAGTAGTGTCCTCTACATTGAGTGGGGATTGTTCTGAGTGTACGGCGGGCTTAGATCCTGTTCCTATAGGCAACAGCACTCCTCCCTCACTAAGTAGTTCGGACATTACTCAAAAGGAAGAAACAAGTGTTGCAGCCAGAAGATATCCAATTGAGGAGTATTGCTCATTAGCTTACTTCCCTAAGGAGCACCAAGCATATCTGAGCAAGATTGATGAAAATAAGGTCCCAACATCCTATGAAGAAGCATGTAAGGATGAGACATGGGTCCAGGCTATGAGGGAAGAAATTGGGTTTATGGAGAAGAATAATACATGGGATTTGACTGAACTTCCAAGAGGGAAGAAGCTGGTGGGATGTAGGTGGGTTTACACCATCAAGTATAAGAGCAATGGTGAAGTGGAGAGGTACAAAGCTAGACTAGTGGCAAAAGGATACACACAAGTCTATGGAGAAGACTATACTGAAACATTTGCACCGGTGGTTAAATTGCATTCAATTAGAGCTCTTTTATCTGTTGCCATTAATCTATCATGGGGACTATGGCAAATGGATGTGAAGAATGCTTTCTTACATGGTGATCTGGAAGAAGAAGTCTTCATGGCTTGTCCTCAAGGATATGGTACACAAGAAGGAGAAGTGTGTAAGTTGAGGAAAGCCATCTACGGATTGAAACAATCACCGAGGGCATGGTACCAAAGATTGAGTGGTTGTTTGATGGATAAGGGATTTACAAAATCTGAGGCTGATCATACCCTATTCACTAAGAAGAATCAAGGAGGCATAGTGGTGGTATTGATCTATGTGGATGATATCATCATCACCGGAAGTGACGTTGAAGGGATTAGTGAAACTAAGGGGATTTTGAAGTCTTCATTTGATATTAAAGATTTGGGAGAGTTGAAGTATTTTCTGGGCATTGAGATGATTAGGGAGGCCAATGGGATGTTCATATCACAAAGGAAGTATGTGATTGATTTACTAAAAGAAACTGGAAAGCTGGGATCAAAACCAGCAAGAACACCCATTGAAGAAGGTTATCAAGATGTGATTAAGGGGGAGATATGGCCAGATGTGAAACAATATCGAGGTTGGTTGGGAAGTTGATTTATCTAACGATTACTAGACCGGATATTTGTTTTGCGATCAATAGAGTGAGCCAACATATGCAAGCTCCCAAAACACACCATTGGAATATGGTGGAGAGGATACTCCGATATCTTAAAGGGGATCCAGGAAAGGGAATATGGTTAAAGTGCAATGGGAGAACTGAATTGGAAGCTTATTGTGATGCTGATTGGGCTGGAGATAAAGAAGATAGAAAATCAACAACCGGATATTGCACATTCTTGGGAGGTAATCTAGTGACATGGAGAAGCAAGAAACAGAAAGTTATCGCTCTATCTAGTGCTGAAGCTGAGTATAGAGCAATGAAAGAGGTCACTAAAGAGATGATATGGCTAAAGGCTCTTCTTAAGGATGTGGGGATTAGTGATGACAAACCGATGAGTTTATATTGTGATAATCAAGCTGCGATCCATATAGCCTCTAATCCGGTATTCCATGAGCGAACAAAGCATATAGAAGTGGATTGTCACTTTGTTCGAGGAAAGATTCAAGAAGGGTTGATTGAGACCAAGTTTGTGAAGAGTGGAGATCAGATGGCGGATATATTCACTAAGGCTACTCCGTTGCGTGTTTGTGAGTACATCCATGAAAAGATTGGCCTATGGAGTCCTCACCGGCCAACCTTGAGGGAGAGTGTTGAGAGTACTCACAATGACCCAGAGTTTGCACCGATGATACAGGAGAAGAGTGACCCGGGATTTGCACGGTCACTAAACCCAGAATATGCACGAACACTAAACCCGGAGTCCACACAAATAGAACGGTTGGAGTCACGGGAGCGTGACCCGGAATATGCACGAATACTAAACCCGGAATACGCACGAATAGAGCCATTAGATGAAGACGAGCTGGGTGAAGTAGTCAGCAAGCTAAAAGAGAGGGGGGGACCACGCTGAGAAAGAAAGGGACAGCTTGTCCCCAAGTGGTCCACACCACCTTATCCTTTTTTTGAATTCAGATATTTTTCTATAGGTTTTAACCTAGTTGCCTTTGTATCTTGCATATATATAGAGTGTATAGCCTTGTAAACATGTTTTTAAGTTAATAAGAAAAACAACAGTTTTCAGCCTTTTGTGAGCTCTCCCAAAAACGCCCACACTTTATCTCTTTTATTCTTCAATTCTTGCTTCTATTCTCACAAATCTATACTCTATACTCATAAATCTACACTTATAAGCATATTTATCCCCTTAATTCACTTTGGTGGTTTTCAACATTTCATGAACTTATTTTTCTCATTCTCGATTCTTATGAGTTATCGCTATTTTCAACGGAATGTTACAAAATCTCGAAACGACATGTCATAATAAAATTTGAAATATTGAAACATACACCACTTATGAGCATGTTTATCCCTTTTATTAACTTTGGTGGTTTTCAACATTTCATGAACATATTTTCCTCATTCTCGATTCTTATGAGTTATCACTGTTTTCAATGGTAGATCACGAACTCTCAAAACGGAATGTCATAATAAAATTTGAAATATTGAAACATACACCACTTATGAGCATAATTATCCCCTTAATTTACTTTGGTGGTTTTCAACATTTCATGAACTTATTTTTCTCCTTCTCGATTCTTATGAGTTATAGCTATTTTCAATGGAAGGTCACGAACTCTCGAAACGGAATGTCATAATAAAAATTGAAATATTAAAACATACACCACTTATAAGCATATTTATCCCCTTAATTCACTTTGGTGGTTTTCAACATTTCATGAACTTAATTTTTTCATTCTCGATTCTTATGAGTTATCGCTATTTTCAACGGAATGTCACAAAATCTCGAAACGACATGTCATAATAAAATTTGAAATATTGAAACATAGACCACTTATGAGCATGTTTATCCCCTTAATTAACTATGGAGGTTTTCAACATTTCATGAACTTCTTTTCATCCTTCTCGATTCTTATGAGTTATCGCTGTTTTCAATGGAATGTCACAAAATCTTAAAACGACATGTCATAATAAAATTTGAAATATTGAAACATACACCACTTATAAGAATATTTATCCCCTTAATTCACTTTGGTGGTTTTCAACATTTCATGAACTTATTTTTCTCATTCTCGATTCTTATGAGTTATCGCTATTTTCAACAGAATGTCACAAAATCTCCAAACGACATGTCATAATAAAATTTGAAATATTGAAACATACACCACTTATGAGCATGTTTATCCCTTTTATTAACTTTGGTGGTTTTCAACATTTCATGAACATATTTTCCTCATTCTCGATTCTTATGAGTTATCACTGTTTTCAATGGTAGATCACGAACTCTCAAAACGGATGTCATAATAAAATTTGAAATATTGAAACATACACCACTTATAAGCATATTTATCCCCTTAATTCACTTTGGTGGTTTTCAACATTTCATGAACTTATTTTTCTCATTCTCGATTCTTATGAGTTATCGCTATTTTCAACAGAATGTCACAAAATCTCCAAACGACATGTCATAATAAAATTTGAAATATTGAAACATACACCACTTATGAGCATGTTTATCCCTTTTATTAACTTTGGTGGTTTTCAACATTTCATGAACATATTTTCCTCATTCTCGATTCTTATGAGTTATCACTGTTTTCAATGGTAGATCACGAACTCTTAAAACGTCATGTCATACTATAATTTGAAATATTGATACATACACCACTTATGAGCATAATTATCCCCTTCATTTACTTTGGTGGTTTGCAACATTTCATGAACTTTATGTTCTCCTTCTCGATTCTTATGAGTTATAGCTATTTTCAATGGAAGGTCACGAACTCTCGAAACGACATGTCATAAGAAAAATTGAAATATTGAAACATACACCACTTATGAGCATGTTTATCCCTTTTATTAACTTTGGTGGTTTTCAACATTTCATGAACTTATTTTTCTTATTCTCGATTCTTATGAGTTATCGTTATTTTCAACGGAATGTCACAAAATCTCGAAACGACATGTCATAATAAAATTTGAAATATTAAAACATACACCACTTATGAGCATATTTATCACCTTAATTAACTATGGAGGTTTTCAACATTTCATGAACTTCTTTTCATCCTTCTCGATTCTTATGAGTTATCGCTGTTTTCAATGGAATGTCACAAAATCTTAAAACGACATGTCATAATAAAATTTGAAATATTGAAACATACACCACTTATAAGCATATTTATCCCCTTAATTCACTTTGGTGGTTTTCAACATTTCATGAACTTATTTTTCTCATTCTCGATTCTTATGAGTTATCGCTATTTTCAACGGAATGTTACAAAATCTCGAAACGACATGTCATAATAAAATTTGAAATATTGAAACATACACCACTTATGAGCATGTTTATCCCTTTTATTAACTTTGGTGGTTTTCAACATTTCATGAACATATTTTCCTCATTCTCGATTCTTATGAGTTATCACTGTTTTCAATGGTAGATCACGAACTCTCAAAACGGAATGTCATAATAAAATTTGAAATATTGAAACATACACCACTTATGAGCATAATTATCCCCTTAATTTACTTTGGTGGTTTTCAACATTTCATGAACTTATTTTTCTCCTTCTCGATTCTTATGAGTTATAGCTATTTTCAATGGAAGGTCACGAACTCTCGAAACGGAATGTCATAATAAAAATTGAAATATTAAAACATACACCACTTATAAGCATATTTATCCCCTTAATTCACTTTGGTGGTTTTCAACATTTCATGAACTTATTTTTCTCATTCTCGATTCTTATGAGTTATCGCTATTTTCAACGGAATGTCACAAAATCTCGAAACGACATGTCATAATAAAATTTGAAATATTGAAACATAGACCACTTATGAGCATGTTTATCCCCTTAATTAACTATGGAGGTTTTCAACATTTCATGAACTTATTTTTCTCTTTCTCGATTCTTATGAGTTATCGCTATTTTCAACGGAATGTCATAAAATCTTGAAACGACATGTCATAATAAAATTTGAAATATTAAAACATACACCACTTATGAGCATGTTTATCACCTTAATTAACTATGGAGGTTTTCAACATTTCATGAACTTATTTTCATCCTTCTCGATTCTTATGAGTTATCGCTGTTTTAAATGGAATGTCACAAAATCTCGAAACGACATGTCATAATAAAATTTGAAATATTGAAACATACACCACTTATGAGCATATTTATCCCCTTAATTCACTTTGGTGGTTTTCAACATTTCATGAACTTATTTTTCTCATTCTCGATTCTTATGAGTTATCGCTATTTTCAACAGAATGTCACAAAATCTCCAAACGACATGTCATAATAAAATTTGAAATATTGAAACATACACCACTTATGAGCATGTTTATCCCTTTTATTAACTTTGGTGGTTTTCAACATTTCATGAACATATTTTCCTCATTCTCGATTCTTATGAGTTATCACTGTTTTCAATGGTAGATCACGAACTCTCAAAACGGAATGTCATAATAAAATTTGAAATATTGAAACATACACCACTTATGAGCATAATTATCCCCTTAATTTACTTTGGTGGTTTTCAACATTTCATGAACTTATTTTTCTCCTTCTCGATTCTTATGAGTTATAGCTATTTTCAATGGAAGGTCACGAACTCTCGAAACGGAATGTCATAATAAAAATTGAAATATTAAAACATACACCACTTATAAGCATATTTATCCCCTTAATTCACTTTGGTGGTTTTCAACATTTCATGAACTTATTTTTCTCATTCTCGATTCTTATGAGTTATCGCTATTTTCAACGGAATGTCACAAAATCTCGAAACGACATGTCATAATAAAATTTGAAATATTGAAACATAGACCACTTATGATCATGTTTATCCCCTTTATTTACTATTGATGTTTTCAACATTGCAATCAATTCTCTTTACCCTTCTGGAGTCTTATGAGTTATAGCTATTTTCAATGGAATGTCACAAAATCTTAAAACGACATGTCATAATAAAATTTGAAATATTGAAACATACACCACTTATAAGCATATTTATCCCCTTAATTCACTTTGGTGGTTTTCAACATTTCATGAACTTATTTTTCTCATTCTCGATTCTTATGAGTTATCGCTATTTTCAACAGAATGTCACAAAATCTCCAAACGACATGTCATAATAAAATTTGAAATATTGAAACATACACCACTTATGAGCATGTTTATCCCTTTTATTAACTTTGGTGGTTTTCAACATTTCATGAACATATTTTCCTCATTCTCGATTCTTATGAGTTATCACTGTTTTCAATGGTAGATCACGAACTCTCAAAACGGAATGTCATAATAAAATTTGAAATATTGAAACATACACCACTTATGAGCATAATTATCCCCTTAATTTACTTTGGTGGTTTTCAACATTTCATGAACTTATTTTTCTCCTTCTCGATTCTTATGAGTTATAGCTATTTTCAATGGAAGGTCACGAACTCTCGAAACGACATGTCATAAGAAAAATTGAAATATTGAAACATACACCACTTATGAGCATGTTTATCCCTTTTATTAACTTTGGTGGTTTTCAACATTTCATGAACATATTTTCCTCATTCTCGATTCTTATGAGTTATCACTGTTTTCAATGGTAGATCACGAACTCTCAAAACGGAATGTTATAATAAAATTTGAAATATTGAAACATACACCACTTATGAGCATAATTATCCCCTTAATTTACTTTGGTGGTTTTCAACATTTCATGAACTTATTTTTCTCCTTCTCGATTCTTATGAGTTATAGCTATTTTCAATGGAAGGTCACGAACTCTCGAAACGGAATGTCATAATAAAAATTGAAATATTAAAACATACACCACTTATAAGCATATTTATCCCCTTAATTCACTTTGGTGGTTTTCAACATTTCATGAACTTATTTTTCTCATACTCGATTCTTATGAGTTATCGCTATTTTCAACGGAATGTCACAAAATCTCGAAACGACATGTCATAATAAAATTTGAAATATTGAAACATAGACCACTTATGAGCATGTTTATCCCCTTAATTAACTATGGAGGTTTTCAACATTTCATGAACTTCATTTCATCCTTCTCGATTCTTATGAGTTATCGCTGTTTTCAATGGAATGTCACAAAATCTTAAAACGACATGTCATAATAAAATTTGAAATATTGAAACATACACCACTTATAAGCATATTTATCCCCTTAATTCACTTTGGTGGTTTTCAACATTTCATGAACTTATTTTTCTCATTCTCGATTCTTATGAGTTATCGCTATTTTCAACAGAATGTCACAAAATCTCCAAACGACATGTCATAATAAAATTTGAAATATTGAAACATACACCACTTATGAGCATGTTTATCCCTTTTATTAACTTTGGTGGTTTTCAACATTTCATGAACATATTTTCCTCATTCTCGGTTCTTATGAGTTATCACTGTTTTCAATGGTAGATCACGAACTCTCAAAACGGAATGTCATAATAAAATTTGAAATATTGAAACATACACCACTTATGAGCATAATTATCCCCTTAATTTACTTTGGTGGTTTTCAACATTTCATGAACTTATTTTTCTCCTTCTCGATTCTTATGAGTTATAGCTATTTTCAATGGAAGGTCACGAATTCTCGAAACGACATGTCATAATAAAAATTGAAATATTGAAACATACACCACTTATGAGCATGTTTATCCCTTTTATTAACTTTGGTGGTTTTCAACATTTCATGAACATATTTTCCTCATTCTCGATTCTTATGAGTTATCACTGTTTTCAATGGTAGATCACGAACTCTCAAAACGGAATGTTATAATAAAATTTGAAATATTGAAACATACACCACTTATGAGCATAATTATCCCCTTAATTTACTTTGGTGGTTTTCAACATTTCATGAACTTATTTTTCTCCTTCTCGATTCTTATGAGTTATAGCTATTTTCAATGGAAGGTCACGAACTCTCGAAACGGAATGTCATAATAAAAATTGAAATATTAAAACATACACCACTTATAAGCATATTTATCCCCTTAATTCACTTTGGTGGTTTTCAACATTTCATGAACTTATTTTTCTCATTCTCGATTCTTATGAGTTATCGCTATTTTCAACGGAATGTCACAAAATCTCGAAACGACATGTCATAATAAAATTTGAAATATTGAAACATACACCACTTATGAGCATGTTTATCCCCTTAATTAACTATGGAGGTTTTCAACATTTCATGAACTTCTTTTCATCCTTCTCGATTCTTATGAGTTATCGCTGTTTTCAATGGAATGTCACAAAATCTTTAAACGACATGTCATAATAAAATTTGAAATATTGAAACATACACCACTTATAAGCATATTTATACCCTTAATTCACTTTGGTGGTTTTCAACATTTCATGAACTTATTTTTCTCATTCTCGATTCTTATGAGTTATCGCTATTTTCAACAGAATGTCATAAAATCTCCAAACGACATGTCATAATAAAATTTGAAATATTGAAACATACACCACTTATGAGCATGTTTATCCCTTTTATTAACTTTGGTGGTTTTCAACATTTCATGAACATATTTTCCTCATTCTCGGTTCTTATGAGTTATCACTGTTTTCAATGGTAGATCACGAACTCTCAAAACGGAATGTCATAATAAAATTTGAAATATTGAAACATACACCACTTATGAGCATAATTATCCCCTTAATTTACTTTGGTGGTTTTCAACATTTCATGAACTTATTTTTCTCCTTCTCGATTCTTATGGGTTATAGCTATTTTCAATGGAAGGTCACGAACTCTCGAAACGGAATGTCATAATAAAAATTGAAATATTAAAACATACACCACCTATAAGCATATTTATCCCCTTAATTCACTTTGGTGGTTTTCAACATTTCATGAACTTATTTTTCTCATTCTCGATTCTTATGAGTTATCGCTATTTTCAACGGAATGTCACAAAATCTCGAAACGACATGTCATAATAAAATTTAAAATATTGAAACATACACCACTTATGAGCATGTTTATCCCTTTTATTAACTTTGGTGGTTTTCAACATTTCATGAACATATTTTCCTCATTCTCGGTTCTTATGAGTTATCACTGTTTTCAATGGTAGATCACGAACTCTCAAAACGGAATGTCATAATAAAATTTGAAATATTGAAACATACACCACTTATGAGCATAATTATCCCCTTAATTTACTTTGGTGGTTTTCAACATTTCATGAACTTATTTTTCTCCTTCTCGATTCTTATGAGTTATAGCTATTTTCAATGGAAGGTCACGAATTCTCGAAACGACATGTCATAATAAAAATTGAAATATTGAAACATACACCACTTATGAGCATGTTTATCCCTTTTATTAACTTTGGTGGTTTTCAACATTTCATGAACATATTTTCCTCATTCTCGATTCTTATGAGTTATCACTGTTTTCAATGGTAGATCACGAACTCTCAAAACGGAATGTCATAATAAAATTTGAAATATTGAAACATACACCACTTATGAGCATAATTATCCCCTTAATTTACTTTGGTGGTTTTCAACATTTCATGAACTTATTTTTCTCCTTCTCGATTCTTATGAGTTATAGCTATTTTCAATGGAAGGTCACGAACTCTCGAAACGGAATGTCATAATAAAAATTGAAATATTAAAACATACACCACTTATAAGCATATTTATCCCCTTAATTCACTTTGGTGGTTTTCAACATTTCATGAACTTATTTTTCTCATTCTCGATTCTTATGAGTTATCGCTATTTTCAACGGAATGTCACAAAATCTCGAAACGACATGTCATAATAAAATTTGAAATATTGAAACATACACCACTTATGAGCATGTTTATCCCCTTAATTAACTATGGAGGTTTTCAACATTTCATGAACTTCTTTTCATCCTTCTCGATTCTTATGAGTTATCGCTGTTTTCAATGGAATGTCACAAAATCTTTAAACGACATGTCATAATAAAATTTGAAATATTGAAACATACACCACTTATAAGCATATTTATACCCTTAATTCACTTTGGTGGTTTTCAACATTTCATGAACTTATTTTTCTCATTCTCGATTCTTATGAGTTATCGCTATTTTCAACAGAATGTCATAAAATCTCCAAACGACATGTCATAATAAAATTTGAAATATTGAAACATACACCACTTATGAGCATGTTTATCCCTTTTATTAACTTTGGTGGTTTTCAACATTTCATGAACATATTTTCCTCATTCTCGGTTCTTATGAGTTATCACTGTTTTCAATGGTAGATCACGAACTCTCAAAACGGAATGTCATAATAAAATTTGAAATATTGAAACATACACCACTTATGAGCATAATTATCCCCTTAATTTACTTTGGTGGTTTTCAACATTTCATGAACTTATTTTTCTCCTTCTCGATTCTTATGGGTTATAGCTATTTTCAATGGAAGGTCACGAACTCTCGAAACGGAATGTCATAATAAAAATTGAAATATTAAAACATACACCACCTATAAGCATATTTATCCCCTTAATTCACTTTGGTGGTTTTCAACATTTCATGAACTTATTTTTCTCATTCTCGATTCTTATGAGTTATCGCTATTTTCAACGGAATGTCACAAAATCTCGAAACGACATGTCATAATAAAATTTAAAATATTGAAACATACACCACTTATGAGCATGTTTATCCCTTTTATTAACTTTGGTGGTTTTCAACATTTCATGAACATATTTTCCTCATTCTCGATTCTTATGAGTTATCACTGTTTTCAATGGTAGATCACGAACTCTCAAAACGGAATGTCATAATAAAATTTGAAATATTGAAACATACACCACTTATGAGCATAATTATCCCCTTAATTTACTTTGGTGGTTTTCAACATTTCATGAACTTATTTTTCTCCTTCTCGATTCTTATGAGTTATAGCTATTTTCAATGGAAGGTCACGAACTCTCGAAACGGAATGTCATAATAAAAATTGAAATATTAAAACATACACCACTTATAAGCATATTTATCCCCTTAATTCACTTTGGTGGTTTTCAACATTTCATGAACTTATTTTTCTCATTCTCGATTCTTATGAGTTATCGCTATTTTCAACGGAATGTCACAAAATCTCGAAACGACATGTCATAATAAAATTTGAAATATTGAAACATACACCACTTATGAGCATGTTTATCCCCTTAATTAACTATGGAGGTTTTCAACATTTCATGAACTTTTTTTCATCCTTCTCGATTCTTATGAGTTATCGCTGTTTTCAATGGAATGTCACAAAATCTTAAAACGACATGTCATAATAAAATTTGAAATATTGAAACATACACCACTTATAAGCATATTTATCCCCTTAATTCACTTTGGTGGTTTTCAACATTTCATGAACTTATTTTTCTCATTCTCGATTCTTATGAGTTATCGCTATTTTCAACAGAATGTCACAAAATCTCCAAACGACATGTCATAATAAAATTTGAAATATTGAAACATACACCACTTATGAGCATGTTTATCCCTTTTATTAACTTTGGTGGTTTTCAACATTTCATGAACATATTTTCCTCATTCTCGATTCTTATGAGTTATCACTGTTTTCAATGGTAGATCACGAACTCTCAAAACGGAATGTCATAATAAAATTTGAAATATTGAAACATACACCACTTATGAGCATAATTATCCCCTTAATTTACTTTGGTGGTTTTCAACATTTCATGAACTTATTTTTCTCCTTCTCGATTCTTATGAGTTATAGCTATTTTCAATGGAAGGTCACGAACTCTCGAAACGACATGTCATAAGAAAAATTGAAATATTGAAACATACACCACTTATGAGCATGTTTATCCCTTTTATTAACTTTTGTGGTTTTCAACATTTCATGAACATATTTTCCTCATTCTCGATTCTTATGAGTTATCACTGTTTTCAATGGTAGATCACGAACTCTCAAAACGGAATGTCATAATAAAATTTGAAATATTGAAACATACACCACTTATGAGCATAATTATCCCCTTAATTTACTTTGGTGGTTTTCAACATTTCATGAACTTATTTTTCTCCTTCTCGATTCTTATGAGTTATAGCTATTTTCAATGGAAGGTCACGAACTCTCGAAACGACATGTCATAAGAAAAATTGAAATATTGAAACATACACCACTTATGAGCATGTTTATCCCTTTTATTAACTTTGGTGGTTTTCAACATTTCATGAACATATTTTCCTCATTCTCGATTCTTATGAGTTATCACTGTTTTCAATGGTAGATCACGAACTCTCAAAACGGAATGTTATAATAAAATTTGAAATATTGAAACATACACCACTTATGAGCATAATTATCCCCTTAATTTACTTTGGTGGTTTTCAACATTTCATGAACTTATTTTTCTCCTTCTCGATTCTTATGAGTTATAGCTATTTTCAATGGAAGGTCACGAACTCTCGAAACGGAATGTCATAATAAAAATTGAAATATTAAAACATACACCACTTATAAGCATATTTATCCCCTTAATTCACTTTGGTGGTTTTCAACATTTCATGAACTTATTTTTCTCATACTCGATTCTTATGAGTTATCGCTATTTTCAACGGAATGTCACAAAATCTCGAAACGACATGTCATAATAAAATTTGAAATATTGAAACATAGACCACTTATGAGCATGTTTATCCCCTTAATTAACTATGGAGGTTTTCAACATTTCATGAACTTCATTTCATCCTTCTCGATTCTTATGAGTTATCGCTGTTTTCAATGGAATGTCACAAAATCTTAAAACGACATGTCATAATAAAATTTGAAATATTGAAACATACACCACTTATAAGCATATTTATCCCCTTAATTCACTTTGGTGGTTTTCAACATTTCATGAACTTATTTTTCTCATTCTCGATTCTTATGAGTTATCGCTATTTTCAACAGAATGTCACAAAATCTCCAAACGACATGTCATAATAAAATTTGAAATATTGAAACATACACCACTTATGAGCATGTTTATCCCTTTTATTAACTTTGGTGGTTTTCAACATTTCATGAACATATTTTCCTCATTCTCGGTTCTTATGAGTTATCACTGTTTTCAATGGTAGATCACGAACTCTCAAAACGGAATGTCATAATAAAATTTGAAATATTGAAACATACACCACTTATGAGCATAATTATCCCCTTAATTTACTTTGGTGGTTTTCAACATTTCATGAACTTATTTTTCTCCTTCTCGATTCTTATGAGTTATAGCTATTTTCAATGGAAGGTCACGAATTCTCGAAACGACATGTCATAATAAAAATTGAAATATTGAAACATACACCACTTATGAGCATGTTTATCCCTTTTATTAACTTTGGTGGTTTTCAACATTTCATGAACATATTTTCCTCATTCTCGATTCTTATGAGTTATCACTGTTTTCAATGGTAGATCACGAACTCTCAAAACGGAATGTTATAATAAAATTTGAAATATTGAAACATACACCACTTATGAGCATAATTATCCCCTTAATTTACTTTGGTGGTTTTCAACATTTCATGAACTTATTTTTCTCCTTCTCGATTCTTATGAGTTATAGCTATTTTCAATGGAAGGTCACGAACTCTCGAAACGGAATGTCATAATAAAAATTGAAATATTAAAACATACACCACTTATAAGCATATTTATCCCCTTAATTCACTTTGGTGGTTTTCAACATTTCATGAACTTATTTTTCTCATTCTCGATTCTTATGAGTTATCGCTATTTTCAACGGAATGTCACAAAATCTCGAAACGACATGTCATAATAAAATTTGAAATATTGAAACATACACCACTTATGAGCATGTTTATCCCCTTAATTAACTATGGAGGTTTTCAACATTTCATGAACTTCTTTTCATCCTTCTCGATTCTTATGAGTTATCGCTGTTTTCAATGGAATGTCACAAAATCTTTAAACGACATGTCATAATAAAATTTGAAATATTGAAACATACACCACTTATAAGCATATTTATACCCTTAATTCACTTTGGTGGTTTTCAACATTTCATGAACTTATTTTTCTCATTCTCGATTCTTATGAGTTATCGCTATTTTCAACAGAATGTCATAAAATCTCCAAACGACATGTCATAATAAAATTTGAAATATTGAAACATACACCACTTATGAGCATGTTTATCCCTTTTATTAACTTTGGTGGTTTTCAACATTTCATGAACATATTTTCCTCATTCTCGGTTCTTATGAGTTATCACTGTTTTCAATGGTAGATCACGAACTCTCAAAACGGAATGTCATAATAAAATTTGAAATATTGAAACATACACCACTTATGAGCATAATTATCCCCTTAATTTACTTTGGTGGTTTTCAACATTTCATGAACTTATTTTTCTCCTTCTCGATTCTTATGGGTTATAGCTATTTTCAATGGAAGGTCACGAACTCTCGAAACGGAATGTCATAATAAAAATTGAAATATTAAAACATACACCACCTATAAGCATATTTATCCCCTTAATTCACTTTGGTGGTTTTCAACATTTCATGAACTTATTTTTCTCATTCTCGATTCTTATGAGTTATCGCTATTTTCAACGGAATGTCACAAAATCTCGAAACGACATGTCATAATAAAATTTAAAATATTGAAACATACACCACTTATGAGCATGTTTATCCCTTTTATTAACTTTGGTGGTTTTCAACATTTCATGAACATATTTTCCTCATTCTCGATTCTTATGAGTTATCACTGTTTTCAATGGTAGATCACGAACTCTCAAAACGGAATGTCATAATAAAATTTGAAATATTGAAACATACACCACTTATGAGCATAATTATCCCCTTAATTTACTTTGGTGGTTTTCAACATTTCATGAACTTATTTTTCTCCTTCTCGATTCTTATGAGTTATAGCTATTTTCAATGGAAGGTCACGAACTCTCGAAACGGAATGTCATAATAAAAATTAAAATATTAAAACATACACCACTTATAAGCATATTTATCCCCTTAATTCACTTTGGTGGTTTTCAACATTTCATGAACTTATTTTTCTCATTCTCGATTCTTATGAGTTATCGCTATTTTCAACGGAATGTCACAAAATCTCGAAACGACATGTCATAATAAAATTTGAAATATTAAAACATACACCACTTATGAGCATATTTATCACCTTAATTAACTATGGAGGTTTTCAACATTTCATGAACTTCTTTTCATCCTTCTCGATTCTTATGAGTTATCGCTGTTTTCAATGGAATGTCACAAAATCTTAAAACGACATGTCATAATAAAATTTGAAATATTGAAACATACACCACTTATAAGCATATTTATCCCCTTAATTCACTTTGGTGGTTTTCAACATTTCATGAACTTATTTTTCTCATTCTCGATTCTTATGAGTTATCGCTATTTTCAACAGAATGTCACAAAATCTCCAAACGACATGTCATAATAAAATTTGAAATATTGAAACATACACCACTTATGAGCATGTTTATCCCTTTTATTAACTTTGGTGGTTTTCAACATTTCATGAACATATTTTCCTCATTCTCGGTTCTTATGAGTTATCACTGTTTTCAATGGTAGATCACGAACTCTCAAAACGGAATGTCATAATAAAATTTGAAATATTGAAACATACACCACTTATGAGCATAATTATCCCCTTAATTTACTTTGGTGGTTTTCAACATTTCATGAACTTATTTTTCTCCTTCTCGATTCTTATGAGTTATAGCTATTTTCAATGGAAGGTCACGAACTCTCGAAACGACATGTCATAATAAAAATTGAAATATTAAACATACACCACTTATGAGCATGTTTATCCCTTTTATTAACTTTGGTGGTTTTCAACATTTCATGAACATATTTTCCTCATTCTCGGTTCTTATGAGTTATCACTGTTTTCAATGGTAGATCACGAACTCTCAAAACGGAATGTCATAATAAAATATGAAATATTGAAACATACACCACTTATGAGCATAATTATCCCCTTAATTTACTTTGGTGGTTTTCAACATTTCATGAACTTATTTTTCTCCTTCTCGATTCTTATGAGATAGCTATTTTCAATGGAAGGTCACGAACTCTCGAAACGGAATGTCATAATAAAAATTGAAATATTAAAACATACACCACCTATAAGCATATTTATCCCCTTAATTCACTTTGGTGGTTTTCAACATTTCATGAACTTATTTTTTTCATTCTCGATTCTTATGAGTTATCGCTATTTTCAACGGAATGTCACAAAATCTCGAAACGACATGTCATAATAAAATTTAAAATATTGAAACATACACCACTTATGAGCATGTTTATCCCTTTTATTAACTTTGGTGGTTTTCAACATTTCATGAACATATTTTCCTCATTCTCGATTCTTATGAGTTATCACTGTTTTCAATGGTAGATCACGAACTCTCAAAACGGAATGTCATAATAAAATTTGAAATATTGAAACATACACCACTTATGAGCATAATTATCCCCTTAATTTACTTTGGTGATTTTCAACATTTCATGAACTTATTTTTCTCCTTCTCGATTCTTATGAGTTATAGCTATTTTCAATGGAAGGTCACGAACTCTCGAAACGGAATGTCATAATAAAAATTAAAATATTAAAACATACACCACTTATAAGCATATTTATCCCCTTAATTCACTTTGGTGGTTTTCAAAATTTCATGAACTTATTTTTCTCATTCTCGATTCTTATGAGTTATCGCTATTTTCAACGGAATGTCACAAAATCTCGAAACGACATGTCATAATAAAATTTGAAATATTAAAACATACACCACTTATGAGCATATTTATCACCTTAATTAACTATGGAGGTTTTCAACATTTCATGAAATTATTTTCATCCTTCTCGATTCTTATGAGTTATCGCTGTTTTAAATGGAATGTCACAAAATCTTAAAACGACATGTCATAATAAAATTTGAAATATTGAAACATACACCACTTATAAGCATATTTATACCCATAATTCACTTGGTGGTTTTCAACATTTCATGAACTTATTTTTCTCATTCTCGATTCTTATGAGTTATCGCTATTTTCAACGGAATGTTACAAAATCTCGAAACGACATGTCATAATAAAATTTGAAATATTGAAACATACACCACTTATGAGCATGTTTATCCCTTTTATTAACTTTGGTGGTTTTCAACATTTCATGAACATATTTTCCTCATTCTCGATTCTTATGAGTTATCACTGTTTTCAATCTTAGATCACGAACTCTCAAAACGGAATGTCATAATAAAATTTGAAATATTGAAACATACACCACTTATGAGCATAATTATCCCCTTAATTTACTTTGGTGGTTTTCAACATTTCATGAACTTATTTTTCTCCTTCTCGATTCTTATGAGTTATAGCTATTTTCAATGGAAGGTCACGAACTCTCGAAACGACATGTCATAATAAAAATTGAAATATTAAACATACACCACTTATGAGCATGTTTATCCCTTTTATTAACTTTGGTGGTTTTCAACATTTCATGAACATATTTTCCTCATTCTCGGTTCTTATGAGTTATCACTGTTTTGAATGGTAGATCACGAACTCTCAAAACGGAATGTCATAATAAAATATGAAATATTGAAACATACACCACTTATGAGCATAATTATCCCCTTAATTTACTTTGGTGGTTTTCAACATTTCATGAACTTATTTTTCTCCTTCTCGATTCTTATGAGATAGCTATTTTCAATGGAAGGTCACGAACTCTCGAAACGGAATGTCATAATAAAAATTGAAATATTAAAACATACACCACCTATAAGCATATTTATCCCCTTAATTCACTTTGGTGGTTTTCAACATTTCATGAACTTATTTTTTTCATTCTCGATTCTTATGAGTTATCGCTATTTTCAACGGAATGTCACAAAATCTCGAAACGACATGTCATAATAAAATTTAAAATATTGAAACATACACCACTTATGAGCATGTTTATCCCTTTTATTAACTTTGGTGGTTTTCAACATTTCATGAACATATTTTCCTCATTCTCGATTCTTATGAGTTATCACTGTTTTCAATGGTAGATCACGAACTCTCAAAACGGAATGTCATAATAAAATTTGAAATATTGAAACATACACCACTTATGAGCATAATTATCCCCTTAATTTACTTTGGTGATTTTCAACATTTCATGAACTTATTTTTCTCCTTCTCGATTCTTATGAGTTATAGCTATTTTCAATGGAAGGTCACGAACTCTCGAAACGGAATGTCATAATAAAAATTAAAATATTAAAACATACACCACTTATAAGCATATTTATCCCCTTAATTCACTTTGGTGGTTTTCAAAATTTCATGAACTTATTTTTCTCATTCTCGATTCTTATGAGTTATCGCTATTTTCAACGGAATGTCACAAAATCTCGAAACGACATGTCATAATAAAATTTGAAATATTAAAACATACACCACTTATGAGCATATTTATCACCTTAATTAACTATGGAGGTTTTCAACATTTCATGAAATTATTTTCATCCTTCTCGATTCTTATGAGTTATCGCTGTTTTAAATGGAATGTCACAAAATCTTAAAACGACATGTCATAATAAAATTTGAAATATTGAAACATACACCACTTATAAGCATATTTATACCCATAATTCACTTGGTGGTTTTCAACATTTCATGAACTTATTTTTCTCATTCTCGATTCTTATGAGTTATCGCTATTTTCAACGGAATGTTACAAAATCTCGAAACGACATGTCATAATAAAATTTGAAATATTGAAACATACACCACTTATGAGCATGTTTATCCCTTTTATTAACTTTGGTGGTTTTCAACATTTCATGAACATATTTTCCTCATTCTCGATTCTTATGAGTTATCACTGTTTTCAATGGTAGATCACGAACTCTCAAAACGGAATGTCATAATAAAATTTGAAATATTGAAACATACACCACTTATGAGCATAATTATCCCCTTAATTTACTTTGGTGGTTTTCAACATTTCATGAACTTATTTTTCTCCTTCTCGATTCTTATGAGTTATAGCTATTTTCAATGGAAGGTCACGAACTCTCGAAACGGAATGTCATAATAAAAATTGAAATATTAAAACATACACCACTTATAAGCATATTTATCCCCTTAATTCACTTTGGTGGTTTTCAACATTTCATGAACTTATTTTTCTCATTCTCGATTCTTATGAGTTATCGCTATTTTCAACGGAATGTCACAAAATCTCGAAACGACATGTCATAATAAAATTTGAAATATTGAAACATACACCACTTATGAGCATGTTTATCCCCTTAATTAACTATGGAGGTTTTCAACATTTCATGAACTTCTTTTCATCCTTCTCGATTCTTATGAGTTATCGCTGTTTTCAATGGAATGTCACAAAATCTTAAAACGACATGTCATAATAAAATTTGAAATATTGAAACATACACCACTTATAAGCATATTTATACCCTTAATTCACTTTGGTGGTTTTTAACATTTCATGAACTTATTTTTCTCATTCTCGATTCTTATGAGTTATCGCTATTTTCAACAGAATGTCACAAAATCTCCAAACGACATGTCATAATAAAATTTGAAATATTGAAACATACACCACTTATGAGCATGTTTATCCCTTTTATTAACTTTGGTGGTTTTCAACATTTCATGAACATATTTTCCTCATTCTCGGTTCTTATGAGTTATCACTGTTTTCAATGGTAGATCACGAACTCTCAAAACGGAATGTCATAATAAAATTTGAAATATTGAAACATACACCACTTATGAGCATAATTATCCCCTTAATTTACTTTGGTGGTTTTCAACATTTCATGAACTTATTTTTCTCCTTCTCGATTCTTATGAGTTATAGCTATTTTCAATGGAAGGTCACGAACTCTCGAAACGACATGTCATAATAAAAATTGAAATATTGAAACATACACCACTTATGAGCATGTTTATCCCTTTTATTAACTTTGGTGGTTTTCAACATTTCATGAACATATTTTCCTCATTCTCGGTTCTTATGAGTTATCACTGTTTTCAATGGTAGATCACGAACTCTCAAAACGGAATGTCATAATAAAATTTGAAATATTGAAACATACACCACTTATGAGCATAATTATCCCCTTAATTTACTTTGGTGGTTTTCAACATTTCATGAACTTATTTTTCTCTTTCTCGATTCTTATGAGTTATCGCTATTTTCAACGGAATGTCATAAAATCTTGAAACGACATGTCATAATAAAATTTGAAATATTAAAACATACACCACTTATGAGCATGTTTATCACCTTAATTAACTATGGAGGTTTTCAACATTTCATGAACTTATTTTCATCCTTCTCGATTCTTATGAGTTATCGCTGTTTTAAATGGAATGTCACAAAATCTCGAAACGACATGTCATAATAAAATTTGAAATATTGAAACATACACCACTTATGAGCATATTTATCCCCTTAATTCACTTTGGTGGTTTTCAACATTTCATGAACTTATTTTTCTCATTCTCGATTCTTATGAGTTATCGCTATTTTCAACAGAATGTCACAAAATCTCCAAACGACATGTCATAATAAAATTTGAAATATTGAAACATACACCACTTATGAGCATGTTTATCCCTTTTATTAACTTTGGTGGTTTTCAACATTTCATGAACATATTTTCCTCATTCTCGATTCTTATGAGTTATCACTGTTTTCAATGGTAGATCACGAACTCTCAAAACGGAATGTCATAATAAAATTTGAAATATTGAAACATACACCACTTATGAGCATAATTATCCCCTTAATTTACTTTGGTGGTTTTCAACATTTCATGAACTTATTTTTCTCCTTCTCGATTCTTATGAGTTATAGCTATTTTCAATGGAAGGTCACGAACTCTCGAAACGACATGTCATAAGAAAAATTGAAATATTGAAACATACACCACTTATGAGCATGTTTATCCCTTTTATTAACTTTGGTGGTTTTCAACATTTCATGAACATATTTTCCTCATTCTCGATTCTTATGAGTTATCACTGTTTTCAATGGTAGATCACGAACTCTCAAAACGGAATGTCATAATAAAATTTGAAATATTGAAACATACACCACTTATGAGCATAATTATCCCCTTAATTTACTTTGGTGGTTTTCAACATTTCATGAACTTATTTTTCTCCTTCTCGATTCTTATGAGTTATCGCTATTTTCAACGGAATGTCATAAAATCTTGAAACGACATGTCATAATAAAATTTGAAATATTAAAACATACACACACCACTTATGAGCATGTTTATCACCTTAATTAACTATGGAGGTTTTCAACATTTCATGAACTTATTTTCATCCTTCTCGATTCTTATGAGTTATCGCTGTTTTAAATGGAATGTCACAAAATCTCGAAACGACATGTCATAATAAAATTTGAAATATTGAAACATACACCACTTATGAGCATATTTATCCCCTTAATTCACTTTGGTGGTTTTCAACATTTCATGAACTTATTTTTCTCATTCTCGATTCTTATGAGTTATCGCTATTTTCAACAGAATGTCACAAAATCTCCAAACGACATGTCATAATAAAATTTGAAATATTGAAACATACACCACTTATGAGCATGTTTATCCCTTTTATTAACTTTGGTGGTTTTCAACATTTCATGAACATATTTTCCTCATTCTCGATTCTTATGAGTTATCACTGTTTTCAATGGTAGATCACGAACTCTCAAAACGGAATGTCATAATAAAATTTGAAATATTGAAACATACACCACTTATGAGCATAATTATCCCCTTAATTTACTTTGGTGGTTTTCAACATTTCATGAACTTATTTTTCTCCTTCTCGATTCTTATGAGTTATAGCTATTTTCAATGGAAGGTCACGAACTCTCGAAACGACATGTCATAAGAAAAATTGAAATATTGAAACATACACCACTTATGAGCATGTTTATCCCTTTTATTAACTTTGGTGGTTTTCAACATTTCATGAACATATTTTCCTCATTCTCGGTTCTTATGAGTTATCACTGTTTTCAATGGTAGATCACGAACTCTCAAAACGGAATGTCATAATAAAATTTGAAATATTGAAACATACACCACTTATGAGCATAATTATCCCCTTAATTTACTTTGGTGGTTTTCAACATTTCATGAACTTATTTTTCTCCTTCTCGATTCTTATGAGTTATAGCTATTTTCAATGGAAGGTCACGAACTCTCGAAACGACATGTCATAAGAAAAATTGAAATATTGAAACATACACCACTTATGAGCATGTTTATCCCTTTTATTAACTTTGGTGGTTTTCAACATTTCATGAACATATTTTCCTCATTCTCGATTCTTATGAGTTATCACTGTTTTCAATGGTAGATCACGAACTCTCAAAACGGAATGTTATAATAAAATTTGAAATATTGAAACATACACCACTTATGAGCATAATTATCCCCTTAATTTACTTTGGTGGTTTTCAACATTTCATGAACTTATTTTTCTCCTTCTCGATTCTTATGAGTTATAGCTATTTTCAATGGAAGGTCACGAACTCTCGAAACGGAATGTCATAATAAAAATTGAAATATTAAAACATACACCACTTATAAGCATATTTATCCCCTTAATTCACTTTGGTGGTTTTCAACATTTCATGAACTTATTTTTCTCATTCTCGATTCTTATGAGTTATCGCTATTTTCAACGGAATGTCACAAAATCTCGAAACGACATGTCATAATAAAATTTGAAATATTGAAACATACACCACTTATGAGCATGTTTATCCCCTTAATTAACTATGGAGGTTTTCAACATTTCATGAACTTCTTTTCATCCTTCTCGATTCTTATGAGTTATCGCTGTTTTCAATGGAATGTCACAAAATCTTAAAACGACATGTCATAATAAAATTTGAAATATTGAAACATACACCACTTATAAGCATATTTATACCCTTAATTCACTTTGGTGGTTTTCAACATTTCATGAACTTATTTTTCTCATTCTCGATTCTTATGAGTTATCGCTATTTTCAACAGAATGTCACAAAATCTCCAAACGACATGTCATAATAAAATTTGAAATATTGAAACATACACCACTTATGAGCATGTTTATCCCTTTTATTAACTTTGGTGGTTTTCAACATTTCATGAACATATTTTCCTCATTCTCGGTTCTTATGAGTTATCACTGTTTTCAATGGTAGATCACGAACTCTCAAAACGGAATGTCATAATAAAATTTGAAATATTGAAACATACACCACTTATGAGCATAATTATCCCCTTAATTTACTTTGGTGGTTTTCAACATTTCATGAACTTATTTTTCTCCTTCTCGATTCTTATGAGTTATAGCTATTTTCAATGGAAGGTCACGAACTCTCGAAACGACATGTCATAATAAAAATTGAAATATTGAAACATACACCACTTATGAGCATGTTTATCCCTTTTATTAACTTTGGTGGTTTTCAACATTTCATGAACATATTTTCCTCATTCTCGGTTCTTATGAGTTATCACTGTTTTCAATGGTAGATCACGAACTCTCAAAACGGAATGTCATAATAAAATTTGAAATATTGAAACATACACCACTTATGAGCATAATTATCCCCTTAATTTACTTTGGTGGTTTTCAACATTTCATGAACTTATTTTTCTCTTTCTCGATTCTTATGAGTTATCGCTATTTTCAACGGAATGTCATAAAATCTTGAAACGACATGTCATAATAAAATTTGAAATATTAAAACATACACCACTTATGAGCATGTTTATCACCTTAATTAACTATGGAGGTTTTCAACATTTCATGAACTTATTTTCATCCTTCTCGATTCTTATGAGTTATCGCTGTTTTAAATGGAATGTCACAAAATCTCGAAACGACATGTCATAATAAAATTTGAAATATTGAAACATACACCACTTATGAGCATATTTATCCCCTTAATTCACTTTGGTGGTTTTCAACATTTCATGAACTTATTTTTCTCATTCTCGATTCTTATGAGTTATCGCTATTTTCAACAGAATGTCACAAAATCTCCAAACGACATGTCATAATAAAATTTGAAATATTGAAACATACACCACTTATGAGCATGTTTATCCCTTTTATTAACTTTGGTGGTTTTCAACATTTCATGAACATATTTTCCTCATTCTCGATTCTTATGAGTTATCACTGTTTTCAATGGTAGATCACGAACTCTCAAAACGGAATGTCATAATAAAATTTGAAATATTGAAACATACACCACTTATGAGCATAATTATCCCCTTAATTTACTTTGGTGGTTTTCAACATTTCATGAACTTATTTTTCTCCTTCTCGATTCTTATGAGTTATAGCTATTTTCAATGGAAGGTCACGAACTCTCGAAACGACATGTCATAAGAAAAATTGAAATATTGAAACATACACCACTTATGAGCATGTTTATCCCTTTTATTAACTTTGGTGGTTTTCAACATTTCATGAACATATTTTCCTCATTCTCGGTTCTTATGAGTTATCACTGTTTTCAATGGTAGATCACGAACTCTCAAAACGGAATGTCATAATAAAATTTGAAATATTGAAACATACACCACTTATGAGCATAATTATCCCCTTAATTTACTTTGGTGGTTTTCAACATTTCATGAACTTATTTTTCTCCTTCTCGATTCTTATGAGTTATAGCTATTTTCAATGGAAGGTCACGAACTCTCGAAACGACATGTCATAAGAAAAATTGAAATATTGAAACATACACCACTTATGAGCATGTTTATCCCTTTTATTAACTTTGGTGGTTTTCAACATTTCATGAACATATTTTCCTCATTCTCGATTCTTATGAGTTATCACTGTTTTCAATGGTAGATCACGAACTCTCAAAACGGAATGTTATAATAAAATTTGAAATATTGAAACATACACCACTTATGAGCATAATTATCCCCTTAATTTACTTTGGTGGTTTTCAACATTTCATGAACTTATTTTTCTCCTTCTCGATTCTTATGAGTTATAGCTATTTTCAATGGAAGGTCACGAACTCTCGAAACGGAATGTCATAATAAAAATTGAAATATTAAAACATACACCACTTATAAGCATATTTATCCCCTTAATTCACTTTGCTGGTTTTCAACATTTCATGAACTTATTTTTCTCATTCTCGATTCTTATGAGTTATCGCTATTTTCAACGGAATGTCACAAAATCTCGAAACGACATGTCATAATAAAATTTGAAATATTGAAACATACACCACTTATGAGCATGTTTATCCCCTTAATTAACTATGGAGGTTTTCAACATTTCATGAACTTCTTTTCATCCTTCTCGATTCTTATGAGTTATCGCTATTTTTATTTGTAATTCTCCGACTCCCACCGCGATATACACTAATACCCTTCGCAATACTCAACCGTTCTCCACTTATAAGCATATTTATACCCTTAATTCACTTTGGTGGTTTTCAACATTTCATGAACTTATTTTTCTCATTCTCGATTCTTATGAGTTATCGCTATTTTCAACAGAATGTCACAAAATCTCCAAACGACATGTCATAATAAAATTTGAAATATTGAAACATACACCACTTATGAGCATGTTTATCCCTTTTATTAACTTTGGTGGTTTTCAACATTTCATGAACATATTTTCCTCATTCTCGGTTCTTATGAGTTATCACTGTTTTCAATGGTAGATCACGAACTCTCAAAACGGAATGTCATAATAAAATTTGAAATATTGAAACATACACCACTTATGAGCATAATTATCCCCTTAATTTACTTTGGTGGTTTTCAACATTTCATGAACTTATTTTTCTCCTTCTCGATTCTTATGAGTTATAGCTATTTTCAATGGAAGGTCACGAACTCTCGAAACGACATGTCATAATAAAAATTGAAGTATTGAAACATACACCACTTATGAGCATGTTTATCCCTTTTATTAACTTTGGTGGTTTTCAACATTTCATGAACATATTTTCCTCATTCTCGGTTCTTATGAGTTATCACTGTTTTCAATGGTAGATCACGAACTCTCAAAACGGAATGTCATAATAAAATTTGAAATATTGAAACATACACCACTTATGAGCATAATTATCCCCTTAATTTACTTTGGTGGTTTTCAACATTTCATGAACTTATTTTTCTCCTTCTCGATTCTTATGAGTTATCGCTATTTTCAACGGAATGTCATAAAATCTTGAAACGACATGTCATAATAAAATTTGAAATATTAAAACATACACCACTTATGAGCATGTTTATCACCTTAATTAACTATGGAGGTTTTCAACATTTCATGAACTTATTTTCATCCTTCTCGATTCTTATGAGTTATCGCTGTTTTAAATGGAATGTCACAAAATCTCGAAACGACATGTCATAATAAAATTTGAAATATTGAAACATACACCACTTATGAGCATATTTATCCCCTTAATTCACTTTGGTGGTTTTCAACATTTCATGAACTTATTTTTCTCATTCTCGATTCTTATGAGTTATCGCTATTTTCAACAGAATGTCACAAAATCTCCAAACGACATGTCATAATAAAATTTGAAATATTGAAACATACACCACTTATGAGCATGTTTATCCCTTTTATTAACTTTGGTGGTTTTCAACATTTCATGAACATATTTTCCTCATTCTCGATTCTTATGAGTTATCACTGTTTTCAATGGTAGATCACGAACTCTCAAAACGGAATGTCATAATAAAATTTGAAATATTGAAACATACACCACTTATGAGCATAATTATCCCCTTAATTTACTTTGGTGGTTTTCAACATTTCATGAACTTATTTTTCTCCTTCTCGATTCTTATGAGTTATAGCTATTTTCAATGGAAGGTCACGAACTCTCGAAACGACATGTCATAAGAAAAATTGAAATATTGAAACATACACCACTTATGAGCATGTTTATCCCTTTTATTAACTTTGGTGGTTTTCAACATTTCATGAACATATTTTCCTCATTCTCGGTTCTTATGAGTTATCACTGTTTTCAATGGTAGATCACGAACTCTCAAAACGGAATGTCATAATAAAATTTGAAATATTGAAACATACACCACTTATGAGCATAATTATCCCCTTAATTTACTTTGGTGGTTTTCAACATTTCATGAACTTATTTTTCTCCTTCTCGATTCTTATGAGTTATAGCTATTTTCAATGGAAGGTCACGAACTCTCGAAACGACATGTCATAAGAAAAATTGAAATATTGAAACATACACCACTTATGAGCATGTTTATCCCTTTTATTAACTTTGGTGGTTTTCAACATTTCATGCACATATTTTCCTCATTCTCGATTCTTATGAGTTATCACTGTTTTCAATGGTAGATCACGAACTCTCAAAACGGAATGTTATAATAAAATTTGAAATATTGAAACATACACCACTTATGAGCATAATTATCCCCTTAATTTACTTTGGTGGTTTTCAACATTTCATGAACTTATTTTTCTCCTTCTCGATTCTTATGAGTTATAGCTATTTTCAATGGAAGGTCACGAACTCTCGAAACGGAATGTCATAATAAAAATTGAAATATTAAAACATACACCACTTATAAGCATATTTATCCCCTTAATTCACTTTGGTGGTTTTCAACATTTCATGAACTTATTTTTCTCATTCTCGATTCTTATGAGTTATCGCTATTTTCAACGGAATGTCACAAAATCTCGAAACGACATGTCATAATAAAATTTGAAATATTGAAACATACACCACTTATGAGCATGTTTATCCCCTTAATTAACTATGGAGGTTTTCAACATTTCATGAACTTCTTTTCATCCTTCTCGATTCTTATGAGTTATCGCTGTTTTCAATGGAATGTCACAAAATCTTAAAACGACATGTCATAATAAAATTTGAAATATTGAAACATACACCACTTATAAGCATATTTATACCCTTAATTCACTTTGGTGGTTTTCAACATTTCATGAACTTATTTTTCTCATTCTCGATTCTTATGAGTTATCGCTATTTTCAACGGAATGTCACAAAATCTCGAAACGACATGTCATAATAAAATTTGAAATATTGAAACATACACCACTTATGAGCATGTTTATCCCCTTAATTAACTATGGAGGTTTTCAACATTTCATGAACTTCTTTTCATCCTTCTCGATTCTTATGAGTTATCGCTGTTTTCAATGGAATGTCACAAAATCTTAAAACGACATGTCATAATAAAATTTGAAATATTGAAACATACACCACTTATAAGCATATTTATACCCTTAATTCACTTTGGTGGTTTTCAACATTTCATGAACTTATTTTTCTCATTCTCGATTCTTATGAGTTATCGCTATTTTCAACAGAATGTCACAAAATCTCCAAACGACATGTCATAATAAAATTTGAAATATTGAAACATACACCACTTATGAGCATGTTTATCCCTTTTATTAACTTTGGTGGTTTTCAACATTTCATGAACATATTTTCCTCATTCTCGGTTCTTATGAGTTATCACTGTTTTCAATGGTAGATCACGAACTCTCAAAACGGAATGTCATAATAAAATTTGAAATATTGAAACATACACCACTTATGAGCATAATTATCCCCTTAATTTACTTTGGTGGTTTTCAACATTTCATGAACTTATTTTTCTCCTTCTCGATTCTTATGAGTTATAGCTATTTTCAATGGAAGGTCACGAACTCTCGAAACGACATGTCATAATAAAAATTGAAATATTGAAACATACACCACTTATGAGCATGTTTATCCCTTTTATTAACTTTGGTGGTTTTCAACATTTCATGAACATATTTTCCTCATTCTCGGTTCTTATGAGTTATCACTGTTTTCAATGGTAGATCACGAACTCTCAAAACGGAATGTCATAATAAAATTTGAAATATTGAAACATACACCACTTATGAGCATAATTATCCCCTTAATTTACTTTGGTGGTTTTCAACATTTCATGAACTTATTTTTCTCCTTCTCGATTCTTATGAGTTATCGCTATTTTCAACGGAATGTCATAAAATCTTGAAACGACATGTCATAATAAAATTTGAAATATTAAAACATACACCACTTATGAGCATGTTTATCACCTTAATTAACTATGGAGGTTTTCAACATTTCATGAACTTATTTTCATCCTTCTCGATTCTTATGAGTTATCGCTGTTTTAAATGGAATGTCACAAAATCTCGAAACGACATGTCATAATAAAATTTGAAATATTGAAACATACACCACTTATGAGCATATTTATCCCCTTAATTCACTTTGGTGGTTTTCAACATTTCATGAACTTATTTTTCTCATTCTCGATTCTTATGAGTTATCGCTATTTTCAACAGAATGTCACAAAATCTCCAAACGACATGTCATAATAAAATTTGAAATATTGAAACATACACCACTTATGAGCATGTTTATCCCTTTTATTAACTTTGGTGGTTTTCAACATTTCATGAACATATTTTCCTCATTCTCGATTCTTATGAGTTATCACTGTTTTCAATGGTAGATCACGAACTCTCAAAACGGAATGTCATAATAAAATTTGAAATATTGAAACATACACCACTTATGAGCATAATTATCCCCTTAATTTACTTTGGTGGTTTTCAACATTTCATGAACTTATTTTTCTCCTTCTCGATTCTTATGAGTTATAGCTATTTTCAATGGAAGGTCACGAACTCTCGAAACGACATGTCATAAGAAAAATTGAAATATTGAAACATACACCACTTATGAGCATGTTTATCCCTTTTATTAACTTTGGTGGTTTTCAACATTTCATGAACATATTTTCCTCATTCTCGGTTCTTATGAGTTATCACTGTTTTCAATGGTAGATCACGAACTCTCAAAACGTAATGTCATAATAAAATTTGAAATATTGAAGCATACACCACTTATGAGCATAATTATCCCCTTAATTTACTTTGGTGGTTTTCAACATTTCATGAACTTATTTTTCTCCTTCTCGATTCTTATGAGTTATAACTATTTTCAATGGAAGGTCACGAACTCTCGAAACGACATGTCATAATAAAAATTGAAATATTAAACATACACCACTTATGAGCATGTTTATCCCTTTTATTAACTTTGGTGGTTTTCAACATTTCATGAACATATTTTCCTCATTCTCGGTTCTTATGAGTTATCACTGTTTTCAATGGTAGATCACGAACTCTCAAAACGGAATGTCATAATAAAATTTGAAATATTGAAACATACACCACTTATGAGCATAATTATCCCCTTAATTTACTTTGGTGGTTTTCAACATTTCATGAACTTATTTTTCTCCTTCTCGATTCTTATGAGTTATAGCTATTTTCAATGGAAGGTCACGAACTCTCGAAACGACATGTCATAAGAAAAATTGAAATATTGAAACATACACCACTTATGAGCATGTTTATCCCTTTTATTAACTTTGGTGGTTTTCAACATTTCATGAACATATTTTCCTCATTCTCGATTCTTATGAGTTATCACTGTTTTCAATGGTAGATCACGAACTCTCAAAACGGAATGTTATAATAAAATTTGAAATATTGAAACATACACCACTTATGAGCATAATTATCCCCTTAATTTACTTTGGTGGTTTTCAACATTTCATGAACTTATTTTTCTCCTTCTCGATTCTTATGAGTTATAGCTATTTTCAATGGAAGGTCACGAACTCTCGAAACGGAATGTCATAATAAAAATTGAAATATTAAAACATACACCACTTATAAGCATATTTATCCCCTTAATTCACTTTGGTGGTTTTCAACATTTCATGAACTTATTTTTCTCATTCTCGATTCTTATGAGTTATCGCTATTTTCAACGGAATGTCACAAAATCTCGAAACGACATGTCATAATAAAATTTGAAATATTGAAACATACACCACTTATGAGCATGTTTATCCCCTTAATTAACTATGGAGGTTTTCAACATTTCATGAACTTCTTTTCATCCTTCTCGATTCTTATGAGTTATCGCTGTTTTCAATGGAATGTCACAAAATCTTAAAACGACATGTCATAATAAAATTTGAAATATTGAAACATACACCACTTATAAGCATATTTATACCCTTAATTCACTTTGGTGGTTTTCAACATTTCATGAACTTATTTTTCTCATTCTCGATTCTTATGAGTTATCGCTATTTTCAACAGAATGTCACAAAATCTCCAAAAGACATGTCATAATAAAATTTGAAATATTGAAACATACACCACTTATGAGCATGTTTATCCCTTTTATTAACTTTGGTGGTTTTCAACATTTCATGAACATATTTTCCTCATTCTCGGTTCTTATGAGTTATCACTGTTTTCAATGGTAAATCACGAACTCTCAAAACGGAATGTCATAATAAAATTTGAAATATTGAAACATACACCACTTATGAGCATAATTATCCCCTTAATTTACTTTGGTGGTTTTCAACATTTCATGAACTTATTTTTCTCCTTCTCGATTCTTATGAGTTATAGCTATTTTCAATGGAAGGTCACGAACTCTCGAAACGACATGTCATAATAAAAATTGAAATATTGAAACATACACCACTTATGAGCATGTTTATCCCTTTTATTAACTTTGGTGGTTTTCAACATTTCATGAACATATTTTCCTCATTCTCGGTTCTTATGAGTTATCACTGTTTTCAATGGTAGATCACGAACTCTCAAAACGGAATGTCATAATAAAATTTGAAATATTGAAACATACACCACTTATGAGCATAATTATCCCCTTAATTTACTTTGGTGGTTTTCAACATTTCATGAACTTATTTTTCTCCTTCTCGATTCTTATGAGTTATCGCTATTTTCAACGGAATGTCATAAAATCTCGAAACGACATGTCATAATAAAATTTGAAATATTGAAACATACACCACTTATGAGCATATTTATCCCCTTAATTCACTTTGGTGGTTTTCAACATTTCATGAACTTATTTTTCTCATTCTCGATTCTTATGAGTTATCGCTATTTTCAACGGAATGTCACAAAATCTCGAAACGACATGTCATAATAAAATTTGAAATATTGAAACATACACCACTTATGAGCATGTTTATCCCCTTAATTAACTTTGGTGGTTTTCAACATTTCATGAACTTATTTTTCTCATTCTCGATTCTTATGAGTTATCGCTATTTTCAACAGAATGTCACAAAATCTCCAAACGACATGTCATAATAAAATTTGAAATATTGAAACATACACCACTTATGAGCATGTTTATCCCTTTTATTAACTTTGGTGGTTTTCAACATTTCATGAACATATTTTCCTCATTCTCGATTCTTATGAGTTATCACTGTTTTCAATGGTAGATCACGAACTCTCAAAACGGAATGTCATAATAAAATTTGAAATATTGAAACATACACCACTTATGAGCATAATTATCCCCTTAATTTACTTTGGTGGTTTTCAACATTTCATGAACTTATTTTTCTCCTTCTCGATTCTTATGAGTTATAGCTATTTTCAATGGAAGGTCACGAACTCTCGAAACGACATGTCATAATAAAAATTGAAATATTAAACATACACCACTTATGAGCATGTTTATCCCTTTTATTAACTTTGGTGGTTTTCAACATTTCATGAACATATTTTCCTCATTCTCGGTTCTTATGAGTTATCACTGTTTTCAATGGTAGATCACGAACTCTCAAAACGGAATGTCATAATAAAATATGAAATATTGAAACATACACCACTTATGAGCATAATTATCCCCTTAATTTACTTTGGTGGTTTTCAACATTTCATGAACTTATTTTTCTCCTTCTCGATTCTTATGAGATAGCTATTTTCAATGGAAGGTCACGAACTCTCGAAACGGAATGTCATAATAAAAATTGAAATATTAAAACATACACCACCTATAAGCATATTTATCCCCTTAATTCACTTTGGTGGTTTTCAACATTTCATGAACTTATTTTTCTCATTCTCGATTCTTATGAGTTATCGCTATTTTCAACGGAATGTCACAAAATCTCGAAACGACATGTCATAATAAAATTTAAAATATTGAAACATACACCACTTATGAGCATGTTTATCCCTTTTATTAACTTTGGTGGTTTTCAACATTTCATGAACATATTTTCCTCATTCTCGATTCTTATGAGTTATCACTGTTTTCAATGGTAGATCACGAACTCTCAAAACGGAATGTCATAATAAAATTTGAAATATTGAAACATACACCACTTATGAGCATAATTATCCCCTTAATTTACTTTGGTGGTTTTCAACATTTCATGAACTTATTTTTCTCCTTCTCGATTCTTATGAGTTATAGCTATTTTCAATGGAAGGTCACGAACTCTCGAAACGGAATGTCATAATAAAAATTAAAATATTAAAACATACACCACTTATAAGCATATTTATCCCCTTAATTCACTTTGGTGGTTTTCAAAATTTCATGAACTTATTTTTCTCATTCTCGATTCTTATGAGTTATCGCTATTTTCAACGGAATGTCACAAAATCTCGAAACGACATGTCATAATAAAATTTGAAATATTAAAACATACACCACTTATGAGCATATTTATCACCTTAATTAACTATGGAGGTTTTCAACATTTCATGAACTTATTTTCATCCTTCTCGATTCTTATGAGTTATCGCTGTTTTAAATGGAATGTCACAAAATCTTAAAACGACATGTCATAATAAAATTTGAAATATTGAAACATACACCACTTATAAGCATATTTATACCCTTAATTCACTTGGTGGTTTTCAACATTTCATGAACTTATTTTTCTCATTCTCGATTCTTATGAGTTATCGCTATTTTCAACGGAATGTTACAAAATCTCGAAACGACATGTCATAATAAAATTTGAAATATTGAAACATACACCACTTATGAGCATGTTTATCCCTTTTATTAACTTTGGTGGTTTTCAACATTTCATGAACATATTTTCCTCATTCTCGATTCTTATGAGTTATCACTGTTTTCAATGGTAGATCACGAACTCTCAAAACGGAATGTCATAATAAAATTTGAAATATTGAAACATACACCACTTATGAGCATAATTATCCCCTTAATTTACTTTGGTGGTTTTCAACATTTCATGAACTTATTTTTCTCCTTCTCGATTCTTATGAGTTATAGCTATTTTCAATGGAAGGTCACGAACTCTCGAAACGGAATGTCATAATAAAAATTGAAATATTAAAACATACACCACTTATAAGCATATTTATCCCCTTAATTCACTTTGGTGGTTTTCAACATTTCATGAACTTATTTTTCTCATTCTCGATTCTTATGAGTTATCGCTATTTTCAACGGAATGTCACAAAATCTCGAAACGACATGTCATAATAAAATTTGAAATATTGAAACATACACCACTTATGAGCATGTTTATCCCCTTAATTAACTATGGAGGTTTTCAACATTTCATGAACTTCTTTTCATCCTTCTCGATTCTTATGAGTTATCGCTGTTTTCAATGGAATGTCACAAAATCTTAAAACGACATGTCATAATAAAATTTGAAATATTGAAACATACACCACTTATAAGCATATTTATACCCTTAATTCACTTTGGTGGTTTTCAACATTTCATGAACTTATTTTTCTCATTCTCGATTCTTATGAGTTATCGCTATTTTATAGGAAATGTCACGTAATGGGAAAGCGAGTTGTCATAGTAAAATTTGAAATATTGAAACATACACCACTTATGAGCATGTTTATCCCCTTAATTAACTATGGAGGTTTTCAACATTTCATGAACTTCTTTTCATCCTTCTCGATTCTTATGAGTTATCGCTGTTTTCAATGGAATGTCACAAAATCTTAAAACGACATGTCATAATAAAATTTGAAATATTGAAACATACACCACTTATAAGCATATTTATACCCTTAATTCACTTTGGTGGTTTTCAACATTTCATGAACTTATTTTTCTCATTCTCGATTCTTATGAGTTATCGCTATTTTCAACAGAATGTCACAAAATCTCCAAACGACATGTCATAATAAAATTTGAAATATTGAAACATACACCACTTATGAGCATGTTTATCCCTTTTATTAACTTTGGTGGTTTTCAACATTTCATGAACATATTTTCCTCATTCTCGGTTCTTATGAGTTATCACTGTTTTCAATGGTAGATCACGAACTCTCAAAACGGAATGTCATAATAAAATTTGAAATATTGAAACATACACCACTTATGAGCATAATTATCCCCTTAATTTACTTTTGGTGGTTTTCAACATTTCATGAACTTATTTTTCTCCTTCTCGATTCTTATGAGTTATAGCTATTTTCAATGGAAGGTCACGAACTCTCGAAACGACATGTCATAATAAAAATTGAAATATTGAAACATACACCACTTATGAGCATGTTTATCCCTTTTATTAACTTTGGTGGTTTTCAACATTTCATGAACATATTTTCTTCATTCTCGGTTCTTATGAGTTATAACTGTTTTCAATGGTATATCACGAACTCTTATAGCTGACTGTCATAATAAAATTTTAAATATTAAAACATACACCACTTATGAGCATAATTATCCCCTTAATTTACTTTGGTGGTTTTCAACATTTCATGAACTTATTTTTCTCCTTCTCGATTCTTATGAGTTATCGCTATTTTCAACGGAATGTCATAAAATCTTGAAACGACATGTCATAATAAAATTTGAAATATTAAAACATACACCACTTATGAGCATGTTTATCACCTTAATTAACTATGGAGGTTTTCAACATTTCATGAACTTATTTTCATCCTTCTCGATTCTTATGAGTTATCGCTGTTTTAAATGGAATGTCACAAAATCTCGAAACGACATGTCATAATAAAATTTGAAATATTGAAACATACACCACTTATGAGCATATTTATCCCCTTAATTCACTTTGGTGGTTTTCAACATTTCATGAACTTATTTTTCTCATTCTCGATTCTTATGAGTTATCGCTATTTTCAACAGAATGTCACAAAATCTCCAAACGACATGTCATAATAAAATTTGAAATATTGAAACATACACCACTTATGAGCATGTTTATCCCTTTTATTAACTTTGGTGGTTTTCAACATTTCATGAACATATTTTCCTCATTCTCGATTCTTATGAGTTATCACTGTTTTCAATGGTAGATCACGAACTCTCAAAACGGAATGTCATAATAAAATTTGAAATATTGAAACATACACCACTTATGAGCATAATTATCCCCTTAATTTACTTTGGTGGTTTTCAACATTTCATGAACTTATTTTTCTCCTTCTCGATTCTTATGAGTTATAGCTATTTTCAATGGAAGGTCACGAACTCTCGAAACGACATGTCATAAGAAAAATTGAAATATTGAAACATACACCACTTATGAGCATGTTTATCCCTTTTATTAACTTTGGTGGTTTTCAACATTTCATGAACATATTTTCCTCATTCTCGATTCTTATGAGTTATCACTGTTTTCAATGGTAGATCACGAACTCTCAAAACGGAATGTCATAATAAAATTTGAAATATTGAAACATACACCACTTATGAGCATAATTATCCCCTTAATTTACTTTGGTGGTTTTCAACATTTCATGAACTTATTTTTCTCCTTCTCGATTCTTATGAGTTATAGCTATTTTCAATGGAAGGTCACGAACTCTCGAAACGACATGTCATAAGAAAAATTGAAATATTGAAACATACACCACTTATGAGCATGTTTATCCCTTTTATTAACTTTGGTGGTTTTCAACATTTCATGAACATATTTTCCTCATTCTCGATTCTTATGAGTTATCACTGTTTTCAATGGTAGATCACGAACTCTCAAAACGGAATGTTATAATAAAATTTGAAATATTGAAACATACACCACTTATGAGCATAATTATCCCCTTAATTTACTTTGGTGGTTTTCAACATTTCATGAACTTATTTTTCTCCTTCTCGATTCTTATGAGTTATAGCTATTTTCAATGGAAGGTCACGAACTCTCGAAACGGAATGTCATAATAAAAATTGAAATATTAAAACATACACCACTTATAAGCATATTTATCCCCTTAATTCACTTTGGTGGTTTTCAACATTTCATGAACTTATTTTTCTCATACTCGATTCTTATGAGTTATCGCTATTTTCAACGGAATGTCACAAAATCTCGAAACGACATGTCATAATAAAATTTGAAATATTGAAACATAGACCACTTATGAGCATGTTTATCCCCTTAATTAACTATGGAGGTTTTCAACATTTCATGAACTTCTTTTCATCCTTCTCGATTCTTATGAGTTATCGCTGTTTTCAATGGAATGTCACAAAATCTTAAAACGACATGTCATAATAAAATTTGAAATATTGAAACATACACCACTTATAAGCATATTTATCCCCTTAATTCACTTTGGTGGTTTTCAACATTTCATGAACTTATTTTTCTCATTCTCGATTCTTATGAGTTATCGCTATTTTCAACAGAATGTCACAAAATCTCCAAACGACATGTCATAATAAAATTTGAAATATTGAAACATACACCACTTATGAGCATGTTTATCCCTTTTATTAACTTTGGTGGTTTTCAACATTTCATGAACATATTTTCCTCATTCTCGGTTCTTATGAGTTATCACTGTTTTCAATGGTAGATCACGAACTCTCAAAACGGAATGTCATAATAAAATTTGAAATATTGAAACATACACCACTTATGAGCATAATTATCCCCTTAATTTACTTTGGTGGTTTTCAACATTTCATGAACTTATTTTTCTCCTTCTCGATTCTTATGAGTTATAGCTATTTTCAATGGAAGGTCACGAACTCTCGAAACGACATGTCATAATAAAAATTGAAATATTGAAACATACACCACTTATGAGCATGTTTATCCCTTTTATTAACTTTGGTGGTTTTCAACATTTCATGAACATATTTTCTTCATTCTCGGTTCTTATGAGTTATCACTGTTTTCAATGGTAGATCACGAACTCTCAAAACGGAATGTCATAATAAAATTTGAAATATTGAAACATACACCACTTATGAGCATAATTATCCCCTTAATTTACTTTGGTGGTTTTCAACATTTCATGAACTTATTTTTCTCCTTCTCGATTCTTATGAGTTATCGCTATTTTCAACGGAATGTCATAAAATCTTGAAACGACATGTCATAATAAAATTTGAAATATTAAAACATACACCACTTATGAGCATGTTTATCACCTTAATTAACTATGGAGGTTTTCAACATTTCATGAACTTATTTTCATCCTTCTCGATTCTTATGAGTTATCGCTGTTTTAAATGGAATGTCACAAAATCTCGAAACGACATGTCATAATAAAATTTGAAATATTGAAACATACACCACTTATGAGCATATTTATCCCCTTAATTCACTTTGGTGGTTTTCAACATTTCATGAACTTATTTTTCTCATTCTCGATTCTTATGAGTTATCGCTATTTTCAACAGAATGTCACAAAATCTCCAAACGACATGTCATAATAAAATTTGAAATATTGAAACATACACCACTTATGAGCATGTTTATCCCTTTTATTAACTTTGGTGGTTTTCAACATTTCATGAACATATTTTCCTCATTCTCGATTCTTATGAGTTATCACTGTTTTCAATGGTAGATCACGAACTCTCAAAACGGAATGTCATAATAAAATTTGAAATATTGAAACATACACCACTTATGAGCATAATTATCCCCTTAATTTACTTTGGTGGTTTTCAACATTTCATGAACTTATTTTTCTCCTTCTCGATTCTTATGATTTATTTTAAATCTACCCTCTCTCCCTACCCTACTCTCTTCCAATCTGAAATATTGAAACATACACCACTTATGAGCATGTTTATCCCTTTTATTAACTTTGGTGGTTTTCAACATTTCATGAACATATTTTCCTCATTCTCGATTCTTATGAGTTATCACTGTTTTCAATGGTAGATCACGAACTCTCAAAACGGAATGTCATAATAAAATTTGAAATATTGAAACATACACCACTTATGAGCATAATTATCCCCTTAATTTACTTTGGTGGTTTTCAACATTTCATGAACTTATTTTTCTCCTTCTCGATTCTTATGAGTTATAGCTATTTTCAATGGAAGGTCACGAACTCTCGAAACGACATGTCATAAGAAAAATTGAAATATTGAAACATACACCACTTATGAGCATGTTTATCCCTTTTATTAACTTTGGTGGTTTTCAACATTTCATGAACATATTTTCCTCATTCTCGATTCTTATGAGTTATCACTGTTTTCAATGGTAGATCACGAACTCTCAAAACGGAATGTTATAATAAAATTTGAAATATTGAAACATACACCACTTATGAGCATAATTATCCCCTTAATTTACTTTGGTGGTTTTCAACATTTCATGAACTTATTTTTCTCCTTCTCGATTCTTATGAGTTATAGCTATTTTCAATGGAAGGTCACGAACTCTCGAAACGGAATGTCATAATAAAAATTGAAATATTAAAACATACACCACTTATAAGCATATTTATCCCCTTAATTCACTTTGGTGGTTTTCAACATTTCATGAACTTATTATTCTCATACTCGATTCTTATGAGTTATCGCTATTTTCAACGGAATGTCACAAAATCTCGAAACGACATGTCATAATAAAATTTGAAATATTGAAACATAGACCACTTATGAGCATGTTTATCCCCTTAATTAACTATGGAGGTTTTCAACATTTCATGAACTTCTTTTCATCCTTCTCGATTCTTATGAGTTATCGCTGTTTTCAATGGAATGTCACAAAATCTTAAAACGACATGTCATAATAAAATTTGAAATATTGAAACATACACCACTTATAAGCATATTTATCCCCTTAATTCACTTTGGTGGTTTTCAACATTTCATGAACTTATTTTTCTCATTCTCGATTCTTATGAGTTATCGCTATTTTCAACAGAATGTCACAAAATCTCCAAACGACATGTCATAATAAAATTTGAAATATTGAAACATACACCACTTATGAGCATGTTTATCCCTTTTATTAACTTTGGTGGTTTTCAACATTTCATGAACATATTTTCCTCATTCTCGGTTCTTATGAGTTATCACTGTTTTCAATGGTAGATCACGAACTCTCAAAACGGAATGTCATAATAAAATTTGAAATATTGAAACATACACCACTTATGAGCATAATTATCCCCTTAATTTACTTTGGTGGTTTTCAACATTTCATGAACTTATTTTTCTCCTTCTCGATTCTTATGAGTTATAGCTATTTTCAATGGAAGGTCACGAATTCTCGAAACGACATGTCATAATAAAAATTGAAATATTGAAACATACACCACTTATGAGCATGTTTATCCCTTTTATTAACTTTGGTGGTTTTCAACATTTCATGAACATATTTTCCTCATTCTCGATTCTTATGAGTTATCACTGTTTTCAATGGTAGATCACGAACTCTCAAAACGGAATGTTATAATAAAATTTGAAATATTGAAACATACACCACTTATGAGCATAATTATCCCCTTAATTTACTTTGGTGGTTTTCAACATTTCATGAACTTATTTTTCTCCTTCTCGATTCTTATGAGTTATAGCTATTTTCAATGGAAGGTCACGAACTCTCGAAACGGAATGTCATAATAAAAATTGAAATATTAAAACATACACCACTTATAAGCATATTTATCCCCTTAATTCACTTTGGTGGTTTTCAACATTTCATGAACTTATTTTTCTCATTCTCGATTCTTATGAGTTATCGCTATTTTCAACGGAATGTCACAAAATCTCGAAACGACATGTCATAATAAAATTTGAAATATTGAAACATACACCACTTATGAGCATGTTTATCCCCTTAATTAACTATGGAGGTTTTCAACATTTCATGAACTTCTTTTCATCCTTCTCGATTCTTATGAGTTATCGCTGTTTTCAATGGAATGTCACAAAATCTTTAAACGACATGTCATAATAAAATTTGAAATATTGAAACATACACCACTTATAAGCATATTTATACCCTTAATTCACTTTGGTGGTTTTCAACATTTCATGAACTTATTTTTCTCATTCTCGATTCTTATGAGTTATCGCTATTTTCAACAGAATGTCACAAAATCTCCAAACGACATGTCATAATAAAATTTGAAATATTGAAACATACACCACTTATGAGCATGTTTATCCCTTTTATTAACTTTGGTGGTTTTCAACATTTCATGAACATATTTTCCTCATTCTCGGTTCTTATGAGTTATCACTGTTTTCAATGGTAGATCACGAACTCTCAAAACGGAATGTCATAATAAAATTTGAAATATTGAAACATACACCACTTATGAGCATAATTATCCCCTTAATTTACTTTGGTGGTTTTCAACATTTCATGAACTTATTTTTCTCCTTCTCGATTCTTATGGGTTATAGCTATTTTCAACGGAAGGTCACGAACTCTCGAAACGGAATGTCATAATAAAAATTGAAATATTAAAACATACACCACCTATAAGCATATTTATCCCCTTAATTCACTTTGGTGGTTTTCAACATTTCATGAACTTATTTTTCTCATTCTCGATTCTTATGAGTTATCGCTATTTTCAACGGAATGTCACAAAATCTCGAAACGACATGTCATAATAAAATTTAAAATATTGAAACATACACCACTTATGAGCATGTTTATCCCTTTTATTAACTTTGGTGGTTTTCAACATTTCATGAACATATTTTCCTCATTCTCGATTCTTATGAGTTATCACTGTTTTCAATGGTAGATCACGAACTCTCAAAACGGAATGTCATAATAAAATTTGAAATATTGAAACATACACCACTTATGAGCATAATTATCCCCTTAATTTACTTTGGTGGTTTTCAACATTTCATGAACTTATTTTTCTCCTTCTCGATTCTTATGAGTTATAGCTATTTTCAATGGAAGGTCACGAACTCTCGAAACGGAATGTCATAATAAAAATTAAAATATTAAAACATACACCACTTATAAGCATATTTATCCCCTTAATTCACTTTGGTGGTTTTCAACATTTCATGAACTTATTTTTCTCATTCTCGATTCTTATGAGTTATCGCTATTTTCAACGGAATGTCACAAAATCTCGAAACGACATGTCATAATAAAATTTGAAATATTAAAACATACACCACTTATGAGCATATTTATCACCTTAATTAACTATGGAGGTTTTCAACATTTCATGAACTTCTTTTCATCCTTCTCGATTCTTATGAGTTATCGCTGTTTTCAATGGAATGTCACAAAATCTTAAAACGACATGTCATAATAAAATTTGAAATATTGAAACATACACCACTTATAAGCATATTTATCCCCTTAATTCACTTTGGTGGTTTTCAACATTTCATGAACTTATTTTTCTCATTCTCGATTCTTATGAGTTATCGCTATTTTCAACAGAATGTCACAAAATCTCCAAACGACATGTCATAATAAAATTTGAAATATTGAAACATACACCACTTATGAGCATGTTTATCCCTTTTATTAACTTTGGTGGTTTTCAACATTTCATGAACATATTTTCCTCATTCTCGGTTCTTATGAGTTATCACTGTTTTCAATGGTAGATCACGAACTCTCAAAACGGAATGTCATAATAAAATTTGAAATATTGAAACATACACCACTTATGAGCATAATTATCCCCTTAATTTACTTTGGTGGTTTTCAACATTTCATGAACTTATTTTTCTCCTTCTCGAGTTTGGAGAGGCATCGCTAAGGGCAAGGGTATAGAACGCAGTGGTGAACGGACATGTAATAATAAAAATTGAAATATTAAACATACACCACTTATGAGCATGTTTATCCCTTTTATTAACTTTGGTGGTTTTCAACATTTCATGAACATATTTTCCTCATTCTCGGTTCTTATGAGTTATCACTGTTTTCAATGGTAGATCACGAACTCTCAAAACGGAATGTCATAATAAAATATGAAATATTGAAACATACACCACTTATGAGCATAATTATCCCCTTAATTTACTTTGGTGGTTTTCAACATTTCATGAACTTATTTTTCTCCTTCTCGATTCTTATGAGATAGCTATTTTCAATGGAAGGTCACGAACTCTCGAAACGGAATGTCATAATAAAAATTGAAATATTAAAACATACACCACCTATAAGCATATTTATCCCCTTAATTCACTTTGGTGGTTTTCAACATTTCATGAACTTATTTTTCTCATTCTCGATTCTTATGAGTTATCGCTATTTTCAACGGAATGTCACAAAATCTCGAAACGACATGTCATAATAAAATTTAAAATATTGAAACATACACCACTTATGAGCATGTTTATCCCTTTTATTAACTTTGGTGGTTTTCAACATTTCATGAATATATTTTCCTCATTCTCGATTCTTATGAGTTATCACTGTTTTCAATGGTAGATCACGAACTCTCAAAACGGAATGTCATAATAAAATTTGAAATATTGAAACATACACCACTTATGAGCATAATTATCCCCTTAATTTACTTTGGTGGTTTTCAACATTTCATGAACTTATTTTTCTCCTTCTCGATTCTTATGAGTTATAGCTATTTTCAATGGAAGGTCACGAACTCTCGAAACGGAATGTCATAATAAAAATTAAAATATTAAAACATACACCACTTATAAGCATATTTATCCCCTTAATTCACTTTGGTGGTTTTCAAAATTTCATGAACTTATTTTTCTCATTCTCGATTCTTATGAGTTATCGCTATTTTCAACGGAATGTCACAAAATCTCGAAACGACATGTCATAATAAAATTTGAAATATTAAAACATACACCACTTATGAGCATATTTATCACCTTAATTAACTATGGAGGTTTTCAACATTTCATGAACTTATTTTCATCCTTCTCGATTCTTATGAGTTATCGCTGTTTTAAATGGAATGTCACAAAATCTTAAAACGACATGTCATAATAAAATTTGAAATATTGAAACATACACCACTTATAAGCATATTTATACCCTTAATTCACTTGGTGGTTTTCAACATTTCATGAACTTATTTTTCTCATTCTCGATTCTTATGAGTTATCGCTATTTTCAACGGAATGTGACAAAATCTCGAAACGACATGTCATAATAAAATTTGAAATATTGAAACATACACCACTTATGAGCATGTTTATCCCTTTTATTAACTTTGGTGGTTTTCAACATTTCATGAACATATTTTCCTCATTCTCGATTCTTATGAGTTATCACTGTTTTCAATGGTAGATCACGAACTCTCAAAACGGAATGTCATAATAAAATTTGAAATATTGAAACATACACCACTTATGAGCATAATTATCCCCTTAATTTACTTTGGTGGTTTTCAACATTTCATGAACTTATTTTTCTCCTTCTCGATTCTTATGAGTTATAGCTATTTTCAATGGAAGGTCACGAACTCTCGAAACGGAATGTCATAATAAAAATTGAAATATTAAAACATACACCACTTATAAGCATATTTATCCCCTTAATTCACTTTGGTGGTTTTCAACATTTCATGAACTTATTTTTCTCATTCTCGATTCTTATGAGTTATCGCTATTTTCAACGGAATGTCACAAAATCTCGAAACGACATGTCATAATAAAATTTGAAATATTGAAACATACACCACTTATGAGCATGTTTATCCCCTTAATTAACTATGGAGGTTTTCAACATTTCATGAACTTCTTTTCATCCTTCTCGATTCTTATGAGTTATCGCTGTTTTCAATGGAATGTCACAAAATCTTAAAACGACATGTCATAATAAAATTTGAAATATTGAAACATACACCACTTATAAGCATATTTATACCCTTAATTCACTTTGGTGGTTTTCAACATTTCATGAACTTATTTTTCTCATTCTCGATTCTTATGAGTTATCGCTATTTTCAACAGAATGTCACAAAATCTCCAAACGACATGTCATAATAAAATTTGAAATATTGAAACATACACCACTTATGAGCATGTTTATCCCTTTTATTAACTTTGGTGGTTTTCAACATTTCATGAACGTATTTTCCTCATTCTCGGTTCTTATGAGTTATCACTGTTTTCAATGGTAGATCACGAACTCTCAAAACGGAATGTCATAATAAAATTTGAAATATTGAAACATACACCACTTATGAGCATAATTATCCCCTTAATTTACTTTGGTGGTTTTCAACATTTCATGAACTTATTTTTCTCCTTCTCGATTCTTATGAGTTATAGCTATTTTCAATGGAAGGTCACGAACTCTCGAAACGACATGTCATAATAAAAATTGAAATATTGAAACATACACCACTTATGAGCATGTTTATCCCTTTTATTAACTTTGGTGGTTTTCAACATTTCATGAACATATTTTCCTCATTCTCGGTTCTTATGAGTTATCACTGTTTTCAATGGTAGATCACGAACTCTCAAAACGGAATGTCATAATAAAATTTGAAATATTGAAACATACACCACTTATGAGCATAATTATCCCCTTAATTTACTTTGGTGGTTTTCAACATTTCATGAACTTATTTTTTCTCCTTCTCGATTCTTATGAGTTATCGCTATTTTCAACGGAATGTCATAAAATCTTGAAACGACATGTCATAATAAAATTTGAAATATTAAAACATACACCACTTATGAGCATGTTTATCACCTTAATTAACTATGGAGGTTTTCAACATTTCATGAACTTATTTTCATCCTTCTCGATTCTTATGAGTTATCGCTGTTTTAAATGGAATGTCACAAAATCTCGAAACGACATGTCATAATAAAATTTGAAATATTGAAACATACACCACTTATGAGCATATTTATCCCCTTAATTCACTTTGGTGGTTTTCAACATTTCATGAACTTATTTTTCTCATTCTCGATTCTTATGAGTTATCGCTATTTTCAACGGAATGTCACAAAATCTCGAAACGACATGTCATAATAAAATTTGAAATATTGAAACATACACCACTTATGAGCAGGTTTATCCCTTTTATTAATTTTGGTGGTTTTCAACATTTCATGAACATATTTTCCTCATTCTCGATTCTTATGAGTTATCACTGTTTTCAATGGTAGATCACGAACTCTCAAAACGGAATGTCATAATAAAATTTGAAATATTGAAACATACACCACTTATGAGCATAATTATCCCCTTAATTTACTTTGGTGGTTTTCAACATTTCATGAACTTATTTTTCTCCTTCTCGATTCTTATGAGTTATAGCTATTTTCAATGGAAGGTCATGAACTCTCGAAACTGAATGTCATAATAAAAATTGAAATATTAAAACATACACCACTTATAAGCATATTTATCCCCTTAATTCACTTTGGTGGTTTTCAACATTTCATGAACTTATTTTTCTCATTCTCGATTCATATGAGTTATCTCTATTTTCAACGGAATGTCACAAAATCTCGAAATGACATGTCATAATAAAATTTGAAATATTGAAACATACACCACTTATGAGCATGTTTATCCCCTTAATTAACTATGGAGGTTTTCAACATTTCATGAACTTCTTTTCATCCTTCTCGATTCTTATGAGTTATCGCTGTTTTCAATGGAATGTCACAAAATCTTAAAACGACATGTCAGAATAAAATTTGAAATATTGAACCATACACCACTTATAAGCATATTTATCCCCTTAAGTCACTTTGGTGGTTTTCAACATTTCATGAACTTATTTTTCTCATTCTCGATTCTTATGAGTTATCGCTATTTTCAACGGAATGTCACAAAATCTCGAAACGACATGTCATAATAAAATTTGAAATATTGAAACATACACCACTTATGAGCAGGTTTATCCCTTTTATTAATTTTGGTGGTTTTCAACATTTCATGAACATATTTTCCTCATTCTCGATTCTTATGAGTTATCACTGTTTTCAATGGTAGATCACGAACTCTCAAAACGGAATGTCATAATAAAATTTGAAATATTGAAACATACACCACTTATGAGCATAATTATCCCCTTAATTTACTTTGGTGGTTTTCAACATTTCATGAACTTATTTTTCTCCTTCTCGATTCTTATGAGTTATAGCTATTTTCAATGGAAGGTCATGAACTCTCGAAACTGAATGTCATAATAAAAATTGAAATATTAAAACATACACCACTTATAAGCATATTTATCCCCTTAATTCACTTTGGTGGTTTTCAACATTTCATGAACTTATTTTTCTCATTCTCGATTCATATGAGTTATCTCTATTTTCAACGGAATGTCACAAAATCTCGAAATGACATGTCATAATAAAATTTGAAATATTGAAACATACACCACTTATGAGCATGTTTATCCCCTTAATTAACTATGGAGGTTTTCAACATTTCATGAACTTCTTTTCATCCTTCTCGATTCTTATGAGTTATCGCTGTTTTCAATGGAATGTCACAAAATCTTAAAACGACATGTCAGAATAAAATTTGAAATATTGAACCATACACCACTTATAAGCATATTTATCCCCTTAAGTCACTTTGGTGGTTTTCAACATTTCATGAACTTATTTTTCTCATTCTCGATTCTTATGAGTTATCGCTATTTTCAACGGAATGTCACAAAATCTCGAAACGACATGTCATAATAAAATTTGAAATATTGAAACATACACCACTTATGAGCATGTTTATCCCTTTTATTAACTTTGGTGGTTTTCAACATTTCATGAACATATTTTCCTCATTCTCGATTCTTATGAGTTATCACTGTTTTCAATGGTAGATCACGAACTCTCAAAACGGAATGTCATAATAAAATTTGAAATATTGAAACATACACCACTTATGAGCATAATTATCCCCTTAATTTACTTTGGTGGTTTTCAACATTTCATGAACTTATTTTTCTCCTTCTCGATTCTTATGAGTTATAGCTATTTTCAATGGAAGGTCACGAACTCTCGAAACGGAATGTCATAATAAAATTTGAAATATTGAAACATACACCACTTATAAGCATATTTATCCCCTTAATTCACTTTGGTGGTTTTCAACATTTCATGAACTTATTTTTCTCATTCTCGATTCTTATGAGTTATCGCTATTTTCAACGGAATGTCACAAAATCTCCAAACGACATGTCATAATAAAATTTGAAATATTGAAACATACACCACTTATGAGCATGTTTATCCCTTTTATTAACTTTGGTAGTTTTCAACATTTCATGAACATATTTTCCTCATTCTCGATTCTTATGAGTTATCACTGTTTTCAATGGTAGATCACGAACTCTCAAAACGGAATGTCATAATAAAATTTGAAATATTGAAACATACACCACTTATGAGCATAATTATCCCCTTAATTTACTTTGGTGGTTTTCAACATTTCCTGAACTTATTTTTCTCCTTCTCGATTCTTATGAGTTATAGCTATTTTCAATGGAAGGTCACGAACTCTCGAAACGACATGTCATAATAAAAATTGAAATATTGAAACATACACCACTTATGAGCATGTTTATCCCTTTTATTAACTTTGGTGGTTTTCAACATTTCATGAACATATTTTCCTCATTCTCGGTTCTTATGAGTTATCACTGTTTTCAATGGTAGATCACGAACTCTCAAAACGGAATGTCATAATAAAATTTGAAATATTGAAACATACACCACTTATGAGCATAATTATCCCCTTAATTTACTTTGGTGGTTTTCAACATTTCATGAACTTATTTTTCTCCTTCTCGATTCTTATGAGTTATCGCTATTTTCAACGGAATGTCATAAAATCTTGAAACGACATGTCATAATAAAATTTGAAATATTAAAACATACACCACTTATGAGCATGTTTATCACCTTAATTAACTATGGAGGTTTTCAACATTTCATGAACTTATTTTCATCCTTCTCGATTCTTATGAGTTATCGCTGTTTTAAATGGAATGTCACAAAATCTCGAAACGACATGTCATAATAAAATTTGAAATATTGAAACATACACCACTTATGAGCATATTTATCCCCTTAATTCACTTTGGTGGTTTTCAACATTTCATGAACTTATTTTTCTCATTCTCGATTCTTATGAGTTATCGCTATTTTCAACGGAATGTCACAAAATCTCGAAACGACATGTCATAATAAAATTTGAAATATTGAAACATACACCACTTATGAGCAGGTTTATCCCTTTTATTAATTTTGGTGGTTTTCAACATTTCATGAACATATTTTCCTCATTCTCGATTCTTATGAGTTATCACTGTTTTCAATGGTAGATCACGAACTCTCAAAACGGAATGTCATAATAAAATTTGAAATATTGAAACATACACCACTTATGAGCATAATTATCCCCTTAATTTACTTTGGTGGTTTTCAACATTTCATGAACTTATTTTTCTCCTTCTCGATTCTTATTAGTTATAGCTATTTTCAATGGAAGGTCATGAACTCTCGAAACTGAATGTCATAATAAAAATTGAAATATTAAAACATACACCACTTATAAGCATATTTATCCCCTTAATTCACTTTGGTGGTTTTCAACATTTCATGAACTTATTTTTCTCATTCTCGATTCATATGAGTTATCTCTATTTTCAACGGAATGTCACAAAATCTCGAAATGACATGTCATAATAAAATTTGAAATATTGAAACATACACCACTTATGAGCATGTTTATCCCCTTAATTAACTATGGAGGTTTTCAACATTTCATGAACTTCTTTTCATCCTTCTCGATTCTTATGAGTTATCGCTGTTTTCAATGGAATGTCACAAAATCTTAAAACGACATGTCAGAATAAAATTTGAAATATTGAACCATACACCACTTATAAGCATATTTATCCCCTTAATTCACTTTGGTGGTTTTCAACATTTCATGAACTTATTTTTCTCATTCTCGATTCTTATGAGTTATCGCTATTTTCAACGGAATGTCACAAAATCTCGAAACGACATGTCATAATAAAATTTGAAATATTGAAACATACACCACTTATGAGCATGTTTATCCCTTTTATTAACTTTGGTGGTTTTCAACATTTCATGAACATATTTTCCTCATTCTCGATTCTTATGAGTTATCACTGTTTTCAATGGTAGATCACGAACTCTCAAAACGGAATGTCATAATAAAATTTGAAATATTGAAACATACACCACTTATGAGCATAATTATCCCCTTAATTTACTTTGGTGGTTTTCAACATTTCATGAACTTATTTTTCTCCTTCTCGATTCTTATGAGTTATAGCTATTTTCAATGGAAGGTCACGAACTCTCGAAACGGAATGTCATAATAAAATTTGAAATATTGAAACATACACCACTTATAAGCATATTTATCCCCTTAATTCACTTTGGTGGTTTTCAACATTTCATGAACTTATTTTTCTCATTCTCGATTCTTATGAGTTATCGCTATTTTCAACGGAATGTCACAAAATCTCCAAACGACATGTCATAATAAAATTTGAAATATTGAAACATACACCACTTATGAGCATGTTTATCCCTTTTATTAACTTTGGTAGTTTTCAACATTTCATGAACATATTTTCCTCATTCTCGATTCTTATGAGTTATCACTGTTTTCAATGGTAGATCACGAACTCTCAAAACGGAATGTCATAATAAAATTTGAAATATTGAAACATACACCACTTATGAGCATAATTATCCCCTTAATTTACGTTGGTGGTTTTCAACATTTCCTGAACTTATTTTTCTCCTTCTCGATTCTTATGAGTTATAGCTATTTTCAATGGAAGGTTACGAACTCTCGAAACGGAATGTCATAATAAAAATTAAAATATTAAAACATACACCACTTATAAGCATATTTATCCCCTTAATTCACTTTGGTGGTTTTCAACATTTCATGAACTTATTTTTCTCATTCTCGATTCTTATGAGTTATCGCTATTTTCAACGGAATGTCACAAAATCTCGAAACGACATGTCACAATAAAATTTGAAATATTGAAACATACACCACTTATGAGCATGTTTATCCCCTTAATTAACTATGGAGGTTTTCAACATTTCATGAACTTCTTTTCATCCTTCTCGATTCTTATGAGTTATCGCTGTTTTCAATGGAATGTCACAAAATCTTAAAACGACATGTCATAATAAAATTTGAAATATTGAAACATACACCACTTATAAGCATATTTATCCCCTTAATTCACTTTGGTGGTTTTCAACATTTCATGAACTTATTTTTCTCATTCTCGATTCTTATGAGTTATCGCTATTTTCAACAGAATGTCACAAAATCTCCAAACGACATGTCATAATAAAATTTGAAATATTGAAACATACACCACTTATGAGCATGTTTATCCCTTTTATTAACTTTGGTGGTTTTCAACATTTCATGAACATATTTTCCTCATTCTCGGTTCTTATGAGTTATCACTGTTTTCAATGGTAGATCACGAACTCTCAAAACGGAATGTCATAATAAAATTTGAAATATTGAAACATACACCACTTATGAGCATAATTATCCCCTTAATTTACTTTGGTGGTTTTCAACATTTCATGAACTTATTTTTCTCCTTCTCGATTCTTATGAGTTATAGCTATTTTCAATGGAAGGTCACGAACTCTCGAAACGACATGTCATAATAAAAATTGAAATATTAAACATACACCACTTATGAGCATGTTTATCCCTTTTATTAACTTTGGTGGTTTTCAACATTTCATGAACATATTTTCCTCATTCTCGATTCTTATGAGTTATCACTGTTTTCAATGGTAGATCACGAACTCTCAAAACGGAATGTCATAATAAAATTTGAAATATTGAAACATACACCACTTATGAGCATAATTATCCCCTTAATTTACTTTGGTGGTTTTCAACATTTCATGAACTTATTTTTCTCCTTCTCGATTCTTATGAGTTATAGCTATTTTCAATGGAAGGTCACGAACTCTCGAAACGGAATGTCATAATAAAATTTGAAATATTGAAACATACACCACTTATAAGCATATTTATCCCCTTAATTCACTTTGGTGGTTTTCAACATTTCATGAACTTATTTTTCTCATTCTCGATTCTTATGAGTTATCGCTATTTTCAACGGAATGTCACAAAATCTCCAAACGACATGTCATAATAAAATTTGAAATATTGAAACATACACCACTTATGAGCATGTTTATCCCTTTTATTAACTTTGGTAGTTTTCAACATTTCATGAACATATTTTCCTCATTCTCGATTCTTATGAGTTATCACTGTTTTCAATGGTAGATCACGAACTCTCAAAACGGAATGTCATAATAAAATTTGAAATATTGAAACATACACCACTTATGAGCATAATTATCCCCTTAATTTACGTTGGTGGTTTTCAACATTTCCTGAACTTATTTTTCTCCTTCTCGATTCTTATGAGTTATAGCTATTTTCAATGGAAGGTTACGAACTCTCGAAACGGAATGTCATAATAAAAATTAAAATATTAAAACATACACCACTTATAAGCATATTTATCCCCTTAATTCACTTTGGTGGTTTTCAACATTTCATGAACTTATTTTTCTCATTCTCGATTCTTATGAGTTATCGCTATTTTCAACGGAATGTCACAAAATCTCGAAACGACATGTCACAATAAAATTTGAAATATTGAAACATACACCACTTATGAGCATGTTTATCCCCTTAATTAACTATGGAGGTTTTCAACATTTCATGAACTTCTTTTCATCCTTCTCGATTCTTATGAGTTATCGCTGTTTTCAATGGAATGTCACAAAATCTTAAAACGACATGTCATAATAAAATTTGAAATATTGAAACCTACACCACTTATAAGCATATTTATCCCCTTAATTCACTTTGGTGGTTTTCAACATTTCATGAAATTATTTTTCTCATTCTCGATTCTTATGAGTTATCGCTATTTTCAACGGAATGTCACAAAATCTCGAAACGACATGTCATAATAAAATTTAAAATATTGAAACATACACCACTTATGAGCATGTTTATCCCTTTTATTAACTTTGGTGGTTTTCAACATTTCATGAACATATTTTCCTCATTCTCGATTCTTATGAGTTATCACTGTTTTCAATGGTAGATCACGAACTCTCAAAACGGAATGTCATAATAAAATTTGAAATATTGAAACATACACCACTTATGGGCATAATTATCCCCTTAATTTACTTTGGTGGTTTTCAACATTTCATGAACTTATTTTTCTCCTTCTCGATTCTTATGAGTTATAGCTATTTTCAATGGAAGGTCATGAACTCTCGAAACTGAATGTCATAATAAAAATTGAAATATTAAAACATACACCACTTATAAGCATATTTATCCCCTTAATTCACTTTGGTGGTTTTCAACATTTCATGAACTTATTTTTCTCATTCTCGATTCTTATGAGTTATCGCTATTTTCAACGGAATGTCACAAAATCTCCAAACGACATGTCATAATAAAATTTGAAATATTGAAACATACACCACTTATGAGCATGTTTATCCCTTTTATTAACTTTGGTGGTTTTCAACATTTCATGAACATATTTTCCTCATTCTCGATTCTTATGAGTTATCACTGTTTTCAATGGTAGATCACGAACTCTCAAAACGGAATGTCATAATAAAATTTGAAATATTGAAACATACACCACTTATGAGCATAATTATCCCCTTAATTTACTTTGGTGGTTTTCAACATTTCATGAACTTATTTTTCTCCTTCTCGATTCTTATGAGTTATAGCTATTTTCAATGGAAGGTCACGAACTCTCGAAACGGAATGTCATAATAAAATTTGAAATATTGAAACATACACCACTTATAAGCATATTTATCCCCTTAATTCACTTTGGTGGTTTTCAACATTTCATGAACTTATTTTTCTCATTCTCGATTCTTATGAGTTATCGCTATTTTCAACAGAATGTCACAAAATCTCCAAACGACATGTCATAATAAAATTTGAAATATTGAAACATACACCACTTATGAGCATGTTTATCCCTTTTATTAACTTTGGTCGTTTTCAACATTTCATGAACATATTTTCCTCATTCTCGGTTCTTATGAGTTATCACTGTTTTCAATGGTAGATCACGAACTCTCAAAACGGAATGTCATAATAAAATTTGAAATATTGAAACATACACCACTTATGAGCATAATTATCCCCTTAATTTACTTTGGTGGTTTTCAACATTTCATGAACTTATTTTTCTCCTTCTCGATTCTTATGAGTTATAGCTATTTTCAATGGAAGGTCACGAACTCTCGAAACGACATGTCATAATAAAAATTGAAATATTGAAACATACACCACTTATGAGCATGTTTATCCCTTTTATTAACTTTGGTGGTTTTCAACATTTCATGAACATATTTTCCTCATTCTCGGTTCTTATGAGTTATCACTGTTTTCAATGGTAGATCACGAACTCTCAAAACGGAATGTCATAATAAAATTTGAAATATTGAAACATACACCACTTATGAGCATAATTATCCCCTTAATTTATTTTGGTGGTTTTCAACATTTCATGAACTTATTTTTCTCCTTCTCGATTCTTATGAGTTATCGCTATTTTCAACGGAATGTCATAAAATCTTGAAACGACATGTCATAATAAAATTTGAAATATTAAAACATACACCACTTATGAGCATGTTTATCACCTTAATTAACTATGGAGGTTTTCAACATTTCATGAACTTATTTTCATCCTTCTCGATTCTTATGAGTTATCGCTGTTTTAAATGGAATGTCACAAAATCTCGAAACGACATGTCATAATAAAATTTGAAATATTGAAACATACACCACTTATGAGCATATTTATCCCCTTAATTCACTTAGGTGGTTTTCAACATTTCATGAACTTATTTTTCTCATTCTCGATTCTTATGAGTTATCGCTATTTTCAACGGAATGTCACAAAATCTCGAAACGACATGTCATAATAAAATTTGAAATATTGAAACATACACCACTTATGAGCAGGTTTATCCCTTTTATTAACTTTGGTGGTTTTCAACATTTCATGAACATATTTTCCTCATTCTCGATTCTTATGAGTTATCACTGTTTTCAATGGTAGATCACGAACTCTCAAAACGGAATGTCATAATAAAATTTGAAATATTGAAACATACACCACTTATGAGCATAATTATCCCCTTAATTTACTTTGGTGGTTTTCAACATTTCATGAACTTATTTTTCTCCTTCTCGATTCTTATGAGTTATAGCTATTTTCAATGGAAGGTCATGAACTCTCGAAACTGAATGTCATAATAAAAATTGAAATATTAAAACATACACCACTTATACGCATATTTATCCCCTTAATTCACTTTGGTGGTTTTCAACATTTCATGAACTTATTTTTCTCATTCTCGATTCATATGAGTTATCTCTATTTTCAACGGAATGTCACAAAATCTCGAAATGACATGTCATAATAAAATTTGAAATATTGATACATACACCACTTATGAGCATGTTTATCCCCTTAATTAACTATGGAGGTTTTCAACATTTCATGAACTTCTTTTCATCCTTCTCGATTCTTATGAGTTATCGCTGTTTTCAATGGAATGTCACAAAATCTTAAAACGACATGTCAGAATAAAATTTGAAATATTGAACCATACACCACTTATAAGCATATTTATTGTAGATTTCTGAGTATAGAGTATAGATTTGTGAGAATAGAAGCAAGAATTGAAGAATAAAAGAGATAAAGTGTGGGCGTTTTTGGGAGAGCTCACAAAAGGCTGAAAACTGTTTTTTTTTCTTATTAACTTAAAAACATGTTTACAAGGCTATACACTCTATATATATGCAAGATACAAAGGCAACTAGGTTAAAACCTATAGAAAAATATCTGAATTCAAAAAAAGGATAAGGTGGTGTGGACCACTTGGGGACAAGCTGTCCCTTTCTTTCTCAGCGTGGTCCCCCCCCTCTCTTTTAGCTTGCTGACTACTTCACCCAGCTCGTCTTCATCTAATGGCTCTATTCGTGCGTATTCCGGGTTTAGTATTCGTGCATATTCCGGGTCACGCTCCCGTGACTCCAACCGTTCTATTTGTGTGGACTCCGGGTTTAGTGTTCGTGCATATTCTGGGTTTAGTGACCGTGCAAATCCCGGGTCACTCTTCTCCTGTATCATCGGTGCAAACTCTGGGTCATTGTGAGTACTCTCAACACTCCCTCAAGGTTGGCCGGTGAGGACTCCATAGGCCAATCTTGTCATGGATGTACTCACAAACACGCAACGGAGTAGCCTTAGTGAATATATCCGCCATCTCGATCTCCACTCTTCACAAACTTGGTCTCAATGAACCCTTCTTGAATCTTTCCTCGAACAAAGTGACAATCCACTTCTATATGCTTTGTTCGCTCATGGAATACCGGATTAGAGGCTATATGGATCGCAGCTTGATTATCACAATATAAGCTCATCGGTTTGTCATCACTAATCCCCACATCCTTAAGAAGAGCCTTTAGCCATATCATCTCTTTAGTGACCTTCTTTCATTGCTCTATACTCAGCTTCAGCACTAGATAGAGCGATAACTTTCTGTTTCTTGCTTCTCCATGTCACTAGATTACCTCCCAAGAATGTGCAATATCCGGTTGTTGATTTTCTATCTTCTTTATCTCCAGCCCAATCAGCATCACAATAAGCTTCCAATTCAGTTCTCCCATTGCACTTTAACCATATTCCCTTTCCTGGATCCCCTTTAAGATATCGGAGTATCCTCTCCACCATATTCCAATGGTGTGTTTTGGGAGCTTGCATATGTTGGCTCACTCTATTGACTGCAAAACAAATATCCGGTCTAGTAATCGTTAGATAAATCAACTTCCCAACCAACCTCGATATTGTTTCACATCCGGCCATATCTCCCCTTAATCACATCTTGATAACCTTCTTCAATGGGTGTTCTTGCTGGTTTTGATCCCAGCTTTCCAGTTTCTTTTAGTAAATCAATCACATACTTCCTTTGTGATATGAACATCCCATTAGCCTCCCTAATCATCTCAATGCCCAGAAAATACTTCAACTCTCCCAAATCTTTAATATCAAATGAAGACTTCAAAATCCCCTTAGTTTCACTAATCCCTTCAACGTCACTTCCGGTGATGATGATATCATCCACATAGATCAATACCACCACTATGCCTCCTTGATTCTTCTTAGTGAATAGGGTATGATCAGCCTCAGATTTTGTAAATCCCTTATCCATCAAACAACCACTCAATCTTTGGTACCATGCCCTCGGTGATTGTTTCAATCCGTAGATGGCTTTCCTCAACTTACACACTTCTCCTTCTTGTGTACCATATCCTTGAGGACAAGCCATGAAGACTTCTTCTTCCAGATCACCATGTAAGAAAGCATTCTTCACATCCATTTGCCATAGTCCCCATGATAGATTAATGGCAACGAGATAAAAGAGCTCTAATTGAATGCAATTTAGCCACCGGTGCAAATGTTTCAGTATAGTCTTCTCCATAGACTTGTGTGTATCCTTTTGCCACTAGTCTAGCTTTGTACCTCTCCACTTCACCATTGCTCTTATACTTGATGGTGTAAACCCACCTACATCCCACCAGCTTCTTCCCTCTTGGAAGTTCAGTCAAATCCCATGTATTATTCTTCTCCATAGACCCAATTTCTTCCCTCATAGCCTGGACCCATGTCTCATCCTTACATGCTTCTTCATAGGATGTTGGGACCTTATTTTCATCAATCTTGCTCAGATATGCTTGGTGCTCCTTAGGGAAGTAAGCTAATGAACAATACTCCTCAATTGGATATCTTCTCTGGCTGCAACACTTGTTTCTTCCTTTTGAGTAATGTCCGAACTACTTAGTGAGGGAGGAGTGCTGTTGCCTATAGGAACAGGATCTAAGCCCGCCGTACACTCAGAACAATCCCCACTCAATGTAGAGGACACTACTTGCTTAGTATCACCTTGAGTTGTTGCTAGACCATTAAAATACACCCTTGTATTTTTCCAATTTTCTGGACCAAACTTGAGTCTTGTGCTTCTTCTTAGAACAGGTTCTTGCACTTGAGTCTCCACATTCTCCACCTCGGCTTCGTGGTCTTGAGGAACATTCTCTTCACTTTGAGGGACCAAAGCTTCTTTTTCTTCCTCAGATTCCAATGAAGAGCTACTTTCTTCGGATTGATGACTAACCGAATCCATTTCCTCCTCAATTATGATTTGACTCGCTCCTTCTTCATCCCCTTCTTCCCTAGGTGAAATACTTCTCAGTATTGATTCCATATCCGCCCTAGTGCTCACAATCTCTTCTAAGTCTCCCCACTTCTTCTCGGTGAAATAACCCACTTCTTCATCAAACCGGACTTCTCTTGACACATATATACGTTTTGTCTCTGGATCATAACACTTGTAACCCTTTTGAGTGCTTGAGTATCCAACAAACACGCACTTAATGCTCTTAGGTTCCAGCTTATTCCTTTGAGCTTCGGGAATAAACACGTAGCACCTACATCCAAAGACTCGGAGATGATCAATGCTTGGTTTAATCCCATTCAAGACCTCATAAGGAGACTTGTTTTCCAGATTTGGTGTTGGGAGCCTATTGATCACATAACAAGCTACCATCACCGCATCTCCCCAAAATCTCTTAGGAACTCTTCTCTCAAACATCATACTTCTAGCCACCTCTAGCACATGTCTATTCTTCCTTTCCGAGACTCCATTTTGCTGAGGTGTGTATGGGCAAGAAGTTTGATGAACTATCCCCTTATCATCCACAAACTTCTTGAACTGATTGCTTGTGTATTCTCCTCCATTGTCACTTCTAAGGATCTTAACTCTTGCTCCAAATTGTGTTTCCACATAGTTGTAGAATTTGGTGAATGATTCAAACACTTGATCTTTGGAACCCAATAGTGTCACCCATGTATACTTGGACTTCTCATCAATGAATGACACAAAATACTTATATTGATCCTTAGAAACACATGGAGCTGTCCACACATCCGAATGGACTAGCTCAAAACACTTCTCATACATTGTACTTGAATCCAGAAAGCTACTTCTACAATGTTTTCCTAACACACAAGCTTCACACTCTTTATTCTCTTGAACTAGGTTGGGCAAGACCATGCTGAGCACCTTACTACTTGGATGTCCCAAACGTGAGTGCCATAAAGAGCTTGAACCAACCGCACTAAGAGCAAATGACTTCTCTCCATCATTCACCTTCTTATTCAAAACATAAAGACCATCCTTCACTCTTCCTTCCCCAAACACCTTATCAGTCTTATTGTCCTGAAACTGAACCAAATCAGACCCAAAAATAACCTTGCAATCTAGGTCCTTTGTAGCCTTATGAACCGATAATAAGTTAGAAGTGAATTCAGGAACATATAAGGCTTTAGTGTTTTTCCTAAACACTTCAAAATCTCCAATTCCTTCTATAGGCACCTCCCTACCATTAGCTACCTTAACCATTCCACCATGAGGTCTAACATTAGCTAATAAGGTTCCATCCTTAATCATATGGTGACTAGCACCCGAATCAACAATAACCTTGTTCTGAATTTTTGAAACAAAACATCTCTTACCTGATTCGGTGAGCCTTGCAATGCTCTTGATCAAAGCTTCAAAATCAGATTTTCGAACCAGCCCATTACCCTCTTCAGCTTGAGCTGTTCCAGCAAACACCCTTTGCCCTTGACCGCCCCTTGGCCATTTCCTCTCAGCCTAGCCGGTTTCAAGTGTGGATGAAGAGTCCAGCATTTCTCTTTGCTATGACCTTTCATCTTACAATGCTCACAAACTAGTGCTTTCTTGTCTCCATAAAGCTCTGGTTTGTACACAGCATGAGCCATCTCACTAGATGGTTGAAATAGGCTCCTTGAGCCTTCTTCCTTCTGAACTTGTTGACAAACTTCATTTAGAGTTGGAAGTTTATCAAACCTCAAAATATGTTGAATGAGACCCTTATAAGAGTCATTGAGAGTAAGCAGCAACCCAAAGACTTGATCTTGCTCCCTCCTTTCATTCAGTTCCTTAAGGTCATTTGTGGGTGGTCTAAGCATCTCCAACTCTGCCCACAACCCTCTAAAGACCCCAAACAAATCATTGAACGCCTTCCCCTCTTGCTGAAGATCATTCAAAGCCTTTTTCACCTCAAAAATCCTAGAAATGTTTGAAACATCTCCATACACGCCCTTGAGTGTATCCCACAACTCCTTGGCAGTTTCACAATAGGAATAACCAGCAAGGATAGAAGCATCTAAAGAGCCTTGAATCATGGTTAAGACTTGCTGGTCCTCCTGGTCCCATTTCTTCACCTTCTCAGCTCTAGCAGCAGCATCCTCACCTTCCACCATTGGGTTCTTCTTCACAGCCTCAATGCCATCTTCAACATATCCCCATAGCCCTCGGCTCCTTAGGGCAGTCTTTGCAGTCCTTGACCACAACAAGTAGTTATTCCCCTTGAGAACAACTGGTAGAACAGCTTGCTTTTGCATCTCCATGAATTGTTTGCACTTTCAAGAATAAACCAAGATTTCTCAAGAACACAAACCCAGATTTTTCAAGAACACAAACCCAGATTTTTTTCAAAAACACAAGAATAAACCCACTCAGATCTTTAGAACTGCTCGATACCATGTAGATTTCTGAGTATAGAGTATAGATTTGTGAGAATAGAAGCAAGAATTGAAGAATAAAAGAGATAAAGTGTGGGCGTTTTTGGGAGAGCTCACAAAAGGCTGAAAACTGTTTTTTTCTTATTAACTTAAAAACATGTTTACAAGGCTATACACTCTATATATATGCAAGATACAAAGGCAACTAGGTTAAAACCTATAGAAAAATATCTGAATTCAAAAAAAGGATAAGGTGGTGTGGACCACTTGGGGACAAGCTGTCCCTTTCTTTCTCAGCGTGGTCCCCCCCTCTCTTTTAGCTTGCTGACTACTTCACCCAGCTCGTCTTCATCTAATGGCTCTATTCGTGCGTATTCCGGGTTTAGTATTCGTGCATATTCCGGGTCACGCTCCCGTGACTCCAACCGTTCTATTTGTGTGGACTCCGGGTTTAGTGTTCGTGCATATTCTGGGTTTAGTGACCGTGCAAATCCCGGGTCACTCTTCTCCTGTATCATCGGTGCAAACTCTGGGTCATTGTGAGTACTCTCAACATTTATCCCCTTAATTCACTTTGGTGGTTTTCAACATTTCATGAACTTATTTTTCTCATTCTCGATTCTTATGAGTTATCGCTATTTTCAACGGAATGTCACAAAATCTCCAAACGACATGTCATAATAAAATTTGAAATATTGAAACATACACCACTTATGAGCATGTTTATCCCTTTTATTAACTTTGGTGGTTTTCAACATTTCATGAACATATTTTCCTCATTCTCGATTCTTATGAGTTATCACTGTTTTCAATGGTAGATCACGAACTCTCAAAACGGAATGTCATAATAAAATTTGAAATATTGAAACATACACCACTTATGAGCATAATTATCCCCTTAATTTACTTTGGTGGTTTTCAACATTTCATGAACTTATTTTTCTCCTTCTCGATTCTTATGAGTTATAGCTATTTTCAATGGAAGGTCACGAACTCTCGAAACGGAATGTCATAATAAAATTTGAAATATTGAAACATACACCACTTATAAGCATATTTATCCCCTTAATTCACTTTGGTGGTTTTCAACATTTCATGAACTTATTTTTCTCATTCTCGATTCTTATGAGTTATCGCTATTTTCAACGGAATGTCACAAAATCTCCAAACGACATGTCATAATAAAATTTGAAATATTGAAACATACACCACTTATGAGCATGTTTATCCCTTTTATTAACTTTGGTAGTTTTCAACATTTCATGAACATATTTTCCTCATTCTCGATTCTTATGAGTTATCACTGTTTTCAATGGTAGATCACGAACTCTCAAAACGGAATGTCATAATAAAAATTTGAAATATTGAAACATACACCACTTATGAGCATAATTATCCCCTTAATTTACTTTGGTGGTTTTCAACATTTCATGAACTTATTTTTCTCCTTCTCGATTCTTATGAGTTATAGCTATTTTCAATGGAAGGTCACGAACTCTCGAAACAGAATGTCATAATAAAAATTGAAATATTAAAACATACACCACTTATAAGCATATTTATCCCCTTAATTCACGTTGGTGGTTTTCAACATTTCATGAACTTATTTTTCTCATTCTCGATTCTTATGAGTTATCGCTATTTTCAACGGAATGTCACAAAATCTCGAAACGACATGTCATAATAAAATTTGAAATATTGAAACATACACCACTTATGAGCATGTTTATCCCCTTAATTAACTATGGAGGTTTTCAACATTTCATGAACTTATTTTCATCCTTCTCGATTCTTATGAGTTATCGATGTTTTCAATGGAATGTCACAAAATCTTAAAACGACATGTCATAATAAAATTTGAAATATTGAAACATACACCACTTATAAGCATATTTATCCCCTTAATTCACTTTGGTGGTTTTCAACATTTCATGAACTTATTTTTCTCATTCTCGATTCTTATGAGTTATCGCTATTTTCAACGGAATGTCACAAAATCTCGAAACGACATGTCATAATAAAATTTAAAATATTGAAACATACACCACTTATAAGCATATTTATCCCCTTAGTTCACTTTGGTGGTTTTCAACATTTCATAAACTTATTTTTCTCATTCTCGATTCTTATGAGTTATCGCTATTTTCAACGGAATGTCACAAAATCTCCAAACGACATGTCAAAATAAAATTTGAAATATTGAAACATACACCACTTATGAGCATGTTTATCCCTTTTATTAACTTTGGTGGTTTTCAACATTTTATGAACATATTTTCCTAATTCTCGATTCTTATGAGTTATCACTGTTTTCAATGGTAGATCACGAACTCTCAAAACGGAATGTCATAATAAAATTTAAAATATTGAAACATTCACCATTTATGAGCATAATTATCCCCTTAATTTACTTTGGTTGTTTTCAACATTTCATGAACTTATTTTTCTCCCTCTTGATTCTTATGAGTTATAGCTATTTTCAATGGAAGGTCATGAACTCTCGAAACTGAATGTCATAATAAAAATTGAAATATTAAAACATACACCACTTATAAGCATATTTATCCCCTTAATTCACTTTGGTGGTTTTCAACATTTCATGAACTTATTTTTCTCATTCTCGATTCTTATGAGTTATCTCTATTTTCAACGGAATGTCACAAAATCTCGAAATGACATGTGATAATAAAATTTGAAATATTGAAACATACACCACTTATGAGCATGTTTATCCCCTTAATTAACTATGGAGGTTTTCAACATTTCATGAACTTCTTTTCATCCTTCTCGATTCTTATGAGTTATCGCTGTTTCCAATGGAATGTCACAAAATCTTAAAACGACATGTCAGAATAAAATTTGAAATATTGAAACATACACCACTTATAAGCATATTTATCTCCTTAATTCACTTTGGTGGTTTTCAACATTTCATGAACTTATTTTTCTCATTCTCGATTCTTATGAGTTATCGCTATTTTCAACGGAATGTCACAAAATCTCCAAACGACATGTCATAATAAAATTTGAAATATTGAAACATACACCACTTATGAGAATGTTTATCCCTTTTATTAACTTTGGTGGTTTTCAACATTTCATGAACATATTTTCCTCATTCTCGATTCTTATGAGTTATCACTGTTTTCAATGGTAGATCACGAACTCTCAAAACGGAATGTCATAATAAAATTTGAAATATTGAAACATACACCACTTATGAGCATAATTATCCCCTTAATTTACTTTGGTGGTTTTCAACATTTCATGAACTTATTTTTCTCCTTCTCGATTCTTATGAGTTATAGCTATTTTCAATGGAAGGTCACGAACTCTCGAAACGGAATGTCATAATAAAATTTGAAATATTGAAACATACACCACTTATAAGCATATTTATCCCCTTAATTCACTTTGGTGGTTTTCAACATTTCATGAACTTATTTTTCTCATTCTCGATTCTTATGAGTTATCGCTATTTTCAACGGAATGTCACAAAATCTCCAAACGACATGTCATAATAAAATTTGAAATATTGAAACATACACCACTTATGAGCATGTTTATCCCTTTTATTAACTTTGGTAGTTTTCAACATTTCATGAACATATTTTCCTCATTCTCGATTCTTATGAGTTATCACTATTTTCAATGGTAGATCACGAACTCTCAAAACGGAATGTCATAATAAAATTTGAAATATTGAAACATACACCACTTATGAGCATAATTATCCCCTTAATTTACTTTGGTGGTTTTCAACATTTCCTGAACTTATTTTTCTCCTTCTCGATTCTTATGAGTTATAGCTATTTTCAATGGAAGGTCACGAACTCTCGAAACGGAATGTCATAATAAAAATTAAAATATTAAAACATACACCACTTATAAGCATATTTATCCCCTTAATTCACTTTGGTGGTTTTCAACATTTCATGAACTTATTTTTCTCATTCTCGATTCTTATGAGTTATCGCTATTTTCAAAGGAATGTCACAAAATCTCGAAACGACATGTCATAATAAAATTTGAAATATTGAAACATACACCACTTATGAGCATGTTTATCCCCTTTATTAACTATGGAGGTTTTCAACATTTCATGAACTTCTTTTCATCCTTCTCGATTCTTATGAGTTATCGCTGTTTTCAATGGAATGTCACAAAATCTTAAAACGACATGTCATAATAAAATTTGAAATATTGAAACATACACCACTTATAAGCATATTTATCCCCTTAATTCACTTTGGTGGTTTTCAACATTTCATGAACTTATTTTTCTCATTCTCGATTCTTATGAGTTATCGCTATTTTCAACAGAATGTCACAAAATCTCCAAACGACATGTCATAATAAAATTTGAAATATTGAAACATACACCACTTATGAGCATGTTTATCCCTTTTATTAACTTTGGTGGTTTACAACATTTCATGAACATATTTTCCTCATTCTCGGTTCTTATGAGTTATCACTGTTTTCAATGGTAGATCACGAACTCTCAAAACGGAATGTCATAATAAAATTTGAAATATTGAAACATACACCACTTATGAGCATAATTATCCCCTTAATTTACTTTGGTTGTTTTCAACATTTCATGAACTTATTTTTCTCCCTCTTGATTCTTATGAGTTATAGCTATTTTCAATGGAAGGTCATGAACTCTCGAAACTGAATGTCATAATAAAAATTGAAATATTAAAACATACACCACTTATAAGCATATTTATCCCCTTAATTAACTTTGGTGGTTTTCAACATTTCATGAACTTATTTTTCTCATTCTCGATTCTTATGAGTTATCTCTATTTTCAACGGAATGTCACAAAATCTCGAAATGACATGTGATAATAAAATTTGAAATATTGAAACATACACCACTTATGAGCATGTTTATCCCCTTAATTAACTATGGAGGTTTTCAACATTTCATGAACTTCTTTTCATCCTTCTCGATTCTTATGAGTTATCGCTGTTTCCAATGGAATGTCACAAAATCTTAAAACGACATGTCAGAATAAAATTTGAAATATTGAAACATACACCACTTATAAGCATATTTATCCCCTTAATTCACTTTGGTGGTTTTCAACATTTCATGAACTTATTTTTCTCATTCTCGATTCTTATGAGTTCTCGCTATTTTCAACGGAATGTCACAAAATCTCCAAACGACATGTCATAATAAAATTTGAAATATTGAAACATACACCACTTATGAGAATGTTTATCCCTTTTATTAACTTTGGTGGTTTTCAACATTTCATGAACATATTTTCCTCATTCTCGATTCTTATGAGTTATCACTGTTTTCAATGGTAGATCACGAACTCTCAAAACGGAATGTCATAATAAAATTTGAAATATTGAAACATACACCACTTATGAGCATAATTATCCCCTTAATTTACTTTGGTGGTTTTCAACATTTCATGAACGTATTTTTCTCCTTCTCGATTCTTATGAGTTATAGCTATTTTCAATGGAAGGTCACGAACTCTCGAAACGGAATGTCATAATAAAATTTGAAATATTGAAACATACACCACTTATAAGCATATTTATCCCCTTAATTCACTTTGGTGGTTTTCAACATTTCATGAACTTATTTTTCTCATTCTCGATTCTTATGAGTTATCGCTATTTTCAACGGAATGTCACAAAATCTCCAAACGACATGTCATAATAAAATTTGAAATATTGAAACATACACCACTTATGAGCATGTTTATCCCTTTTATTACCTTTGGTAGTTTTCAACATTTCATGAACATATTTTCCTCATTCTCGATTCTTATGAGTTATCACTATTTTCAATGGTAGATCACGAACTCTCAAAACGGAATGTCATAATAAAATTTGAAATATTGAAACATACACCACTTATGAGCATAATTATCCCCTTAATTTACTTTGGTGGTTTTCAACATTTCCTGAACTTATTTTTCTCCTTCTCGATTCTTATGAGTTATAGCTATTTTCAATGGAAGGTCACGAACTCTCGAAACGGAATGTCATAATAAAAATTAAAATATTAAAACATACACCACTTATAAGCATATTTATCCCCTTAATTCACTTTGGTTGTTTTCAACATTTCATGAACTTATTTTTCTCATTCTCGATTCTTATGAGTTCTCGCTATTTTCAACGGAATGTCACAAAATCTCCAAACGACATGTCATAATAAAATTTGAAATATTGAAACATACACCACTTATGAGCATGTTTATCCCCTTAATTAACTATGGAGGTTTTCAACATTTCATGAACTTCTTTTCATCCTTCTCGATTCTTATGAGTTATCGCTGTTTTCAATGGAATGTCACAAAATCTTAAAACGACATGTCAGAATAAAATTTGAAATATTGAACCATACACCACTTATAAGCATATTTATCCCCTTAAGTCACTTTGGTGGTTTTCAACATTTCATGAACTTATTTTTCTCATTCTCGATTCTTATGAGTTATCGCTATTTTCAACGGAATGTCACAAAATCTCGAAACGACATGTCATAATAAAATTTGAAATATTGAAACATACACCACTTATGAGCATGTTTATCCCCTTAATTAACTATGGAGGTTTTCAACATTTCATGAACTTCTTTTCATCCTTCTCGATTCTTATGAGTTATCGCTGTTTTCAATGGAATGTCACAAAATCTTAAAACAACATGTCATAATAAAATTTGAAATATTGAAACATACACCACTTATAAGCATATTTATCCCCTTAATTCACTTTGGTGGTTTTCAACATTTCATGAACTTATTTTTCTCATTCTCGATTCTTATGAGTTATCGCTATTTTCAACAGAATGTCACAAAATCTCCAAACGACATGTCATAATAAAATTTGAAATATTGAAACATACACCACTTATGAGCATGTTTATCCCTTTTATTAACTTTGGTGGTTTTCAACATTTCATGAACATATTTTCCTCATTCTCGGTTCTTATGAGTTATCACTGTTTTCAATGGTAGATCACGAACTCTCAAAACGGAATGTCATAATAAAATTTGAAATATTGAAACATACACCACTTATGAGCATAATTATCCCCTTAATTTACTTTGGTGGTTTTCAACATTTCATAAACTTATTTTTCTCCTTCTCGATTCTTATGAGTTATAGCTATTTTCAATGGAAGGTCACGAACTCTCGAAACAGAATGTCATAATAAAAATTGAAATATTAAAACATACACCACTTATAAGCATATTTATCCCCTTAATTCACTTTGGTGGTTTTCAACATTTCATGAACTTATTTTTCTCATTCTCGATTCTTATGAGTTATCGCTATTTTCAACGGAATGTCACAAAATCTCGAAACGACATGTCGTAATAAAATTTGAAATATTGAAACATACACCACTTATGAGCATGTTTATCCCCTTAATTAACTATGGAGGTTTTCAACATTTCATGAACTTATTTTCATCCTTCTCGATTCTTATGAGTTATCGATGTTTTCAATGGAATGTCACAAAATCTTAAAACGACATGTCATAATAAAATTTGAAATATTGAAACATACACCACTTATAAGCATATTTATCCCCTTAATTCACTTTGGTGGTTTTCAACATTTCATGAACTTATTTTTCTCATTCTCGATTCTTATGAGTTATCGCTATTTTCAACGGAATGTCACAAAATCTCGAAACGACATGTCATAATAAAATTTAAAATATTGAAACATACACCACTTATAAGCATATTTATCCCCTTAGTTCACTTTGGTGGTTTTCAACATTTCATAAACTTATTTTTCTCATTCTCGATTCTTATGAGTTATCGCTATTTTCAACGGAATGTCACAAAATCTCCAAACGACATGTCATAATAAAATTTGAAATATTGAAACATACACCACTTATGAGCATGTTTATCCCTTTTATTAACTTTGGTGGTTTTCAACATTTTATGAACATATTTTCCTCATTCTCGATTCTTATGAGTTATCACTGTTTTCAATGGTAGATCACGAACTCTCAAAACGGAATGTCATAATAAAATTTAAAATATTGAAACATTCACCATTTATGAGCATAATTATCCCCTTAATTTACTTTGGTTGTTTTCAACATTTCATGAACTTATTTTTCTCCCTCTTGATTCTTATGAGTTATAGCTATTTTCAATGGAAGGTCATGAACTCTCGAAACTGAATGTCATAATAAAAATTAAAATATTAAAACATACACCACTTATAAGCATATTTATCCCCTTAATTCACTTTGGTGGTTTTCAACATTTCATGAACTTATTTTTCTCATTCTCGATTCTTATGAGTTATCGCTATTTTCAACGGAATGTCACAAAATCTCGAAACGACATGTCATAATAAAATTTGAAATATTGAAACATACACCACTTATGAGCATGTTTATCCCCTTAATTAACTATGGAGGTTTTCAACATTTCATGAACTTATTTTCATCCTTCTCGATTCTTATGAGTTATCGATGTTTTCAATGGAATGTCACAAAATCTTAAAACGACATGTCATAATAAAATTTGAAATATTGAAACATATACCACTTATAAGCATATTTATCCCCTTAATTCACTTTGGTGGTTTTCAACATTTCATGAACTTATTTTTCTCATTCTCGATTCTTATGAGTTATCGCTATTTTCAACGGAATGTCACAAAATCTCGAAACGACATGTCATAATAAAATTTAAAATATTGAAACATACACCACTTATAAGCATATTTATCCCCTTAGTTCACTTTGGTGGTTTTCAACATTTCATAAACTTATTTTTCTCATTCTCGATTCTTATGAGTTATCGCTATTTTCAACGGAATGTCACAAAATCTCCAAATGACATGTCATAATAAAATTTGAAATATTGAAACATACACCACTTATGAGCATGTTTATCCCTTTTATTAACTTTGGTGGTTTTCAACATTTTATGAACATATTTTCCTCATTCTCGATTCTTATGAGTTATCACTGTTTTCAATGGTAGATCACGAACTCTCAAAACGGAATGTCATAATAAAATTTAAAATATTGAAACATTCACCATTTATGAGCATAATTATCCCCTTAATTTACTTTGGTTGTTTTCAACATTTCATGAACTTATTTTTCTCCCTCTTGATTCTTATGAGTTATAGCTATTTTCAATGGAAGGTCATGAACTCTCGAAACTGAATGTCATAATAAAAATTAAAATATTAAAACATACACCACTTATAAGCATATTTATCCCCTTAATTCACTTTGGTGGTTTTCAACATTTCATGAACTTATTTTTCTCATTCTCGATTCTTATGAGTTATCTCTATTTTCAACGGAATGTCACAAAATCTCGAAATGACATGCCATAATAAAATTTGAAATATTGAAACATACACCACTTATAAGCATATTTCTAATTCACTTTGGTGGTTTTCAACATTTCATGAACTTATTTTTCTCATTCTCGATTCTTATGAGTTATCGCTATTTTCAACGGAATGTCACAAAATCTCCAAACGACATGTCATAATAAAATTTGAAATATTGAAACATACACCACTTATGAGCATGTTTATCCCTTTTATTAACTTCGGTAGTTTTCAACATTTCATGAACATATTTTCCTCATTCTCGATTCTTATGAGTTACCACTGTTTTCAATGGTAGATCACGAACTCTCAAAACGGAATGTCATAATAAAATTTGAAATATTGAAACATACACCACTTATGAGCATAATTATCCCTTAATTTACTTTGGTGGTTTTCAACATTTCCTGAACTTATTTTTCTCATTCTCGATTCTTATGAGTTATAGCTATTTTCAATGGAAGGTCACGAACTCTCGAAACGGAATGTCATAATAAAAATTGAAATATTAAAACATACACCACTTATAAGCATATTTATCCCCTTAATTCACTTTGGTGGTTTTCAACATTTCATGAACTTATTTTTCTCATTCTCGATTCTTATGAGTTATCGCTATTTTCAACGGAATGTCACAAAATCTCGAAACGACATGTCATAATAAAATTTGAAATATTGAAACATACACCACTTATGAGCATGTTTATCCCCTTAATTAAATATGGAGGTTTTCAACATTTCATGAACTTCTTTTCATCCTTCTCGATTCTTATGAGTTATCGCTGTTTTCAATAGAATGTCACAAAATCTTAAAACGACATGTCATAATAAAATTTAAAATATTGAAACCTACACCACTTATAAGCATATTTATCCCCTTAATTCACTTTGGTGGTTTTCAACATTTCATGAACTTATTTTTCTCATTCTCGATTCTTATGAGTTATCGCTATTTTCAACAGAATGTCACAAAATCTCCAAACGACATGTCATAATAAAATTTGAAATATTGAAACATACACCACTTATGAGCATGTTTATCCCTTTTATTAACTTTGGTCGTTTTCAACATTTCATGAACATATTTTCCTCATTCTCGGTTCTTATGAGTTATCACTGTTTTCAATGGTAGATCACGAACTCTCAAAACGGAATGTCATAATAAAATTTGAAATATTGAAACATACACCACTTATGAGCATAATTATCCCCTTAATTTACTTTGGTGGTTTTCAACATTTCATGAACTTATTTTTCTCCTTCTCGATTCTTATGAGTTATAGCTATTTTCAATGGAAGGTCACGAACTCTCGAAACGGAATGTCATAATAAAAATTGAAATATTAAAACATACACCACTTATAAGCATATTTATCCCCTTAATTCACTTTGGTGGTTTTCAACATTTCATGAACTTATTTTTCTCATTCTCGATTCTTATGAGTTATCGCTATTTTCAACGGAATGTCACAAAATCTCGAAACGACATGTCATAATAAAATTTGAAATATTGAAACATACACCAATTATGAGCATGTTTATCCCCTTAATTAACTATGGAGGTTTTCAACATTTCATGAACTTATTTTCATCCTTCTCGATTCTTATGAGTTATCGATGTTTTTAATGGAATGTCACAAAATCTTAAAACGACATGTCATAATAAAATTTGAAATATTGAAACATATACCACTTATAAGCATATTTATCCCCTTAATTCACTTTGGTGGTTTTCAACATTTCATGAACTTATTTTTCTCATTCTCGATTCTTATGAGTTATCGCTATTTTCAACGGAATGTCACAAAATCTCGAAACGACATGTCATAATAAAATTTAAAATATTGAAACATACACCACTTATAAGCATATTTATCCCCTTAGTTCACTTTGGTGGTTTTCAACATTTCATAAACTTATTTTTCTCATTCTCGATTCTTATGAGTTATCGCTATTTTCAACGGAATGTCACAAAATCTCCAAATGACATGTCATAATAAAATTTGAAATATTGAAACATACACCACTTATGAGCATGTTTATCCCTTTTATTAACTTTGGTGGTTTTCAACATTTTATGAACATATTTTCCTCATTCTCGATTCTTATGAGTTATCACTATTTTCAATGGTAGATCACGAACTCTCAAAACGGAATGTCATAATAAAATTTAAAATATTGAAACATTCACCATTTATGAGCATAATTATCCCCTTAATTTACTTTGGTTGTTTTCAACATTTCATGAACTTATTTTTCTCCCTCTTGATTCTTATGAGTTATAGCTATTTTCAATGGAAGGTCACGAACTCTCGAAACGGAATGTCATAATAAAATTTGAAATATTAAAACATACACCACTTATAAGCATATTTATCCCCTTAATTCACTTTGGTGGTTTTCAACATTTCATGAACTTATTTTTCTCATTCTCGATTCTTATGAGTTATCGCTATTTTCAACGGAATGTCACAAAATATTGAAACGACATGTCATAATAAAATTTAAAATATTGAAACATACACCACTTATGAGCATGTTTATCCCTTTTATTAACTTTGGTGGTTTTCAACATTTCATGAACATATTTTCCTCATTCTCGATTCTTATGAGTTATCACTGTTTTCAATAGTAGATCACGAACTCTCAAAACGGAATGTCATAATAAAATTTGAAATATTGAAACATACACCACTTATGAGCATAATATCCCCTTAATTTACTTTGGTGGTTTTCAACATTTCATGAACTTATTTTTCTCCTTCTCGATTCTTATGAGTTATAGCTATTTTCAATGGAAGGTCACCAACTCTCGAAACGGAATGTCATAATAAAAATTGAAATATTAAAACATACACCACTTATAAGCATATTTATCCCCTTAATTCACTTTGGTGGTTTTCAATATTTCATGAACTTATTTATCTCATTCTCGGTTCTTATGAGTTATCGCTATTTTCAACGGAATGTCACAAAATCTCGAAACGACATGTCATAATAAAATTTGAAATATTAAAACATACACCACTTATGAGCATGTTTATCACCTTAATTAACTATGGAGGTTTTCAACATTTCATGAACTTATTTTCATCCTTCTCGATTCTTATGAGTTATCGCTGTTTTAAATGGAATGTCACAAAATCTTAAAACGACATGTCATAATAAAATTTGAAATATTGAAACATACACCACTTATAAGCATATTTATCCCCTTAATTCACTTTGGTGGTTTTCAACATTTCATGAACTTATTTTTCTCATTCTCGATTCTTATGAGTTATCGCTATTTTCAACGGAATGTCACAAAATCTCGAAACGATATGTCATAATAAAATTTGAAATATTGAAACATACACCACTTATGAGCATGTTTATCCCTTTTATTAACTTTGGTGTTTTTCAACATTTCATGAACATATTTTCCTCATTCTCGATTCTTATGAGTTATCACTGTTTTCAATGGTAGATCACGAACTCTCAAAACGGAATGTCATAATAAAATTTGAAATATTGAAACATACACCACTTATGAGCATAATTATCCCCTTAATTTACTTTGGTGGTTTTCAACATTTCATGAACTTATTTTTCTCCTTCTCGATTCTTATGAGTTATAGCTATTTTCAATGGAAGGTCACGAACTCTCGAAACTGAATGTCATAATAAAAATTGAAATATTAAAACATACACCACTTATAAGCATATTTATCCCCTTAATTCACTTTGGTGGTTTTCAACATTTCATGAACTTATTTTTCTCATTCTCGATTCTTATGAGTTATCTCTATTTTCAACGGAATGTCACAAAATCTTGAAATGACATGTCATAATAAAATTTGAAATATTGAAACAGACACCACTTATGAGCATGTTTATCCCCTTAATTAACTATGGAGGTTTTCAACATTTCATGAACTTCTTTTCATCCTTCTCGATTCTTATGAGTTATCGCTGTTTTCAATGGAATGTCACAAAATCTTAAAACGACATGTCAGAATAAAATTTGAAATATTGAAACATACACCACTTATAAGCATATTTATCCCCTTAATTCACTTTGGTGGTTTTCAACATTTCATGAACTTATTTTTCTCATTCTCGATTCTTATGAGTTATCGCTATTTTCAACGGAATGTCACAAAATCTCCAAACGACATGTCATAATAAAATTTGAAATATTGAAACATACACCACTTATGAGCATATTTATCCCTTTTATTAACTTTTGTGGTTTTCAACATTTCATGAACATATTTTCTTCATTCTCGATTCTTATGAGTTATCACTGTTTTCAATGGTAGATCACGAACTCTCAAAACGGAATGTCATAATAAAATTTGAAATATTGAAACATACACCACTTATGAGCATAATTATCCCCTTAATTTACTTTGGTGGTTTTCAACATTTCATGAACTTATTTTTCTCCTTCTCGATTCTTATGAGTTATAGCTATTTTCAATGGAAGGTCACCAACTCTCGAAACGGAATGTCATAAAAAAATTTGAAATATTGAAACATATACCACTTATAAGCATATTTATCCCCTTAATTCACTTTGGTGGTTTTCAACATTTCATGAACTTATTTTTCTCATTCTCGATTCTTATGAGTTATCGCTATTTTCAACGGAATGTCACAAAATCTCGAAACGACATGTCATAATAAAATTTGAAATATTAAAACATACACCACTTATGAGCATGTTTATCACCTTAATTAACTATGGAGGTTTTCAATATTTCATGAACTTATTTTCATCCTTCTCGATTCTTATGAGTTACCGCTGTTTTAAATGGAATGTCACAAAATCTTAAAACGACATGTCATAATAAAATTTGAAATATTGAAACATACACCACTTTATAAGCATATTTATCCCCTTAATTTACTTTGGTGATTTTCAACATTTCATGAACTTATTTTTCTCATTCTCGATTCTTATGAGTTATCGCTATTTTCAACGGAATGTCACAAAATCTCCAAACGACATGTCATAATAAAATTTGAAATATTGAAACATACACCACTTATGAGCATGTTTATCCCTTTTATTAACTTTGGTGGTTTTCAACATTTCATGAACATATTTTCCTCATTCTCGATTCTTATGAGTTATCACTGTTTTCGATGGTAGATCACGAACTCTCAAAACAGAATGTCATAATAAAATTTGAAATATTGAAACATACACCACTTATGAGCATAATTATCCCCTTAATTTACTTTGGTGGTTTTCAACATTTCATGAACTTATTTTTCTCCTTCTCGATTCTTATGAGTTATAGCTATTTTCAATGGAAGGTCACGAACTCTCGAAACTGAATGTCATAATAAAAATTGAAATATTAAAACATACACCACTTATAAGCATATTTATCCCCTTAATTCACTTTGGTGGTTTTCAACATTTCATGAACTTATTTTTCTCATTCTCGATTCTTATGAGTTATCTCTATTTTCAACGGAATGTCACAAAATCTTGAAATGACATGTCATAATAAAATTTGAAATATTGAAACAGACACCACTTATGAGCATGTTTATCCCCTTAATTAACTATGGAGGTTTTCAACATTTCATGAACTTCTTTTCATCCTTCTCAATTCTTATGAGTTATCGCTGTTTTCAATGGAATGTCACAATATCTTAAAACGACATGTCAGAATAAAATTTGAAATATTGAAACATACACCACTTATAAGCATATTTATCCCCTTAATTCACTTTGGTGGTTTTCAACATTTCATGAACTTATTTTTCTCATTCTCGATTCTTATGAGTTATCGCTATTTTCAACGGAATGTCACAAAATCTCCAAACGACATGTCATAATAAAATTTGAAATATTGAAACATACACCACTTATGAGCATGTTTATCCCTTTTATTAACTTTGGTGGTTTTCAACATTTCATGAACATATTTTCTTCATTCTCGATTCTTATGAGTCATCACTGTTTTCAATGGTAGATCACGAACTCTCAAAACGGAATGTCATAATAAAATTTGAAATATTGAAACATACACCACTTATGAGCATAATTATCCCCTTAATTTACTTTGGTGGTTTTCAACATTTCATGAACTTATTTTTCTCCTTCTCGATTCTTATGAGTTATAGCTATTTTCAATGGAAGGTCACCAACTCTCGAAACGGAATGTCATAATAAAATTTGAAATATTGAAACATACACCACTTATAAGCATATTTATCCCCTTAATTCACTTTGGTGGTTTTCAACATTTCATGAACTTATTTTTCTCATTCTCGATTCTTATGAGTTATCGCTATTTTCAACGGAATGTCACAAAATCTCGAAACGACATGTCATAATAAAATTTGAAATATTGAAACATACACCACTTATGAGCATGTTTATCCCTTTTATTAACTTTGGTAGTTTTCAACATTTCATGAACATATTTTCCTCATTCTCGATTCTTATGAGTTATCACTGTTTTCAATGGTAGATCACGAACTCTCAAAACGGAATGTCATAATAAAATTTGAAATATTGAAACATACACCACTTATGAGCATAATTATCCCCTTAATTTACTTTGGTGGTTTTCAACATTTCATGAACTTATTTTTCTCCTCGATTCTTATAAGTTATAGCTATTTTCAATGGAAGGTCACGAACTCTCGAAACGGAATGTCATAATAAAAATTGAAATATTAAAACATACACCACTTATACGCATATTTATCCCCTTAATTCACTTTGGTGGTTTTCAACATTTCATGAACTTATTTTTCTCATTCTCGATTCTTATGAGTTATCGCTATTTTCAACGGAATGTCACAAAATCTCGAAACGACATGTCATAATAAAATTTGAAATATTAAAACATACACCACTTATGAGCATGTTTATCACCTTAATTAACTATGGAGGTTTTCAACATTTCATGAACTTATTTTCATCCTTCTCGATTCTTATGAGTTATCGCTGTTTTAAATGGAATGTCACAAAATCTTAAAACAACATGTCATAATAAAATTTGAAATATTGAAACATACACCACTTTATAAGCATATTTATCCCCTTAATTTACTTTGGTGATTTTCAACATTTCATGAACTTATTTTTCTCATTCTCGATTCTTATGAGTTATCGCTATTTTCAACGGAATGTCACAAAATCTCCAAACGACATGTCATAATAAAATTTGAAATATTGAAACATACACCACTTATGAGCATGTTTATCCCTTTTATTAACTTTGGTGGTTTTCAACATTTCATGAACATATTTTCCTCATTCTCGATTCTTATGATTTATCACTGTTTTCGATGGTAGATCACGAACTCTCAAAACGGAATGTCATAATAAAATTTGAAATATTGAAACATACACCACTTATGAGCATAATTATCCCCTTAATTTACTTTGGTGGTTTTCAACATTTCATGAACTTATTTTTCTCCTTCTCGATTCTTATGAGTTATAGCTATTTTCAATGGAAGGTCACGAACTCTCGAAACGGAATGTCATAATAAAAATTGAAATATTAAAACATACACCACTTATAAGCATATTTATCCCCTTAATTCACTTTGGTGGTTTTCAACATTTCATGAACTTATTTTTCTCATTCTCGATTCTTATGAGTTATCGCTATTTTCAACGGAATGTCACAAAATCTCGAAACGACATGTCATAATAAAATTTGAAATATTGAAACATACACCACTTATGAGCATGTTTATCCCCTTAATTAACTATGGAGGTTTTCAACATTTCATGAACTTCTTTTCATCCTTCTCGATTCTTATGAGTTATCGCTGTTTTCAATGGAATGTCACAAAATCTTAAAACGACATGTCAGAATAAAATTTGAAATATTGAAACATACACCACTTATAAGCATATTTATCCCCTTAATTCACTTTGGTGGTTTTCAACATTTCATGAACTTATTTTTCTCATTCTCGATTCTTATGAGTTATCGCTATTTTCAACGGAATGTCACAAAATCTCCAAACGACATGTCATAATAAAATTAGAAATATTGAAACATACACCACTTATGAGCATGTTTATCCCTTTTATTAACTTTGGTGGTTTTCAACATTTCATGAACATATTTTCTTCATTCTCGATTCTTATGAGTTATCACTGTTTTCAATGGTAGATCACGAACTCTCAAAACGGAATGTCATAATAAAATTTGAAATATTGAAACATACACCACTTATGAGCATAATTATCCCCTTAATTTACTTTGGTGGTTTTCAACATTTCATGAACTTATTTTTCTCCTGCTCGATTCTTATGAGTTATAGCTATTTTCAATGGAAGGTCACCAACTCTCGAAACGGAATGTCATAATAAAATTTGAAATATTGAAACATACACCACTTATAAGCATATTTATCCCCTTAATTCACTTTGGTGGTTTTCAACATTTCATGAACTTATTTTTCTCATTCTCGATTCTTATGAGTTATCGCTATTTTCAACGGAATGTCACAAAATCTCGAAACGACATGTCATAATAAAATTTGAAATATTGAAACATACACCACTTATGAGCATGTTTATCCCTTTTATTAAATTTGGTGGTTTTCAACATTTCATGAACATATTTTCTTCATTCTCGATTCTTATGAGTTATCACTGTTTTCAATGGTAGATCACGAACTCTCAAAACGGAATGTCATAATAAAATTTGAAATATTGAAACATACACCACTTATGAGCATAATTATCCCCTTAATTTACTTTGGTGGTTTTCAACATTTCATGAACTTATTTTTTTCCTCGATTCTTATGAGTTATAGCTATTTTCAATGGAAGGTCACGAACTCTCGAAACGGAATATCATAATAAAAATTGAAATATTAAAACATACACCACTTATACGCATATTTATCCCCTTAATTCACTTTGGTGGTTTTCAACATTTCATGAACTTATTTTTCTCATTCTCGATTCTTATGAGTTATCGCTATTTTCAACGGAATGTCACAAAATCTCGAAACGACATGTCATAATAAAATTTGAAATATTAAAACATACACCACTTATGAGCATGTTTATCACCTTAATTAACTATGGAGGTTTTCAACATTTCATGAACTTATTTTCATCCTTCTCGATTCTTATGAGTTATCGCTGTTTTAAATGGAATGTCACAAAATCTTAAAACGACATGTCATAATAAAATTTGAAATATTGAAACATACACCACTTTATAAGCATATTTATCCCCTTAATTTACTTTGGTGATTTTCAACATTTCATGAACTTATTTTTCTCATTCTCGATTCTTATGAGTTATAGCTATTTTCAATGGAAGGTCACGAACTCTCGAAACGGAATGTCATAATAAAAATTAAAATATTAAAACATACACCACTTATAAGCATATTTATCCCCTTAATTCACTTTGGTGGTTTTCAACATTTCATGAACTTATTTTTCTCATTCTCGATTCTTATGAGTTATCGCTATTTTCAACGGAATGTCACAAAATCTCCAAACGACATGTCATAATAAAATTTGAAATATTGAAACATACACCACTTATGAGCATGTTTATCCCTTTTATTAACTTTGGTGGTTTTCAACATTTCATGAACATATTTTCCTCATTCTCGATTCTTATGAGTTATCACTGTTTTCGATGGTAGATCACGAACTCTCAAAACGGAATGTCATAATAAAATTTGAAATATTGAAACCTACACCACTTATGAGCATAATTATCCCCTTAATTTACTTTGGTGGTTTTCAACATTTCATGAACTTATTTTTCTCCTTCTCGATTCTTATGAGTTATAGCTATTTTCAATGGAAGGTCACGAACTCTCGAAACGGAATGTCATAATAAAAATTGAAATATTAAAACATACACCACTTATAAGCATATTTATCCCCTTAATTCACTTTGGTGGTTTTCAACATTTCATGAACTTATTTTTCTCATTCTCGATTCTTATGAGTTATCGCTATTTTCAACGGAATGTCACAAAATCTCGAAACGACATGTCATAATAAAATTTGAAATATTGAAACATACACCACTTATGAGCATGTTTATCCCCCTTAATTAACTATGGAGGTTTTCAACATTTCATGAACTTCTTTTCATCCTTCTCGATTCTTATGAGTTATCGCTGTTTTCAATAAAATATCGTAAAATCTTGAAACCACATGTCATAATAAAATTTGAAATATTGAACTATACACCACTTATGAGCATGTTTATCCCCTTAATTAACTTTGGTGGTTTTCAACATTTCATGAACTTATTTTCCTCTTTCTCGATTCTTATGAGTTATCGCTGTATTCAATGGAAGGTCACAAAATCTCGAAACACAATGTCATAATAACGTTTGATATATTGAAACATACAACACTTAAGAGCATATTTATCCTCTTACTTCAATTTTATAGTTTTTAACATTTTCATGAACTTATATTCCTCCTTCTCGATTCTTATGAGTTCTCGCTGTTTTTAATGGAAGGTCACGAAATCTCGAAACGCAATGTCATAATAAAATTTGAAATATTGAAACATACACAACTTATGAGCATATTTATCCCCTTATTTCACTTTGGTGATGTTTAACATTTCATGAACTTATTTTTCTCCTTCTCGATTCTTATAAGTTATCGCTGTTTTCAATGGAATATCACAAAATCTCGAAACGGCATGTCAAAATAAAATTTGAAATATTGAAACATAGACCACTTATGAGCATGTTTATCCCATTAATTAACTTTGCTGGTTTTCAACATTTCACGAACTTATTTTCCTCCTTTTCGATTCTTATGAGATATCGTTGTTTTCAATGGAAGGTCACGACATCTCGAAATGCAATGTCATAACAAAATTTAAAATATTGAAACATATACCACTTATGAGCATATTTATCCCCTTAATTAACTTTGGTGGTTTTCAACATTTCATGAACTTATTTTCTTCTTTCTCGATTCTTATGAGTTATTGATGTTTTCAATGGAAAGTCACGAAATCTCGGAACGCAATGTCATAATAAAATTTGAAATATTGAAACATACACCACTTATGGGCATATTTATCCCTTTAATTCACTTTGGTGGTTTTCAACATTTCATGAATTTATTTTCTTTCTTCTCGATTCTTATGAGTTATCGTTGTTTTCAATGGAAGGTCACGAAATCTCAAAACGCAATGTCATAATAAAAATTGAAATATTAAAACATACACCACTTATGAGCAGATTTATCACCTCAATTCACTTTGGATGTTTCTGGAGCTTGATAGGACAGATGGGAGAGTTGGCATCGCCACCTGGATCATCCACATTCGGAGAAGGATTTCAGGGAACTGAATAAGACCACTATCGACCAAGAATCGACTTGTGGGGATCGATATTGAGTCTGAAGAATTTCTAGACAGAAATCATGGAGGTAGAATCAACCAGTCAAGGGAAGGGGCACATAATTGACCATAGAATCGACCTATCCGGGTCGATTCTGCCCACCAAAAAAAGTGGAAGATTTCTTCCATGGCGATCCAAGAGTGGGCTGATCTCCTATTTTTGGTTTTGAGACTTTTAGGGATAGGATAAACTTGAGTTTTTGAAATCTAACAACCCTAGAACTATAAATATACATGTAATCTCATTCCTATGAGAAGAGAAGACAATACACACACATAATTCCCTACACTTTGAGATCGAATAAAGTTTCTAGGTTTTACTTCTTCTCTAATTTATGTTTATGCTTTTACTTTGATTATTGTTTTAGATTAGTTTACTTTTTGGTCTTGTTTATTATCTTACAAATCAGATCTTGTCTCTGTAACCCTGAGGAGACAAGAGTTTAGATCCTTTAGATCATATAGAGTTCATTACTGTACTTAACCGATCTAGCTACTTTAGTGTGTACTTTAATACTAAGTATTCTCTCATGGGAGATACTTAAGAGTACAACTGAATCCATTAGGTGTGGTTGTCTATTTAAAAGTGTTTGATGCCACGAGAGTGGATTAAACCTTCAGATCCGCATACTAGAGAGTGATATGTCTATATTTTACATGGTTTTAGCATGCATTTATCATCCATTTAGCCTTGTTTAATCGCATGTTCTTAGCATTTGTTTCTAGTTTTGCATACTTAGGATGTTTTGCATTAGAATTGCATACATTTTGCATTTTGGAGCTGTTTCAGGTGCATTTAAGGACTATTGGAGTTTTTGGAGTCAAGTGGAGAAAGAGGAGAGTCTGGCTCAACCATGCACTCGATAATGGAGGTCGAGTGGAGCACAATACGGACGCCTTGGAAGCAAGCTCGATCATGGAGCTGGAGCCCGTTGGTCGAGCTCATCCAGAAAAACGCCATCTTGAAGTCTGAAGGCCAGCTCGACCAAGCCAGGTCGAGCCCGTTGGTTGAGCTCATCCAGAAAAATGCCACCTTGAAGTCTGAAGGCCAGCTCGACCAAGCCAGCTCGAGCCCGTTGATCGAGTCCTCCAAAAAAATACAATCTTGGAGCTCTGAAGTCTAGCTCGATCACTCATGGTCGAACTCGTTGATCGAGCTGTAGAATAAAAGTGCAATCTTGAAGTTTTAGCCCAGCTCGACCTAAGCACTCGACCCCCATGGTAGAGTGCACTCAAGAATTTAGCCTATGTTATCTTTTTGTGATTTAGGGTTTCTAATTATGAGTATAAATACTCTGTATTAGTTTAAGACTAAGAACTCGTTTTTTTAAGTTTTCTTCATCTGTTCCTGCTTCCTGGATCCTACAACTTTGAATCTACTTGTTATTTTTGTTTGAATCTTTCTGATCTATCTATTCTCTTCTTAATCTTTCTAATTATGCAAGTTTTTATGATTTCTAGGTTTGTGATTTTGATGTTCTTCATGAGTTCTGAGTAGTCATTAGGGTTCTTAAGGATGAGATAGATTAGGTGTTGAATTTTAGTCTCTTGGGTGGTTTAAGTGTAGAATTGTTTGATTTCCCTTCTAGATTAGTGTTCTTAATGCTAATTACTCTCTGATCAATTGGAATTAGAACTTAGGTATTTCCACACCCAGAAGGTGTTTGATGAAATGCCTGACAGATGTGATCGATGTAGGGTCCAAAACTGAGTCTTCTTGATTTTGATCGTGTTATGGGACCTTCTCTTATCTTGGGGCGTGTCATGGTCTCTTCGGTTGGCTCCTTGTCCAGGTCTTCACTAGGCAGTTCGGTTGTAGTGTCGATGACCGCATCATTCCATCCCTCTTGAGAAGGTTTTGCCCTCAAAACTTGGTCGTCTGAAACATAAGGAAAGAGATCATTAACATTAAAGGTATGTGAGATGTTGAACTCACCTGGAAGCTCCAGCTTGTAGGCATTGTCATTAATCCTTTTTAACACCCTGAATGGACCATCGCCATGAGGGGCTAGTTTTGAGCTTCGTTTGTGCGGAAACCTCTTCGTGCGCATGTGGATCCAAACCCAATCGTCGGGCTCAAAGATCATCTGCTTTTTTCCCTTGTCCACTCGTTCTTTGGTCTTTTCATTCGTCTTGAAAATTTTGGCTCGGACTTGTTCATGCATTTTCTTGATGAGTTCTCCACAGTTCCGACCATCAATGTTGACTTGTTCGGTTTTCGGAATCGGAGTTAAGTCCATAGGGGCTAAAGGCCTAAAACCATAGACAACCTCAAAAGGAGAAAGGTTAGTAGTAGAGTGCCTAGCATGGTTATAGGCAATCTCAACAAACGGTAAGCAATCGAGCTATATTTTCATATTTCGGCCAAGTGTGACCCAAAGTAAAGTGGAAAGTGTACGGTTTACCACTTCTGTTTGTCCATCCGTTTGGAGATGACAAGTAGTTGAGAATAGAAGCTTTGTCCCAAGCTTCTTCCATAGAGTCCTCCAAAAGTGCCCTAGAAACTTAGAATCACGGTCAGAGATTATAGTTGTAGGAATACCATGTAACTTTACCACTTCTTTGAAGAATAGGTCCACGATTTGAGATGCGTCGTTTGTCTTGTTGCACTGTATGAAGCGTGCCATTTTAAAGAATTTATCTACCACCACAAAAATCGAATCCTTATGTTTAACCTGTAGCAAACCTAAGACAAAATCCATGAAAATATCTTCCCACGAGGCGTTAGGGATAGGCAATGGTAAGTATAAACCATGAGGATGGGACCTGCATTTGGCTTTGTGGTATATGACACATCTCACACAAGTCGTTTCTACGTCCTTTTTAAGATGCGGCCAGTAAAAATGATTCGCTACCACGGTGATATGTCTATATTTTACATAGTTTTAACATGCATTTATCATCCATTTAGCCTTGTTTAATCGCATGTTCTTAGCATTTGTTTCTAGTTTTGCATACTTAGGGTGTTTTGCATTAGAATTGCATACATTTTGCATTTTGGAGCTGTTTCAGGTGCATTTAAGGACTATTGGAGTTTTTGGAGTCAAGTGGAGAAAGAGGAGAGTCAGGTCCGACCATGCACTCGATGATGGAGGTCGAGTGGAGCACAATACGGACACCTTGGAAGCAAGCTCGATCATGGAGCTCAACCCCGTTGGTCGAGCTCATCCAGAAAAACGCCATCTTGAAGTCTAAAGGCCAGCTCGACCAAGCTAGGTCGAGCTCGTTGATCGAGTCCTCCAGAAAAATACAATCTTGGAGCTCTGAAGTCTAGCTCGATCACTCATGGTCGAGCTCGTTGATCGAGCTACAGAATAAAAGTGCAATCTTGAAGTTTTAGCCCAGCTCGACCTAAGCACTCGATCCCCATGGTCGAGTGCACCCAAAAATTTAGCCTATTTTGTCTTTTTGTGATTTAGGGTTTTTAACTATGAGTATAAATACTCTGTATTAGTTTAAGACTAAGAACTCATTTTTTTAAGCTTTTTTCATCTGTTCCTGCTTCCTGGATCCTATAACTTTGAATCTACTTGTTATTTTTGTTTGAATCTTTCAAATCTATCTATTCTCTTCCTAATCTTTCTAATTATGCAAGTTTTTATGATTTCTGGGTTTGTGATTTTGATGTTCTTCATGAGTTCTGAGTAGTCATTAGGGTTCTTAAGGATGAGATAGATTAGGTGTTGAATCTTAGTCTCCTGGGTGGTTTAAGTGTAGAATTGTTTGATTTTCCTTCTAGATTAGTGTTCTTAATGCTAATTACTCTCTGATCAATTGGAACTAGAACTTAGGTATTTTCACACACAGAAGGTGTTTGATGAAATGCCTGACAGAACTAATTCCAGAGATTACATTCCTAGCCTAAGGGATTAGTTGTTAGGGTGTTTATTGACTTTAATAAGCTGAATCTTAATGCCTGCTAACCTAGATTTCGCTAAAGGGATTTAGGTCTGGAACTGGATTAGCTTGAGGTTACTTATCATGGGAATGGACTTAACTGCTTATGAGTTTATTGTCTAGGGAATAGCTTGCTTGAGTTTGTTAAACCATTTAGATAGATTAAGAGGATATACTGAGTCAATAATCCCATCCTTAGGAGCTTCTCTTGCTTGATTGATTTCTGTTTCATAGTCTCTGCTAGTCTCTGTTTTTATTCTCTGTTATTGCTTTTGATTATAGCTTTCTTAGTTTGATAGTTTCACAACCTATTGCTTGCTTGGCTTGACTTAAACTGTTTGATTGCATCCTTTTTGGCAAATATCGCACCCATTTGGATTGATACCTTCTTGTGCTACAATGACATGATAGTTCAATAGGAAATTGACGTATATCAATTTGGCGCCGTTGCCATTTTGGGTGTTGTTTGTTACATTTAGGATTTCACATCGTTTCAGATCAAGTTCTTTTCAGTCTCCTCTGTTACTCACTTCGTCTTTCTTTCTTTGTCTTTGCATTTTAGGTACCGTCACTAACTCGCCTAGCCTAGCTCGACCACACCAAGTCGAGTCAGTCCATCGAGTCATCTACCCTTACCTGCATGCAAACGAGATCGAAAAGAAACCAGAACCTCCTGCCTTCCGTTGACTACATTAATCGGCCGAAACAGTTGCGAGAGTAGAGAGAACACATCAGAATATATCAACTAGATCCAGTGGAAATGGTAGAAAATCCACAAAGACATAATGACCAAGAACCTCCTCCGAGGAGGCCATGATTGATTGGAGCAGGGGATGCTCCCAACACCCACAGGTAAGGGATTGTACCTCCTACAGTCCAAAATAACAACTCTGAGATCAAGAGTGGTCTGATCGCCATGGTGCAAAGCAACAAATTCCACGGGTTGCCTATAAAGGACCCTCTTGATCACTTGGATGAGTTTGATAGGCTCTGCAGCCTCACTAAGATCAATGGAGTCAGTGAAGATGGCTTCAAACTAAGACTTTTCCCTTTCTCTCTTGGGGACAAAGCACATCTGTGGGAGAAGCATCTATCCCATGGCTCTATTACTTCATGGGATGATTGCAAGAAAGCTTTCCTTGCCAAGTTCTTCTCCAATGCTCAAACAGCTCGCCTCCGAAACGAAATATCCGGATTTTCTCAAAAAGATGGGGAGACATTCTGCGAATACTGGAAACGATTCAAAGGCTACACCACTCAATGTCCTCACCATGGTTTCAGCAATGAGTCTCTCCTTAGCACACTTTACAGAGGCGTTCTCCCAAAGGTCCGATGCTTCTTGATACAGCCAGCAATGGTAACTTCCTCAACAAAGATGTCGACGAAGGATGGGAGCTTGTAGAGAATCTTGCTCAATCAGATGGAAACTACACTGCGGAGTATGATCGAAGTGTAAGGGGTAGTGTTGATTCGGAGGAGAGGCATAGAAAGGAGATGAAAGCTATGAATGCCAAGTTAGATCAGCTACTACACCAGCAGAAGCATGTCCACTTTGCCAATGAAGATACGGTCTTTCAGGTTCAGGATGGGGAGGATACTGATATGGAAGAGGTAAACTATGTTCAGAATCAGGGTGGCTACAACAAATGTTTCATCAACTACAAGCACAACCCGAATCTCTCTTACAGGAGCACCAACATTGCTAACCCACAGGATCAAGTCTACCCGCCTCAGCAACAACCGCCTCCGTCCAAGCCTTTTGCCGCTTACAACCAAAATCAAGGTTTTGTTCCTAAGCCACACTACCCGAACAACCAGCCACAACAGGGAGTCATGGGTCTACCACAGGGTTTTCAACATCACCAAGCTCAGCCTTCTACAGCTCCGGATCAACAGATGACAACCATGCTGTAACAGATTCTACAAGGTCAAGCAGCTGGTGCAATGGACGCAGCTAAGAAATTTGGTGAAATCAAAACCCAGATGGATTACACCTACAATGATCTCAACAGCAAGATCGAGTCCTTGAACTCCAAGATAAAGTCCATGGAGGGCCAAACTGCATCTATTCTAGCTCATCACAGCTCCCAGGAAAAGCAGTCCAAAATCCCAAGGACTTTGCTCACATCAATGCCATTACTTTATGGTGTGGAAGAGAGCTCACTGAGCAGGAAAGATCAGTTAAAGTCACTGAGGACAGTGCAGTTGAAGATGGGGAGGATTTAAACCACAAAGAAGATCAAGAAACTCGACTAGAGGCTGACTCTAGCAACAAGCTCGACCAACCTGGTCGAGCTAGCCCTCCACCTGCTGAAAAACCTATTGTTCTAGAGAAAAAAAAGCACCTTTTGTTCCCTCTCCTTACAAACCTAAACTTCCCTTCCCAGGAAGATTCAAGAAGGAGAAATTGGCAAAGTATAGAGCACTCTTTGATAAGCATATGAGAGAAATCGAAGTCAAGATGCCTCTATTGGATGCCTTTGCACTTGTACCTCCATATCAGCAGTTCTTGAAGGATGCATTGAATGAAAGACAAAAGGAGATTCAGAGTATGGTGGTTTTGTCAGAAGAGTGCAGTGCCATTATCCAGAAGAGGGTTATCAAGGAGAAGTTAAGTGATCCTGGTTCATTCACTCTACCATGCTTTCTAGGTCCATTGATATTTAAGAAGTCCCTTTGTGATTTTGGAGCATCTATCAGTCTCATGCCATTCTCAGTTGCCAAGAGGTTAGGATTCAGCAATTACAAGCCTTGTAACATCTCTTTGGTGCTTGCAGACAGATCTGTTAGAACTCCTCATGGCTTGTTACAAGATCTACCTCTACGGGTTGGAACAGTTGAGATACCTACAGACTTCATAGTGCTGGAGATGGATGAAGAACCAAAAGATCCTTTGATTCTAGGGAGACCTTTCTTAGCTACAACTGGGGCAGTTATTGATGTTCGAAAGGGAAAGATCGATCTTAATCTTGGGAGTGATTTCAAAATGATGTTTGACATCAAAGACACAATGAGAAAGCCAGAAATAGAAGGACAGACCTTCTATATTGAGAAATGGATCAACTTGCTGATGAACTTCTGGAGGAACTTAATGAGGAAGATTATCTTCAGACTGCCTTGACAAAGAGTGGGAAAGATGGGTACTTCACGACGAAACCTTGGATTTTGAGATGATCTTGAACTCACATAAGGTTTTGGAAGGGTCAGAGGTCTTTAAAAATCTGACAAGGGTCAAAACAGAGGTTTTTGCTGTAGAACGCACTGGCGCCACCACCCAGCTCGACCAACCAGGTCGAGCCAGATTACACTCAGCGCCAGACTCGACCACACAGCTCGATCCCCAGATCGAGCTAGACCTCTCTGCATCAGGCGACTGGTCAGAACTCAGAGCACCTAAGGTATTCATGGATGATTTTTCCGTGTATGGCTACTCTTTCTCCTCTTGCCTGTTGAACCTTTGCAGAGTGCTTACTAGGTGCGAAGAGACAAATCTGGTTCTGAATTGGGAGAAATGCCACTTTATGGTCAGAGAAGGGATTGTCTTGGGGCACAAAATTTCTGAGAATGGGATACAGGTGGACAAAACCAAGGTTGATGTAATGATGCAGCTGCAACCACCTAAGAACGTCAAGGATATCAGAAGTTTCCTTGGGCATGCTGGGTTCTACAGAAAGTTCATCAAAGACTTCTCAAAAATAGCCAGACCACTCACTAGGCTATTATGCAAGGAACAGGAGTTCATCTTCGATTCTGAGTGTTTGAGAGCTTTCCAGCTGATTAAGGAAGCTTTGGTCTCAGCTCCAATAGTCCAAACACCAAACTGGGACTATCCGTTCGAAATCATGTGTGATGCCTCAGATTACGTTGTAGGAGCTGTTTTGGATCAGAAGATTGAGAAGAAGCTGCATGTGATATACTATGCAAGCAGGACACTAGATGAAGCTCAAGGGAGATATGCAACAACAGAGAAAGAGTTGCTAGCTGTTGTATTTGCGTTTGAGAAGTTCAGGAGCTATCTAGTAGGGTCTAAGGTGATAGTCTACACAGACCATGCAGCACTCAGGCACATCTATTCAAAGAAGGAGACTAAGCCAAGACTGCTCAGATGGATACTTTTGCTACAGGAGTTTGACATGGAGATTGTTGATAAGAAGGGTATAGAGAATGGAGTAGCTGATCACTTGTCAAGGATTAGGATAGAGAATACGTTGCCAATTGATGACTCTCTACTTGAAAAACAGCTCATGGTAGTCAAGACAGCCATAAAAGGCTATCATGATACTGTCAAGATCAATGAAGTCAAGGTGCTAGAAGAAAAGAAGCTGCCTTAGTATGCAGATTTTGCCAATTACCTTGTAAGCGGCGAAATCCCTGAGAGTCTGGACGCTTACAAAAAAAAAAGTTTCTCAGAGATGTGAACCATTACTTCTGGGATGAGCCATACTTGTACAAGAGAGGTTCAGATGGTCTTTACAGAAGATGCATAGCTGAGGAAGAAGTAAAAGGGGTTTTGGAGCACTGCCATGGTTTGGTTTATGGGGTTCACTTTGCTACTTTCAAGACTGTACAGAAAGTTCTCCAAGCAGGATTATGGTGGCCTTTAATGTTCAAGGATGCTCAAGCTTTCATTGCTAAGTGTGATCCTTGCCAGAGGAAGGGTAACATTAGCAGACGGAACGAGATGCCTCAGAACCCGATTCTAGAAGTTAAAGTGTTTGATGTGTGGGGCATTGACTTCATGGGGCCTTTCAACCCACCATCTTATGGGAACAGCTACATCTTGGTGGCCGTTGATTATGTCTCCAAGTGGGTTGAAGCAATAGCCTGTCCTACCAATGATGCAAAGGTGGTTTTGAAGATGTTCAAGAGTGTTATCTTCCCCAGATTTGGAGTACCAAAGGTATTGATCAGTGATGGGGGATCTCACTTCATCAACAAGCTCTACAAAAATTTACTAAAGAAACATGGGGTTAAGCACAAGGTAGCAACACCATACCAACCTCAGACCAGTGGGCAAGTGGAAGTGTCCAACAAGCAGATCAAGGCCATTTTAGCAAGAGTAGTAGGGGTTTCAAAGAAAAATTGGTTTTCTAAGCTTGATGAGACTCTCTGGGCTTATCGGACTGCATTCAAAACACCGATTGGGAGGACACCATTCCAGCTACTCTATGGCAAGGCATTGTGGACAACAAAACTTTTGAATCTGGATATCAAGACTACACAAGAGAAGAGAGCATTAGATCTGCATGAACTAGAGGAGATCAGGCTAGATGCTTATGAGAATTCTAAAATTTACAAGGAGAGGACTAAAGCCTTCCATGACAGAAGGATTCTCCCCAAAGAGCTCAAAGCTGGTGATCAGGTCCTCCTTTTCAACTCTAGGCTCAAGTTGTTTCCAGGAAAGGTTAAGTCCAGATGGTCAGGACCTTTCACTATCAAGGAAGTTTCACCATACAGAGTAGTCACCTTAATCGGAAAGAACATAAACGAATTCACAGTGAATGGGCAAAGGCTCAAACCGTACATAACTAGCAGCATCATTCCAGAAAGAACCTCAATTCCTCTGGATGAACCTCTCCTTGCCTGAGTAAAACAGGAAGTCAAGCTTAGTGACTATAAATAAGCTCACTTGGGAGGAAGTCCCATGTCTATCCTTGTATATATTGCTTTAATTTTCTTTTTAAACCGTCGTTCAAGTGTACTAAATTCTTGTTTCTCGCTTGTTTGTGTGATTTCAGGAGAGTATGAGCATTAGATAACGAAAAAAAGGAGGAAACAAGCCGAATTGGTCTGACTTGACCAACCAGCTCGACCACCCTGGTCGAGTCAGGTGATCGAGTCAGATAGGGGGAGATTCAAATTTGAATTTTGGCGCTAGAAAGAGGGGACAAGCTCGACCCCACCTGGTCGAGTCAACACATCGAGCCAAGCATTGGGCGCTCAAAATTTGAATTTTGAAATTCAAACAAGGCTCCACACACTCCTCCCCCTGTCATTTAGCTCTTTCCCTTGCCTATATAAGAAGGCTCGAGTTCATAAGCTCTCCACACCAACAAAACTTCAAGCTCTCTCTCCATTTCTCCAGTATCATATTTTTTTCATCTGTTCTTGAGCTCTCCTTCAAGATGATCAATCAATTGCTTTTCACCAAGCCTAAGGAGTCTCGGAATACACGTCCAGCTCATCATCCATCCGCCAAGGCCGTGGCCAAACAGATTCAGAAGCTGAGAGGACCTGTTTCACCAAGCAGAGAACCGATGGAGATAGAAGCTGCGCCGAGCTCGAGCCCTCCAGCTCGAATCAGTAAGTCGAGCCAGCGTGACGAGGATATGGTCAGGGAGTTCTCACGTGCCAAACGTGATCTTGCCCGAGGAAAGAAACCGTTGGAATCGAGCAAACAGGCTGATAGCGGTGCGAGTGAGTAGGAGGTACCTAAAGTGGTCAAGAAGCAGCCCAAGAAGTCTAAACAACTTTCCGAAGAAGAATACCTGAGCATCTTCCTTGCTCGAGGCTTCGCAGGAACAAGGTACCCACACCGTGAAACTTGTAACAAACTTGGTATCGCCAGGGATGTGGAGTATCTGTATGAAATAGGCGACCTCTGCACATTCATGAAGTTTCAGCTTGAAGCTTACAAGGAGGAGATGTGCCATTTCCTCTCTTCTCTCGAAGTCCACTTCTATGAGGATGAGCCAGACTATGAATCTGATGGAGGCCCAGGTTTCATCATTTTCACCTGTAGAGGTTTTCTCTACTCTCTCACTATAAAGGAGATGGACTTTATATGGATTCCCCAGCGAAACAGGAAGGCTGCAGGATATTGACTACGTGGAGTTACAACAATTTCGGATAACTATTGGTGATGATAAGCCCTATTCGTCATCCAGAACTAAGAGCTCTCAGATAAGAAGCCTTGCGGTGAGATATCTTCACAAGGCTATTGCCAGCACAATGTTTGCAAGGAAGGTTACTGGGAATCTCAATGAAGGAGAACTGCAAAATGCTGGATATCACTTTACAGAGAGTTTTGGATTACACAAGAGAAGGGATGGAGATGATGGGAGATAGAGCAAACACAGACCTCACCTTTGTTCTGTTGAGCCAGTTCCTATACTACAGAGATTGGGCATTGAGGATGCATACGATGGGTTCAGCAGGGGAACTCAGCATTAACGGGATGATCACTCCGATTCTCGTTGCTTGTGGTGTAGAACTAAAATCAGACCCGCATCCACCCAGATGGATAGACATTGAGCACTTGAGGAGAGCTAGGTTTCTGGACCACAACTGGCCATCTGATGAGCATATGTACCAGTTTACTCACCCGATCGCTGGAGAAGCTAAGTTGCGTCTCCCTTGCACTGACTTAACCAAGGTTCGATTGGGTGAAAATATAGACTTCTCTCCACCTCTTGACAGGCTCTACAACCCCATTGACGAAGCCCCACAGTCAGAAGAGGATTCGGGTGATTCTGTTGGTGATGATGGAGATGATGATTCAGGAAAGTTAGGTTTTAAGGAGTATCACCTACAGCCTAAATCTAGCCCAACCTTGAAAGAAGCACACAAGCGCATTGGCATACTCCAGAAATAGAACAAGTTCCAGGGGAAGACCATAGCTGCTTTGAAGGGGACAGTGAAGGATCTAAAAGACCAGATGAAAGAAGTGAGGGATCAACTCAAGGATTTCCAGCAAAAGTTCAGTGTTCCTTCCTCCAAGAAGGTGATTTTGCCCAAGAGAGTACTGCTGGGAAGTGGGTTATTTCATGAAGAGCCTAAGCCTCGTGCACCCGTGGAACCACCAAGAGTTTCATCATTCGAGCCAAGGCAGCAGGTTAAGCAATACACAAGGTAGAAAAAGAGGAGATCTGTGAGCAGACAGTCTAGCGCGACCATGCAGCTCGATCACCACGTCGAGCCAAGCTCCCATGCTGCATACTCCAGAGAAAGCATGGAGGATTCAATATCCTCCTTCTTCTCCAATCCTTGAGGTACCTGTTCTATCCATTATTGTATATATCATTTGCATTTCTTTCTTGCTTTTTGTTGTTTCTTAAACCTTCTTTCTAAATTTTTATTACACAAGAGACTATGTAATTTAAGTTTGGGGGGAAGGGTTAAGATGTGTTTGATCTGTTTTCTGTGGTCTTATTTTTACTTTGTGCATATTTGAGTTTGCATGCATCTATGGCATAGAAAAACAAAAAAAAAAAATTTGAAAAATTTGAAAAACTTGAAAAAAAAAAAAACAGAGTGTTCATATAAGTTGCACTTACATTTTAGGATTGAGTCTAGATTGTTTTTATATAGAGCTATTGCATATGCATAGGGGATTATGATGATTATAACCTTGCAAGCTTGCTGATTTAATATGATAATTTTCAACGCCCTCGTTTCTAGTTCTCTAATGCATTGTGAATGAACTTGAAGTAAGACTGCACCATACATTGAATGCACAACTAGATTATGTCTCAATTAAAGCATGTTGTGATTTGATACCATTCCCTATCTATTTGAACCTGAACTTGACTTATAATTATCATGTCTATACACTGCATTTGAACTGATGAATACCATATACATACTTGGATTCTCTTTCACCTGTTTACCACTCTTGCCAATCCAAGTAGTTGTTCTCATCATTAGAACAATTTTATCATGCCCTTAGCCTAGCCTTCTTTCAAGCCATATTATTACTTTATTGAGTGTGTGAGGCCTATTTCTGAAAGAGCTTGGTAGAAAGTGTTAGGTTTGAGCCGACAAGGATATAATCTCATGTAGGTCTGATTTGCAATTTTTTGAACTAGATAGGACTAGGTGGGATCTTGATCATTGGGTATAGGGTTTGGTTCTGTGAAAAGAAAGAAAGAAAACTTGGAGAAAGATGAAAGTAAAAGGTTAAGAGTTCTTAGGAGAGGAATGATCTGAAAATGTGTTAATCTAGTAAAAGATTTGGGGGTGTGCTAAGAATAAGAAAAGAAAGGCAAAGCTTAAAGTCTGAAAAAAAATATATAGAAAACGCCTAAGGTGGTAGTAAAAAACCAAAAGAAAGACCCCAGTCCGCTAGAAGTATAAAGAACCTCTCCTAGAACAAGAACAAAAAGAAAAAAAAATGAGTCTGATCCAAGAAAAGTTCAAGGCAAATTGCCTAAGTATAAAGGGTAGAATTATGACAACTTTCTGGGTTTAGAACTCGGGGTTAAGAACACTTGTGTATGATTGGGTAGATGAGAGTCTATTCTTGTATGCATAGGTTGGCTCTTACCTTTAGCATTCTACTGAGGCTCATTCTTTTTCTTGAGAGATCCCTGCTTTGAAATGATTAACCATATGGAAGGGACCATCTTTGTCTCTTGACCTTACCCTTAGCCAAATGAGTTCATTGAATGTGAATAGCTTGATTCATGGTTTCTGTTTAATTGAATGTTAAAGGGAATGGTAGATTTGAATGCATGTCTAGGTCGTGACTTAATTGAAATTGTGTTGTGAAGAGTATGGCTAAAGTTTTTAAGTAGATGATATAGGTCAATTTCTTACTAGACCAAAGTTTCGTTGTAGTATAGTAAGGTGTCAATCCATAAGGGTGAAGATATTAACCAAAAAAAGATGTGATCAAGCAATTCAAGTCAAGCCAAGCAAATAGTGTATAGGACTCTAGCAACCTAGACAGAAACTGAAAATGGAGGCTAAAATAGATACTATCTAGGACTAGCAGAAACTAACAGAAGCAGAGCAATATCAGAAACGGCGTATAGGACTACAAAGAATTCAATCAATGCAAGAGAAGTTCCTAAGAATGGGGTAATCGACTCAGTGTGTCCTCTTAGCCTACCCAGGTGGTCTAACAAAACTCATTCAAGCTATTCCCTAGACATCAAACATCACAACCAGTTAAGTCCACTCCCGTGATAAGTAACCTCAAGCTAGACCAGTTCGAGACCCAATCCCTTGGCGAAATCTACCCTAGCAGGCATTAAGATTCAGTTCAATATTGTCAATAAACACCCTAGACAACTAATCTCTTAGGCTAGGTATGCAAATCTCTACCATCAGTTCAGTCAAACATTTTATCGAACACCTTCTGGGTGGAAAAACACCTAAGTTCTAATCTCAATTGATCAAAGAGAAATTAGCATTAAGAACACTGATTTAGAAGGGAAATTAAACAATCTACTCTTAAACCACCTAAGAGACTAAGATTTCACAACTAATCTATCCATCTTCAAGAACCCTAATGACTACTCAAAACTCATGATGAACATGAAGACACAAACTCAGAAATCATAAATACTTGCATAGATAAAGAGAAGAGATAGAGAAATGATAGAAACAGAGGAAATCAACTAAAAATAACAAGTAGAAATCAAATTACAAAGTCTGGAAATCAAGAACAATGAAGAACAGCTAGAAAACTCGAAAATTAGGTCTTAAAAACGAACTCTCTACTCTTAATCCAACATTAGGTATTTATACTAAGTCTTAAAAACCCTAAAACGCCATGGGCAAAATGGTAAAAACGTGCAGGATAAGGTCCAGCTCGATCGTGTCTTGGTCGAGTGGTGTGCTCGAGCTGGATGAAATCAAGATTGCATATTTATGTGTTGAGCTCGAGCAGGTGACTCGATTGTATGGGCTCGAGCTGGACTCAAAAATTCCAAGACTCCTCTTTTATCTTGAGCTCGATCATGGAGCTCGAGCATGGGTGCTCGAGCTTGGCCAAAAATCTTCATGACGGCACCTTTGATCTCAGCTCGATCATACAGCTCGAGCATGGGTGCTCGAGCTGAGCTTCTGCTCCATTTCCTGCCTTAGCTCGATCCTGTGTGCTAGAGCATCCAGGTCGAGTCTGATGTCCTAGACAGCTTCGAGTCTAACTTCTCCAAAATCACTTGAAAGCACCTGTAACAAGCCAAATATGCAGGATGTATGCAAACCTAATGCAAAACACTCTAAGTATGCAAAACTAGGAATAAATGACAAGAACGGGTTAAATAACAGGTCTAAGTGTATGAATTATGCAAGCTAAAACTATGCAAAACGCAAACATATCAACTCCCCCAAACTTAGTCTTTGCTTGTCCTCAAGCAAACAAAAGAATAAGAATGGAGAAGAGGTTTGAAAGTGGGAACTCAGAGCCAAAACTTGCAGATTGTAACAGATGATCTCAATGTCCAAGTTACCAATTCTAGAATGCAAAGTTTATGAACTCTACTTAAAAACGTTAGCCATACTCTTCGCAGCACAAGTTCAATCAAAACTCAACCTAGACATGCATTCAAACCTATCATTCCCCTTAACATTCATTTAAACAGAAAGCATGAATCAAGCTATGCATATCCAATGAACTCATTTGGCTAAGGGTATGGTCAAGAGACAAAGATAGTCCCTTCAGTAAGGTTTTGTTAATTCAGAACAAGGATCTCTAAATGAAATGGAATGAGCTTTAGTAGAATGCTAAAGGTAAGAACCAACCTATGCATACAAGAATAGACTCCCATCTACCCAGTCCTACACAAGTGTTCTTAACATTTAAGTCTAAACCCAGAAAGTCATCATAATTCTACCCTTGACCCTTAGGTCTTCCCTTTTGATTTCTTGGATCATTTTCATCTTTTCTTTTTATTTTTGGTTCTAGGAGGGGTTATACACATATACATCTAGCGGATTGGGGGTTTTTCTTAACTAGCTTAGGCATTTTTATATTTTTTAGACTTTTAAGCTTTCTGCCTTTTCTTTTCTTTTATTATGCACATCCCCTAATCATTTACTACATACTTACACATTCAGATCATTCTCCTCCTAAGAACTCTTATCCTTTTCTTTTAACCTTTTCCAAGTTTTTCATTCTTTTCTATCCACAGGACCAACCTTTTTTCCCATGATACAGATTCCACTTAGTCCTATCTGATTCGAAAATTGCAAACCAGAACTACATGAGAATCTATCCTTGTCGGCTCAAACCTAACACGTTCTACCAAGCTATTCCAGAAAAAGGCCTCACACACTCAGCAAATCGATGTAAGGGCTTAAAAGAAGGCTAGGTTAAAGGTATGGTAAAACTGTTCTAACAATGAGAATCAGCTACTTGGATTAGCAAAGAGTGGTAAAAACAGATGAAAGAGAATCCAAGTATGTATATGGTATCCATGAGTTCAGATTCAATGTATAGACATGATAATTATAAGTCAAATTCAGGTTCAAATACATAGGGAATGACAGAAAATCACAGCATGCTTCAGTTAAGACTTACTCTAGTTGTGCATTCAAAGCATGGTTCAGTCTTACTTCAAGCTCAATAACAAGGCATTAAACAATTAGAAACGAGGGCATTGAAATCATACAGTTGAATCAGCAAGTTTACAAGGTTTAAATCATCATAATCCCATGTGCATATGCAACAGCCCTATATGAAACAATCTATACTCAATCCTAATATGCAGATGCAATTACCTGAACACTCTGTTTTTAAAGATTTTTTTCAAGATTTTTCATTTTTTGTTTTTCTATGCCATAGATGCATGCAGACTCAAGAATGCACAAAATCAAAATAAGAACAGAGAAAACACATCAAAACAAATCTTAACCCTTCCCCCCAAACTTAAATTACACAGTCCTTTGTGTAATAAAAATTTGGAAAGAAAGATTAAGAAATAACAGAAAACATGAAAATGATGCAACTAATATATACAAGAATGGATGGAACAGGTACCTCAAGGCCTGGAGAAGAAAGAGGAGATCGTGTCCTCCATGCTCTCACGCGTATAGGTTGACTCGACCTGGGTGTGCTCGAGCTGGCGGCTCGAGCTAGACGAGCGCAGGTGTCTGGCTCGACCTACGTGGTCGAGCTGACTGCTCGAGCCAGACGCCCCGCTTGTTGAGCGTCTCTTTTTTACATATTGTTGAAGCTGCCTTGATTCAAAAGAGGAGGCTCTTGGTGGTTTCATTGCAGGTCCATGAGGCCTTGGTTCCTCTCGAAACGAACTGCTTCCCACCAGAACTCTTTTTGGCAAGATGACCTTCTTAGATGTGGGGGCAGTGAACTTTTGTTTGAAGTCCTTGAGCTGGTCCTTGACTTCCTTCATTTGATCTTTCAGATCCTTCACAGTACCCTTAAGTGCAGCAACAGTCTTGCCCTGGAACTTGTTCCACTTCTGTAAGAGACCAATCCTCTTGTGTGCTTCCTTTAGAGCTGGGCTATGGGAGGGCTTAAGGCTGTATTCCTCAAACGCATACCTTTCTGTTGCATCATTCTCCTCCTCAACAGCAATATGATCGTCTGAACCTATGTCTTGCTGCATGATCTCCTCATCTGGATTGTAAAGTCTGTCAAGAGGAGGATCGAAATCTATGTTCTGGCCCGTTCGTACCTTAGTCAAATCCGTGCAAGGAAGACGCAGCTTGGTTTCCCCAACGGTTGGATGCATGAACTTGTATATGTGGTCATCTGAAGGTGTTGTATGGTCTAGGAATCTGCACCTTCTCAAGAAATCCACATCTATCTATTTCGGTGGATAAGGCTCCGAAATTAGCTCCACATTACAAGCAACAAGAATAGGAGTAATTATACCCCCAATGCAGAGCTCACCCCCAGATTCCATCTTATCCATCCTCATTGCCCAGTCCTTGTAGCAGAGGAGTTGTTCCAGCAAAACAAAAGTGAGGTTTGCATCTGCCCTGTCACCTCTCATCTTCAACCCACCTCTTGTATTGCCCAGAAGTGGTAGTACGCACAAGTCCAGCATCTTTAATTCTCCTTCATTCACTGTCCCAGTCACCTTCTTGGCAAACATAGTGCTTGCTATGGTCTTGTGGAGATATCTCAGAACAAGGCTTCGGATGCTAGAACTCTTGTTTCTGGAAGAGGATAAAGGTTTGGTGTCTCCAATGGTTGACCACAGTTGCTGAAGCTCCTCATGGTCAATGTCTTGAACGGGTTCATCTCCACTAGAAAAACCATATAGAGTATCCATCTCTTTGATGGTGAGAGCATAGGATCGACCTCTGCACGTGAAGGTTATGAAGCCGGGACCACCATCAGATTCATAGTCACGCTCCTCATCATAGAAGTGAACAGCGAGAGACGAGGGGAAATGGCATGTCTCCTCTTTGTAGGCTTCCAGCCGGATCATCATGAACGTACTTAAGCCTCCTGTCTCATAGAGGTACTCCACATCCCTAGCAATACCGAGTTTCTGCATCGTGTCTCTATGCGGGTAGCGTGTCCCTTCAAAACCCCGAGCAAGAAGGACCTCCAGGTACTTTGCTACAGAAGGTTTGCCCTTCTTCTGAGGCTTCTTTGTCACCTTAGGTTCATCTTTTTCTGTTGCACCAGTGTCAAGATGCATGCTAGGCTCCATTGGTGTCTTTCCTTTACGTTTATCATACGGGAGCCTTCTGTCTGCAGCATCACCACCGTGACTCGACCCTCCGGCTCGATCATGAGCACTCGAGCTAGTCCTCCCCCCCTTCCGACTTGATCCTCTGGCTTGAGCATGTGTGCTCGAGTTAGGTGCTGCTTCAACCTCCATGGGTTCTTCGCTTGGAGGAACGGTTTCTCTCCATATCTGGAAGTTTCGGGCGAGGGCTTCAACTGATCTACGACGAGCTTGGCGTGAATCTATGCCTGAGAATAACTCAAAGAAAGAAAAGAAACTCAAGAATCTGAGAATAATCTCAAGAACAGCAAGAACAATAAAAGAGAGTTCTAAAAAATAAAAGAGAGAATGAGAGTTTTTGGTGAGAGGGGAGCCTTGGGTCGAGTTGTGCTTATATAGGCAAGTGGGAGGGGGCCAAAAGGGATAAGGGGGAGCGTGGGTGTCAGTTTTTGAATTCAAAATCGAGCGTTGGGCACCGAAAATCGTTGACTCGAGCTCACCACTCGACCAGGTGGGGTCGAGGGACGTCCGACACAGCCTGACTCGAGCTAATACCTTTCTGACACCTTCTGGCTCGAGCTGACACCTCTGACTCGAGCATGTGACTCGGCCAAGTGGGGTCGAGCTAGGTCCACCTGTCAGAATTTTGAAATTTGAAATTTCCCTCCTAACGCTCGGTTGGGTGGCTCGATCATATGGCTCGAGTTTGGTGCTCGAGTCAGGCCATTTCCGTGCGTTTTTGCCTTCTTTTCATGATTCACCTCTCTTACTTTCCTGAAATCACATAATCAAGACAAAATCAAATAGCTTAGCATACTTATTTGACGTTTTAAAAACTTAAAACAAAGAAATATGTACAGAGATAGACATGGGACTTTCTCCCAAGTGAGCTTGTTTATAGTCACTAAGCTTGATTTCCTGTTTTGTTCAGGCAGTGGAAGGCTCATCCAGAGGAATCGAAGTTCCTTCTGGAATGATGGTATCAGCTAGATAGGGCTTGAGCCTCTGTCCATTCACAATGAATTCGTTTCTGCCCTTTCCAAATAAGGTGACTGCTCCGTAGGGTGATACTTCTTTGACGGAGAATGGTCCGGACCATCTAGACTTGAGCTTTCCCGAAAACAGCTTGAGTCTAGAATTGAAAAGGAGGACTTGATCACCAGCCTTGAATTCTTTGTGCAAGATCCTCTTGTCATGGAAGGCCTTGGTCCTCTCTTTGTAGACCTTAAACTCTCATAAGCATCCAGCCTTATCTCCTCCAGCTCATGCAGGTCCAATACTCTTTTTTCCTGGGCAGGCTTGATATCCAAGTTCAGAAGCTTTGTTGTCCATAACGCCTTATACTCAACCTTAACAGGTAGATGACAAGCCTTGCCATAAAGGAGTTGGAATGGTGTTCTTCCTATAGGGGTCTTGAATGCAGTTATGTACGCCTAGAGAGTCTCGTCAAGCTTAGTAGACCAATCTCTCCTTGAAACGCCTACTACTCTAGCCAAGATGGCTTTGATCTGCTTGTTAGATACCTCCACTTGACCACTAGTCTGGGGGTGATATGGTGTAGCCACCTTGTGCTTGACCCCATGTTTCTCCAGAAGATTCTCGAAGAGCTTGTTGATGAAGTGAGATCCCCCATCACTGATAACAACTCTTGGCACACCAAATCTGGGGAAAATGATGCTTTTGAACATCTTCAGAACTACTTTTGCATCATTGCTAGGACAAGCTATGGCTTCAACCCACTTCGAGACATAATCAACAGCTACTAAGATGTAGCTGTTCCCAGAAGAAGGTGGGTTGAAAGGACCCATGAAGTCAATCCCCCAAACATCAAACACCTCTACTTCCAAAATCGGGTTCTGTGGCATCTCATTCCTTCTGCTGATGTTGCCCATTCTCTGGCAAGGATCACACTTAGTGATGAAGGCTTGAGCATCTCTGAACATTGTAGGCCACCATAAACCTGCTTGAAGCACCTTCTGAACAGTCTTGAATGTAGCAAAGTGTCCTCCATAGGCAGAACCATGACAGTGCTCCAGCACACCCTGAACCTCGTCTTGTGCTATACACCTCCTGAACAGACCATCTGTACCCCTTTTATACAGGAAAGGCTCGTCCCAGTAGTAGTGGTTGACATCTCTCAGAAACTTCTTTCTTCTGTAGGCATCAAGATCATCAGTTAACTCACCACATGCAAGGAAATTGGCCAGATCAGAATACCAAGGTATGTCCTTCACTCCTATCACAGAAACAACATCTAGGAGTCTCTCATCAGGCATGGTGTCATCAACAGGTGCTGCATCATCTATCCTCATCCATGACAAGTGATCAGCCACACCATTCTCTATACCCTTCTTATCAACAATCTCCATGTCAAACTCTTGAAGAAAGAGTATCCATCTGAGCAGTCTTGGCTTAGTATCCTTCTTAGCATAGATATGCCTTAGTGTTGCATGATCAGTATAAACTATCACCTTAGACCCAACCAGATAGCTTCTGAATTTCTCAAAAGAAAAGACTACAGCCAACAACTCCTTCTCTATTGTAGCATATCTCCCTTGAGCATCATCAAGCGTCCTGCTTGCATAGTAGATCACATGCAGCTTCTTCTCAATCCTTTGGCCCAGTACAGCTCCTACAGCATAGTCCGATGCATCACACATGATCTCAAATGGATAGTCCCAGTTTGGTGCTTGGACTATTGGAGTAGTGACTAGGGCTTCCTTAATGAGCTGGAAAGCCTTCAAACACTCTGTATCAAACAAGAACTCTTGCTCCTTGCACAACAGCCTTGTTAGTGATCTAGCTATCCTTGAGAAATCCTTGATGAACCTTCTGTAAAACCCAGCATGCCCAAGGAAACTCCTGATGTCCTTGACGTTTTTCGGTGGCTGCAGCTGCATCATCATATCAACCTTGGCCTTGTCTACCTCTATACCCTTCTCAGAAATTCTGTGGCCCAAGACAATCCCTTCTCTGACCATGAAGTGGCATTTCTCCCAATTGAGCACCAGATTTGTCTCTTCACACCTAGTAAGTACCCTGCAAAGGTTCAAAAGGCAGGAGGAGAAAGAGGAGCCATACACAGAAAAATCGTCCATGAATACTTCCACAGTCTCCTCAATTAAATCTGAGAATATAGATGTCATGCATCTCTGAAAAGTAGCAGGTGCATTACAAAGACCAAAAGGCATTCTCCTATATGTAAAAGTTCCATAAGGGCAAGTAAATGTGGTCTTTTCTTGATCATTAGGGTGAATTGGAATCTGAAAGAACCCACTATACCCATCTAGAAAACAGTAGTAAGGATGGTTAGCTAACTTTTCTAGCATCTGGTCAATGAATGGCAAGGGAAAATGATCTTTCCTAGAGGCAGCATTCAATTTCCTATAGTCAATACACATCCAATGTCCTGTTACAGCCCTAGTAGGTATCAATTCATCCTTATCATTTTTAATCACAGTCATACCCCCTTTTTAGGCACACAATGCACAGGAGAAATCCAAGTACTATCTGATATAGGATATATATGATTCCTGCCCCTAGCAACTTAAGAATTTCCTTTTTAACAACTTCTTTTAGGTTTGGGTTCAATCTTCTCTGAGGTTCAATGCTAGCATATGATTCATTTTCCAAGTGAATTCTGTGAGTGCACAAGCTAGGTGAAATACCCTTAATGTCATCCAGAGAATATCCTATAGCCTTTCTAAATTTTCTCAACTCAGTCAACAGCAAATGCAACTCATCATCACTAAGCATGTCATTTACTATGATTGGGTAAGTAGAATTTGGTCCAAGAAAGGCGTACCTTAGCCCAAAAGGAAGAGGTTTGAGATCTACCTTAAGTGCTCGGAGTTCTGACCAGTCGTCTGTTGCAAAGGAGGCTGGCTCGACTATAGACTCGATCTGCTTGGTCGAGTCTGACATCCTGGACAGCTTAGCTCGAGCTGTATGGTCGAGCTCGGTGTCCTGGACAGCTTGAATTTCTGTGTTAATCCTTATCAGCTCCTCAAACCTTTCTGACTTTTCCAGGAGCTTGTATGAGTCCAAAATAATCTCATACCCCAAAGTCTCAGCATGTAGATACCCATCTTCACCACTCTTGGTCAAGGCAGTCTGAAGGTGATCCCCTTGATTAAGCTCCTCTAGAAGTTCATCAGCAAGCTTGTCCATTATCTCAACATTTAAGACTTGTCCTTCTATTTTCGGCTTCCTCATAGTGTCCTTGACATCAAATGTCATCTTGAAGTCACTCCCGAGGTTGAGATCGATCTTTCCTTTTTTGACATCAATGACTGCACCACCTGTAGCAAGGAAAGATCTTCCCAGAATCAAACGATCTCTTGGTTCCTCATCCATCTTAAGAACTATAAAGTCTGTAGGTATCTCCATTGAACCAACCATCGAAGAAAGATCTTGTAGCATACCGTGAGGTGTCCTAATAGATCTGTCTGCAAGCACCAGAGAGATGTTGCAGGACTTATAGTTGCTGAACCCTAGCTTCCTTGCAACTGAGAGTGGCATAAGACTGATAGATGCTCTAAGATCACAGAGAGACTTCTTGAAAACCAATGGACCGAGAGAGCATGGTAGAGTGAAAGAACCGGGGTCGCTTAACTTCTCTTTGATGACTCTCTTCTGAATGATAGCGCTGCACTCCTCTGATAGGACAACCATACCCTGGATCGTCTTGTCTTTCTCAGCTACTGCATCCTTCAAAAACTTCTGATAAGCAGGTACCATGGAGAAAGCATCAATGAGAGGCAACCTGATCTCAGCTTCCTTGATATGCTTATCAAAAATTTGTTTATGTTTCTCCATTAAGTCCTTCTTAAACCTCTTCGGGAAAGGCAATTTGGGCTTGTAAGGAGGAGGGACATAAGGTGCTTTCTTTTCCTCTGGAATCACAGTTTTAGGTGCAGGGGGTAGACTGTCTTGACCACTCTGGTCGAGTTGTGTTCTCGAGCTGGACATGTAGGGGGTCTCAGCTCGAGTATGCTGGTCGAGTTGGGGTGCTCCGGCAGGCGTAAAACTCTTGTCTTGGTCATTTTTGGAAACCAAATCCTCCCCATCTTGATCCTCACTGTCTGCAGTGATTGTAGGGGGTCCTTCCCTCTCAGGTAACTCTTTTTCACTCCGCAAAGTGATGGCATTGATGTGAGCGTAGTCCTCAAGGTTTTGGACTGCTTTGCCTGGGAGTTGTGAAGAGGTAGAGGAAGAAGCTGTCTTGCCTTCTATAGATCGAATCTTAGATTGCAGGGACTTAATCTTGCTGTTAATATCATTGTAAGTGTAGTCCATCTGGGTTTTAATTTCACCAAATTTCTTGGTTGTTTCAAGTGCACCAGCTGCTTCGCCCTGTAAGATTTGCTGCAGCAAGGTGTTTGTCTGTTGATCTGGAGTAGTAGAAGACTGAGCGTGGTGAGACTGAAAACCCGGTGGGGGACACAGGGCGCCCTGTTGTTGGTGAGGAATCTGAAAATGCGGTCTAGAGGCAAAGTTCTGCTGCTGATTGTAGGGAACAAAAGGCTTGGACGGGGGGTATTTGGTGAGGTGGGTAGACTTGATCCTGGGGGTTAGCAACATTGGGACTCGTGTAGGATAAATTCGGGTTGTTCTTGCAGTTGATGAAACCTTTGTTGTACTGACCCTGATTCTGCACATAGCTGACCTCCTCTAGATCATCATCCTCCCCATCTTGAACCTGAAAAACTGTATCCTCAGAAGCAAAGTGAACTTGCTTCTTCTGCTGTAGCAGTTGATCCAACTTAGCAGTCAAGGCCTTGATGGCCCTAGTCTGATCATCTGTTGCAACACTTGGTCGGACACTCCTATCATACTCAGCAGTGTATTACCATCAGATTGTGCTAGGTTCTCCACAAGTGCCCAGCCAGTATCAACGTCTTGGTTAAGGAAGTTACCATTGTTGGCTGTATCTAGAAGCATGCGGACCTTCGGGAGAACGCCTCTGTAGAGAGTGCTAAGGAGTGACTCATTGCTGAAACCGTGGTGAGGGCATTGAGTAGTGTAGCCCTTGAAGCGATCCCAGCATTCACAGAAACTTTCACCATCTTTCTGAGTGAATCCAGAAATTTCATTCCTCAAGCGTGCTGTCCTGGCATTGGAGAAGAACTTGGCCAGGAAGACTTTCTTGCAGTCATCCCATGAAGTGATGGATCCATGGGGTAGAGTCTTTTCCCAATGATGGGCTCTGTCACCAAGAGAGAAAGGGAAGAGCCTTAGTTTGAAACCATCTTCACTGACCCCATTGATCTTGGTAAGGCTGCAGAGCCTATCAAACTCATCCAGATGATCAAGAGGGTCCTCCATAGGTAGTCCATGAAACTTGTTGTTCTGCACCATGGCGATCAAGCTGCTCTTGATCTCGAAATTATTGTTCTGGACCGCAGGAAGGACAATCCCTTATCTGTTGGTATGAGTATTAGGGGCATCCCCTGCTCCTATCAAACGGGGTCTTCTCTGATGAGGCACATGTTCAGGCTGTGGTGGTGGATTATGATCAGCCATATTTATTGGATCCTGGAGATATGTGTTGAGAAGTTCACTCGGCTCTCGCAACTGTTATGGTAGCTTGTAAATATTGTCGATGTATCGGATGAGGTTCTGACTGCCTTTAGATCTCGTTTGCATGCAGGGGGGGCTACGCTCGATGGGCTGGCTTGACGTGGTGTGGCTGAGCTAGGTGGTCGAGCTAGACGGAAGAAGATGACGTCTGGCTCGATCGTCCTGCTCGAGCTGGGGTGGTCGAGCTAGACTGGTCGAGTCCTACACTGTACCTGAAAATGCAAAGACAGACAAGTGAATAACCAAAGAAATGAAAAAGAACTTGACTAGAATGTTTTGAAATCCTAATTGTAACAAACAACACCCAAATGGCAACGACGCCAAATTGATATAGGTCAATTTCTTACTAGACCAAAGTTTCATTGTAGTATAGTAAGGTGTCAATCCATAAGGGTGAAGATATTAACCAAAAAAAGATGTGATCAAACAATTCAGGTCAAGCCAAGCAAATAGTGTATCTAGCAACCTAGACAGAAACTGAAATGGAAGCTAAATTAGATACTATCTAGGACTAGCAGAAACTAACAGAAGCAGAGTAATATCAGAAACGGCGTATAGGACTACAGAGAATTCAATCAATGCAAGAGAAGTTCCTAAGAATGAGGTAATCGACTCAGTGTGTCCTCTTAGCCTACCCAGGTGGTCTAACAAAACTCATTCAAGCTATTTCCTAGACATCAAACATCACAACCAGTTAAGTCCACTCCCGTGATAAGTAACCTCAAACTAGACCAGTTCCAGACCCAATTCCTTGGCGAAATCTACCCTAGCAGGCATTAAGATTCAGTTCAATATTTTTAATAAACACCCTAGACAACTAATCCCTTAGGCTAGGTATGCAAATCTCTAACATCAGTTCAGTCAAGCATTTTATCGAACACCTTCTGGGTGGAAAAACACCTAAGTTCTAATTTCAATTGATCAAAGAGAAATTAGCATTAAGAACACTGATTTAGAAGGGAAATTAAACAATCTACTTTTAAACCACCTAGGAGACTAAGATTCCATACCTAATCTATCACATCCTCAAGAACCCTAATGACTACTCAAAACTCATGATGAACATGAAGAACACAAACTCAGAAATCATAAACACTTGCATAAATAAAGAGAAGAGATAGAGAAATGATAGAAACAGAGGAAATCAACTAAAAATAACAAGTAGAAATCAAATTACAAAGCCTGGAAATCAAGAACAATGAAGAACAGCTAGAAAACTCAAAAATTAGGTCTTAAAAACGAACTCTCTACTCTTAATCCAACATTAGGTATTTATACTAAGTCTTAAAAACTCTAAAACGCCATGGGCAAAATGGTAAAAACGTGCAGGATAAGGTCCAGCTCGATCGTGTCTTGGTCGAGTGGTGTGCTCGAGCTAGATGAAATCAAGATTAAATTTTTATGTGTTGAGCTCGAGCAGGTGATTCGATTGTATGGGCTCGAGCTGGACTCAAAAATTCCAAGACTCCTCTTTTATCTTGAGCTCGATCATGGAGCTCGAGCATGGGTGCTCGAGCTTGGCCAAAAATCTTCAAGATGCCACCTTTGATCTCAGCTCGATCATACAGCTCGAGCATGGGTGCTCGAGCTGAGCTTCTGCTCCATTTCCTGCCTTAGCTCGATCCTGTGTGCTAGAGCATCCAGGTCGAGTCTGATGTCCTAGACAGCTTCGAGTCTAACTTCTCCAAAATCATTTGAAAGCACCTGTAACAAGCCAAATATGCAGGATGTATGCAAACCTAATGCAAAACACTCTAAGTATGCAAAACTAGGAAAAAATGACAAGAACAGGTTAAATATAAGCTCTAAGTGTATGAATTATGCAAGCTAAAACTATGCAAAATGCAAACATATCAGTAGAGTTCATATACTTGGCATTCTAGAACTAGCAACTTGGACATTGAGATCATATGTTATATCCGCAAGTTTTGGTTCTGAATCCCCATTTTCAAACCTCTCCTCCATCTTATTCTTGTCTGTTTGCTTGAGGGCAAGCAAAGACTAAGTTTAGAAGAGTTGATATGTCTATATTTTACATGGTTTTAGCATGCATTTATCACCTATTTAGCCTTGTTTAATCGCATGTTCTTAGCATTTGTTTCTAGTTTTGCATACTTAGGGTGTTTTGCATTAGAATTGCATACATTTTACATTTTGGAGCTGTTTCAGGTGCATTTAAGGACTATTGGAGTTTTTGGAGTCAAGTGGAGAAAGAGGAGAGTCTGGCTCGACCATGCACTCGACGATGGAGGTCGAGTGGAGCACAATACGGACGCCTTGGAAACAAGCTCGATCATGGAGCTCGAGCCCGTTGGCCGAGCTCATCCAGAAAAATGCCATCTTGAAGTCTGAAGGCCAGCTCGACCAAGCCAGGTCGAGCCCGTTGGTCGAGCTCATCCAGAAAAATGTCATTTTGAAGTCTGAAGGCCAGCTCGACCAAGCCAGCTCAAGCCCGTTGATCGAGTCCTCCAGAAAAATACAACCTTGGAGCTCTGAAGTCTAGCTCGACCACTCATGGTCGAGCTCGTTGATCGAGCTGCAGAATAAAAGTGCAATCTTGAAGTTTTAGCCCAGCTCGACCTAAGCACTCGACCCCCATGGTCGAGTGCACCCAAGAATTTAGCCTATTTCGTCTTTTTGTGATTTAGGGTTTCTAACTATGAGTATAAATACTCTGTATTAGTTTAAGACTAAGAACTCGTTTTTTTTAAGCTTTCTTCATCTGTTTCTGCTTCCTGGATCCTATAACTTTGAATCTACTTGTTATTTTTGTTTGAATCTTTCTAATCTATCTATTCTCTTCTTAATCTTTCTAATTATGCAAGTTTTTATGATTTATGAGTTTGTGATTTTGATGTTCTTCATGAGTTCTGAGTAGTCATTAGGGTTCTTAAGGATGGGATATATTAGGTGTTGAATCTTAGTCTCCTGGGTGGTTTAAGTGTAGAATTGTTTGATTTCCCTTCTAGATTAGTGTTCTTAATGCTAATTACTCTCTGATCAATTAGAATTAGAACTTAGGTATTTCCACACCTAGAAGGTGTTTGATGAAATGCCTGACAGAACTAATTCCAGAGATTTACATTCCTAACCTAAGGGATTAGTTGTCTAGGGTGTTTATTGACTTTAATAAGCTGAATCTTAATGCATGCTAAGCTAGATTTCGCTAAAGGGATTTAGGTCTGGAACTAGATTAGCTTGAGGTTACTTATCATGGGAATGGACTTAACTTCTTATGAGTTTATTGTCTAAGGAATAGCTTGCTTGAGTTTGTTAAACCATTTAGGTAGATTAAGAGGATATATTGAGTCAATAACCCCATCTTTAGGAGCTTCTCTTGCTTGATTGATTTCTGTTTCATAGTCTTTGCTAGTCTCTGTTTTTATTCTCTGTTATTGCTTTTGATTATAGCTTTCTTAGTTTGATAGTTTCACAACCTATTGCTTGCTTGACTTGACTTAAACTGTTTGATTGTATCCTTTCTGGCTAATATCGCACCCATTTGGATTGATACCTTATTGTGCTACAATGACATGATAGTTCAATAGGAAATTGACGTATATCAGAGAGTCATAACAAGCGTCGAATTTGTAGTTTGATAGAATTAATTATAGATCTGGCTTTGGCCAAGTTAGATTGAATATCTTAGTAGTATTTCGTCACGAGAGTGGATTGTACTTTAGAAACAAAACTATCTTTCACTTTTTATTCTTGAGGCGAGAGTCTAAGGATACTTAGTATTCGATGATGAGATCATATGAAATGCATATCCAGTTTGTCACGAGAGTGTATCAGAATATAGAGTCTAGCATACCACGAGAGTGGACTAGTAAGATCTAGAAAAATTCATAGAATGACAAATACAAATTACTTAGATAAAATATGAATTCTAAACTTAGGTTTCCTGATTTAGACTATCACTCAAGTATGTGTAAATATTAGTTTATGATTATTTAATGATTATTTAATGATTATTTAATTCATGTTTAGTTTAGTTTATTTACTGTTTTCTTAGTATAGATTTACTGCTTTCTATTTATCGCTTTATTTAATTTAACGCTTAGTAGATTAGGAAACTCCTCTTGCTTTATTTTCATGTCTAGATTAGATCTGCATTTGCATTTCTTATGTAGTTATTCTACTTCCCTGTGGATTGATCCCGTATTACTACAATTGTATTTAACTGTGCACTTACGGTTTTGCGGGTTAAACTCTCGAGATTAACTTCTCGGATGAAACCTGTGAAGAGGCATAAAAAAACCTCCTACCACTTATTAGCATATTTATCCCCTTAATTCACTTTGGTGGTTTTCAGCATTTCATGAACTTATTTTCCTCCTGCTCGTGAGCTATCACTGTTTTCAATGGAAGGTAACGAAATTTCGAAACGCAATGTCATAATAAAGTTTGATATATTGAAACTTACACCACTTATGAACATATTTATCCCCTTAATTCACTTTGATGGTTTTCAACATTTCATGAACTTATATTTCTCCTTCTCGATTCTTATGAGTTATCGTTGTTTTCAATGGAAGGTCACGAAATCTCGAAACGCAATGTCATAATAAAGTTTAATATATTAAAACTTACACCACTTATGAGCATATTTATCCTCTTAATTCACTTTGGTAGTTTTCAACATTTCATGAATTTATTTTTCTATTTCTCGATTCTTACGAGTTATCGCTGTTTTCAATAGAAGGTCACAAAATCTCGCTGATTTTCAACATTTAGGATATAGTATAACCAACCTCCAAAACTTTATAATTTGCTTAAATTATATTTATTTCTGCATTTTTTGTATAGTTATTCTCAAATGCTACAGAAACTGTCTAATTTTTTTCAATAAAAACGAACGTGTGTGCGTTCGTTTTATGTGATACACTTTGATAAATTTATATATATCACTTCTCTCGATATTACATGCTTATATCTCTCACTTTTACTACTTATTTTTTTATTCAAAAGGTTAATACACTTTATCTTTAATAATCTATAAATATATATATATATATATATATATACTTAATTATACCAGTAGCAAAGTTTTTTGATAATGAAAATTCAAATCTTTGAAAATTTAAATTGAAAGTTAATGCTATCTTAAAAGGTTTTTTTTTTTGGCTTTTTCTAATAGGAGAGATTAATGAAACAAAATAAAAGCCCGTGGGTCCACAAACAAAATGCAGGCCTGTTTCTATTCTGTTTTGTGCATAAAGACGTCGCACAATGCTTATTTACATCTATTGAACGACACAGTGTCAGTGTACGCATATCTTGTTTTCTAACGCCACGCTGTTTAGATGAAAAAACAAACGGCATGTAGTTTCTTTCAATCCAGATCATCATCTCTAATTGTTTTTGTATCTTCCCTTATCCAACCCAACGATAAAACGCAGGAGCCATAGAAGAACAGATAAAACTCTCTCTGTGAGTGACTGAGACTCAACAATGGCGTCTTTGGCTCAGCAATCCACGGGATTGAGATGTTCTCCACTCTCTTCTTCTTCTAGGTTATCGAGGAGAACGGCGAAGAACTTTCCGCAGAACAAATCCACCTCCGTTTTTCCGACTATTGTCGCTGCGGTTGCGATGTCTAGCGGTCAAACAAAGGAGCGTCTCGAGCTGAAGAAGATGTTCGAAGATGCTTATGAACGGTGCAGAACTGCTCCTATGGAAGGTGTTGCTTTCACTGTCGACGATTTCGCAGCTGCTATTGAACAATACGACTTCAATTCCGAAATCGGCACTAGGGTTTGTCTATTCTCTTTTTCTTACTTCAGATTTTTTTGTGGAATTTGAGAAATTTTTAAAAAAATCAAGTTCTATTATTTGACAATGTTGGTTCTATAGAATTGTGTATCATTTGTGGTTAATGATGTTGTTTCAGGTAAAAGGAACAGTGTTCAAGACTGATGCAAATGGTGCATTAGTTGACATTTCTGCAAAGTCATCGGCTTACTTGTCAGTAGAACAAGCGTGCATTCATAGAATTAAGCATGTGGAAGAAGCTGGTATTGTCCCTGGTATGGTGGAAGAGTTTGTCATCATAGGTGAAAATGAAAGCGATGACAGTTTGCTATTGAGCTTAAGGAATATTCAATACGAACTTGCTTGGGAACGATGCAGGCAGCTTCAGGCTGAGGATGTTATTGTCAAGGCTAAGGTACGTTTGTAAATTACTTTGCTACTCTTGTTGTTTTTCTGTTTTTTAATCTCAGCAATTGGATTATATGCGTAGGTTATTGGTGCTAACAAAGGTGGATTGGTGGCTCTTGTGGAAGGTCTTCGCGGATTTGTGCCATTTTCGCAAATATCATCGGTTAGTAGTTGTCTCAGAACTGTTAACAAGCATGTTTTGTTAGCCAGAAACTTAATTTCTTTTAAGACAAAATCAAAAGCTGATCAATGATTGGTTTTTCTACATTTTTTTAGAAAGCAGCAGCTGAAGAGCTTCTTGAAAAAGAAATACCTCTCAAGTTTGTGGAAGTTGATGAGGAACAAACGAAGCTTGTCCTCAGCAACCGTAAAGCTGTAGCAGACAGCCAAGCTCAGCTTGGAATTGGATCTGTGGTCCTCGGAGTTGTCCAGAGCTTGAAACCCTATGGTGCCTTCATTGATATTGGTGGAATCAATGGGCTTCTTCATGTCAGTCAGATCAGTCATGACCGTGTCTCAGATATCGCAACTGTTCTTCAGCCTGGGGACACTTTGAAGGTCATCCACGTATATTCTTAAATTTTTTATTTCTGATGTTAAAACAACAGTCCTTAACTTTTAATCTTACAGGTTATGATATTGAGCCACGACCGTGACAGAGGAAGAGTAAGTCTCTCCACGAAGAAGCTGGAGCCAACACCTGGTGATATGATTCGCAACCCAAAACTGGTTTTCGAGAAGGTAACTCTATTTCCATTGAAATACTTTGCCGATTTCCTCTTCTTTCTCAATCATTTGCTACTTTTCTGCTGTATCAAGGCTGAGGAGATGGCTCAGACATTCAGACAGAGAATCGCGCAAGCAGAAGCTATGGCTCGTGCAGACATGCTTCGCTTCCAACCTGAGGTATGATTATCCACTTGCCTGATCTTGTTTATCCATGCTTATTGATTTCATATTGCAATCAAGCTCCAAAATTGGTGTACATGTTTAGTAACCATCTTAGATTTTTTTCCTTTTACATTGATCACCACAAATGAGTTCTTGGATTTCGAGAATTATGTTGTTCTTTTTGGTATGTTGGTTAACCGTAGAAGCTTTTTACTGGTGGAGGATGATAAATTCATGTTGTTGTGTGTTTGAGCAGAGCGGACTGACACTGAATTCTGACGGGATACTAGGACCACTCGGATCTGAGTTACCGGATGATGGCGTAGATCTAACTGTCGATGACATTCCTTCTGCAGTTGATACTTAAATTCTAAAGCTTTAGTGTATTTTTTCATACACAAAAACACCTCCCTGAGCTAAATGTAATATGTAGTTTACTCCTACCAGACATTGTCCCATGTTTGTTTTTTCTTTTGTAATCGATATTTTCCTATTACAATGTCAAGAAATCAACGAAAGGCTTTGCCCAAGACCAAAAAGAGCACGACCTGGGCCTGAAGTCATCAGTCTTAAAAAAAATATTGTTAATAATTATTAAGAATTTAACCATAACCCTATCAATCTCATTATAAACGAGCACAAGGGTGACTGTTGAGTTTCTTCTCTCCAAATCAATTAAGGCAGAGACACCAACGGTTGCTTCTTCTTCACCCTTCTTTTGCATTTTGCTTACACCAAAGCTTAATTCTCGAAAGGTTTTGTCTTAAGACGGATGTTGAGTAGGGACGATCTTGATGCGTTTGCAGCCCATAATCAGGGACATGTCTCCAGGATATAAACGAGCCAAGGCTGAGTATGAAGGTGTGCGTAAAGTGAGGTACTATGATTTGAAAGTCAAAACGTTCGATACCTGGGGAATGTGATAGGAGAAACCGCCAGTTATGTAAATAGTATTGTTAGAGGAGGTTCAGATTGTTTAGCAGAAGATACTTTCATTATCGATTACAATCTAAGAGCCAACTTGTTAGGTAAAGCAGTTTATGGTGCAATGACTGTGTGGTCTATCTTTCAAAGTTAACTGGCTTGTGCGAGAGGTCGTGGTCAGGTTTTATACTCCTAGTAAGCCAAGAATTTTGAAGATACTAAATGATTTGGGGAATGAATTACATGAGCGTAAGGTATGAGATTTAGCCAAATTTGCTGAAATGACTAATTTAGACCCGAGGCATGTGGGGTTATCTTAGCCTCAGAGGTTGGTTATAGTGTTTCAAAGAGGTTCGGTAATACAAAGTAAGCTGACAAGGTTGGTTAAGGATGTTTGATCTATAGAGCTGATCTCCACATTCTAGAATATAAAGTTAAGGATCTTTAAAAATATTTGCTTAGCTCCGGAAAAACCGCTGGACCCTCCGCCTCTTCCTCCATGTCAGTCTTCCGCTTCTACCATATCGCCTCTTCCATCAACCTCTGTTGCTTCTGCCCCAAGTGAACGCTCTGATCTCGTTGCTATTGCAAATTCCACGCTGACTATCGAATCTGTCATTCCGATAGTTTCAACAACAATTTCAAATCCACGATCTCAACCTTCTGGGGATGTGGATTACCAAACTACGAATACAGGGACTGTGACAAGCCTTGTTTTCTCTGCTTCGAAAGCTGTTGACCATGAGAGTCAAGAGCAGTCAAAAACCGGTTTCCAGTGCACACTGGCGGCGACGGATTCATCGGAGGTGCTGATGTCTGTGACTGAGACTTCATCGACGGATCACCTCACGGAATCTGCTACGGTTGTTGACAAGGGAGAGCAAGTTATTGCTGGCTCTGTCTCAGATTTGTCGACAGAGAAAACCAAGGTTACTGAAGTTTTGCCGATTGTGTCTTCGAACTCGGTTAATGGTTCGAAGAGGACGATCAATGTTCCAACAACGGCTCACTCTTACGTTAGAGTTGTCAAAACAAACCATCTAAACTTACCACTCACGCGGTTGAGTATACAGTCGAAGATGGTGTTGAAATCGGACACATTCCGGACAACATTATTTCTGATTCAGTACCATTATGGGAGGACTTAATTGTTGGGTAATTTCCAGCGAAGTCTCCTCACATTGCGAAGGTTCACGTTATTGTGAATAAAATTTGGACTTATAGTGATAAGTCAATGAAAATTGATGCTTTTGTCGTTAATGAATCAACAATCAAGTTTAGAATCCGGGACAAGATTATTCGGAAAACGATTCTAAGACGAGGAATGTGAAACATAGCAGATAAGCTGATGATGGTATCAAAATATGGTCCGGTAAGTGAAGTGCCACTGCATGAACTAAAAAGTATGCCACTATGGATTAAACTACAAAATATTCCGCAGTCTTTGTTTTCCTGGGAAGGTATTAGCTTTCTAACTAGTAAGGTTGGCGAGCCGAAGAAGTTACATCCCGAAATAGAATTATGCAAGGTTTTTGATAAAGCTAAGGTTTTTGTGGATGTAAATCTCAGAAATTATTTGCTTCATCGGTATATATTTAAATCTGCTAGGGCATCGATGTTGGAATTTAATATGAATATCCTTAGTTACCACCTTGTTGCAGTACTTATCGTGGTTGGGGTCATTTTCAGGAAAAATGTCGACGTTCTCCACCAGTGGTAGAAGCAACAAGTCCTCCTCCATCTTCTTCTAGAACTGAGTTGGCTCTAGTACCGAATTCGTGTCCCATTATTGAGCTATGAAAGGTCTAGATCCAACTTCTTCTGTAGTGCATCCTATGGATAATGAAGTTGCACCTAGTATCTCTAGCATAGGGAAAGTTCAGAGCCCATTAAGGGCTGTTGGTTCACCAAGTAAGGCTGTTGATTCTGCTAAGAAAGCATCGCTAATCGTTAAGGTTCTCTGGTAAGATTGATTCGTCGTGGGGAAGTTTTGGATATATCAGTCCTAAAACAAACTTCTACAGGAAAAGTATCATCTGAATAACTCCCTACTGACGAAGATATGTGGATATCTCCCTCTAAAGTAGGAAAAAAGAATGTCATTCAAGAGAAGCTCACGTAAATAAGGGTCTCTCCCTCTTGGTTCGATATCCTTGCTTCAAAACCTACGAACGAGGATTTAAATGATGAAGCTAATCAGATTGAAGAAGGTCTTCCTGCTGCGTCTCTACAGGTGGACGTTCAATCAAATCCAAATTCTGAAATTGTGGTTGCTCGTCCTACAACTCGACACGCTACTAGAATGCAGTTAGGTTCCCTGGGTAACAAAGGTCCTAATCACATTGGTGTTTCCAGTGTGGCTGGGAAAAAAAAAATAATAGAAAGAATTATTAATGGTGAGTTTCTTCTGGAATGTAAGAGGTTTGAATAAATTAGGCAAGCAAAAAATAATAAAAAGCTGACTTTCTCACAGAGTTCGTTAGAATTTGGTTGTTTTTTGAAAACACGGGTGAAGGAGTCTAGAGCTGCTGTTATTCTTTCTTCAATTTGTCGAGGCTGGTCTTCAATGACTAATTATGATCAGCACTTGTTAGGGTGTATTTGGGTAATTTGGAGTAATAAAGTGAGAATTGCTCTGGTTCTTAAGAGCTCTCAGTTAATAACATGTTCCATTTTGCTGGATGAAAATGATCAGGAGTTTTTCTTATCGGATTTAGGGTTTCAAGATCCTCATTTCACGTGGTGTAATAAGAGACAGGAAGGCCTAATCTGTCGAAAGTTTAACCGGTTTCTGATCAATGATGCATGGTCAGCGGTTTATGCTAAATATTATTCTGTTTTTGAGCCAGGAGGATGCTCTAATCACTTGAGAGCGAGACTCATGCTTGACGCAAATTCAGCGCCAATCCAACGTCCATTCAAGTTTGTTAATATTCTCATAACTCTACCACAATTTCATGCTGAAGTGGAGAGCTTCTGGAAATCAACTCGGCCTCTTTTTTGTCTCAACATCAGCCATGTTTCGTTTGTCAAAGAAGCTTAAATCTCTTAAGGTTCCTATGATACGTTTGGGTAAAGAAAAACTTGGAGATTTATCGAAAAGAACAAATGATGCTTTTGATGATCTTTGTTTGAAACAGGAAGCAACTCTCTTATCACTTACGGAGGAGAGGATGGAAGACGAAGGCTGCTGCACAATCAAAATGGCAACAATTAGCGGACTTGGAGGAGGGTTTTCTTAAGCAAAAATCAAAGCTACATTAGTTAAAGGTGGGGGATAGAAATAACTCCTATTTTCATCAATCGATTAAGCAAAGGAGGGCTTTTAATGGCATTTGCTTAGGGACAAGTCCGATATTTAGCAAGAGGCATCTCGATTATTCGACTTTCTAAATCATCAACCAACGGATTATGAGGGCATGGAAGCTGATGATCTACGCCAATTGCTTAATTTTCACTGTACAAAGGAGGACTCTACTATGTTAGTTTCAGCTGTTACTCCAGAGGAAATTCAGCTAACTCTTTTCAAAATGCTGAATACTAAGTCTCCAGGCCTGATGTTATACGGCAGAATATTTTAAATCAGCTTGAGATTTAATTGGTAATGACTTTATTGCTGCGGTTCAATCATTCTTCCAGGAAGGCTTTCTTCCTAAGGGGATTGATTCTACGATTTTGGCTCTGATTCCTAAGAAGGATGATGCTTTAGATATGAAGGATTACAGTCCAATTGCTTGCTGCAATGTTATTTATAAAGTGGTTTCGAAGATTCTAGCAAACCGTCTCAAAGTTTGTCTCCCACGAATGATTTCCTTAAACCAGTCGGCATTTGTTAGTGAACGACTTCTTATGGAGAATGTCCTTCTCGCTTCAGAAATTGTGAAAGATTATCACTAGGCCACAATTGCTTCTAGATGCGCTTTAAAAATAGACATAGCAAAGGCGTTCGATTCTGTTCAATGGGATTCTCTGCTTAATACTCTAGAGGCTTTAAACTTTCCTCAGATTTTTATACATTGGATTCGTCTTTGTATAACCTCTGCCTCCTTTTCAGTCCAGATTAATGGAGAGTTGGTTGGTTACTTTGGGAGTAACCAAGGTCTTCGTTAAGGATGCTCACTATCGCCGTATTTGTTTGTTATTTGCATGAATGTCCTATCGCATTTAATTGACAAGGGAGCGATTGATCAGAAATTCGGCTACCACCCTCGATGCAAGAATATTTAGCTAATCCATCTTTGTTTTGCGGATGATCTTATGATTTTTATTCAGTGATCGTTCGATATATGGCATTGTCACAATCTTCAATAGCTTTGCAAGTAAATCGGGATTGAAATTTAGTATGGAGAAATGAACTATATATCTCGGTGGTAAGTAGATTAATTCTAGAGAAGAAGCAATATCCACACGATTTCCGTTCTCTCATGGCGAACTTCTTCTAAGGTATTTGGGCCTCCTTTTGATGACAAAGCGTATGACAAGAGATGATTAATCTATTCTTCTTGAGAAGATTAGGTGTAAATTTTGTTCATAGTCTATCCGGTTTCTATCTTAGGGGTTCTTGGATGTGGCATAAGCTTCTCAAATTTTGAAATGTGGCCAAAAGTTTTTATAAAGTAAAAGTGGCGAATGGAGAAACAACTTCCTTTTGGTATATGATTGGTCATCAATGGGAAGGGTGATAGACCTCACGGGGCCGAGAGGTTCAATAGACTTGATGATTTCGGACCTAATGCCATCTCGCCGAACAAGACATCACCGAATAGCCACTTGGCTCACCATCGAAGTTGAAATTGAAAAAATTCAGGGGCGACAAGAGATTCAAGGACCGGATACCCATCTTTGGAAGTACAAAATGATTGTTTATCAGGATTCCTTTTCGACAAAACACACAACAACTCTGATCCGAACCCAAAGGCAGAGTGTGAGCTGGTACGTAAATTTGTGGTTCAATTCTTCAATACCCAAATTTTCATTTTAGATTTGGCTTGCTTTTATTAACCGCCTAATAACGGGAGATAAAATAAAGCAATGGAACTCGGGTTATGACTCAACATGTCTTTTTTGTCGCTTGCACGAAGAAAAAAGGGACCACTTGTTCTTCTAATGCAGCTATACATCAACCATTTGTGACGCCTTATCTCGTGGTCTTATGGGAGCTTCTTTCTCCACGGATTGGAGCACTTTCACAAAGGAATTTACATCACTAACATTGACTTATCTCACTAGAGTTCTCATTCGGTATGTATTCCAATCATCATTCTATCATATTTGGTGGGAACGCAATGCAAAGAGACAAGGTAGGACAGCTCTCCCAGCAAGAAGATTTTTCAAAATCATAGACAAAGATGTGAGGAATCGAATCAGCACAATCAATACCTCACTCGACCCTCAATTTCGGGATTGCTTCATCATTTAGTTAATGCTAAGAGGCTCGGTCTAATCTGTTTGCAATTTCTATTTTTTATCAAATGTATTTCTGTTTCTTTCTACTCCAACTCCAAACGAATATATAGTACTCTTTTTCCCAATTGATGGTTACTCGGGTTTTTCACAATTGGTTTTTAATGAGGCTACTATCTCTTGTTCAGCTTTAAGTCTCATTCATTGTAAAAACAAATTTTTTTTGTTTGAATATATTTTAACATTCATACCAAAAAAAAAAAGTTAAGGATCTTTTGTCTACATGGGATTTGTGGTACACGGTTTATATGTACACCAAACATGTAAAGAAAGGCAACGTACAATTTGATATTGTATGCAATATGTCAGAAGTAACCGAGCGCGCTTTCCAGCGGGGTAGAGCATGTCAAGATCTCGGTTGTAAAGAACGCTAGGTGCACGGAGGCAATGAGATGGTCTAACGGCTCCCCTCGCCTAGGCGATCGCCTAGGCGATCGCCTATGTGCGTAAGCTAAATTTCTAAACATAAGTTATATTATATAACCTTAAAAATCTAAACATAGTCCACTAGCCAACAACATTAAACCTTAATATCCAAACATAACCTTAAAATTCTAATCAAAAGTAAAGAAAATACCAATGTATTCTAAAAATCAAAGGCTAGAATTATAAAAATTCATCTCATCATCATCATCATACTCTTTTTTTTTCGACATTTTTTAAAAAAAACAACTAAAATGGCTTGGAGATCCAAACCGGTGGGACCGAGTATGCATAGCTCACCCTCTGCGATAATATGCGTGTATTTACCGCTAAGTTATCTGCTTGTACATTAGAATAAGGTGGTATATAGGATACCGTGAAAGCTGCAAAACCATCCTTCAGCTTCTTGTACTCGTCTAAATACATCTCGAACGCTGGCTAATCTCCTAGGGTGTGCACCATCTTCACTAGTTCCGAGCAGTCTGTATGGAAATTAACTTCAAACAAGCATTCCATTGCCAAAAGTAGTGCCTTCAACTCCGCGTATAGTGGTGATAAAGTCTTGTATATGCTTCTGGAGCCCATTAAGACGTCTTGAGTGTTGTCTTGCGTGCAAATCTATCCCAACCCTGATAGGAGATCGGAATCCTTCCATGATCTATCAATAAAACAATTAATACATGTAAACGACAAAATCTCTTTTTTCGTGACCCTATCCTGAGAATTGTTACCCACGGGGGATACGAGAGCCCCACTCCAAACCTTGGTTTTGCTTTCCGCCAATTGTAAAGTAATTCTGGGATCAGTATCCTCACTTCTAAACACCTTGCTATTTCTACATTTTTAAATGAGCCAAATAATCCACAAAAATTGTTTTCCGAATTTTCCGGCACTTGAAAATAAAAGAGATGGTCCAAGTTAGCAAAAAAAAAAAAAGATGTTGAAAAAAATTCTGGACCGGATGGTATAATAGATAGTGCCCAAGTCTGAGGAGCCGATGGGTACTCGAAAAGGGCGCGATTGGTTGTCTCTACATCTGCTCCACATCTAGCACAATGAATATCACCCTTAATACCTCTTGAGATTAAGTTAGACATTACCGGGAGACATCCTGATAATGCTTGACATATGAAGTGTTTTATCTTGCGGGGACAGTTAAGTTTCCAGCAATTAGCTTGTAAGAGATGAATATTTGGATCATTTTTAATTCCCAATTGTCCTCGGAGATAAATTCTCTCATCACCGCATACCCAGATTTCACCGTATATTTACCGGATTTGGTAAAATATCAACCTAATATATCCTCTTTGTAGATACTGCTAACTGGCAGGATAATAGAGACATCTGAAGGTTCCACAATGGCCTTAAGTAAAGGCATATTCCAAGATTGTGTTGATTGGTCAACCAGATGGTTAACTTTGAAGGGGAAGTAATTGATTCTCTTACATGTTGCTGCTCTCGGGCACTGGGCAGAGATCCATGGATCATTCCATACTGAGATCGAATGTCCTGAGCCTACCCGTTTAATGGGCCCTCTATCAACCAAAGAGCGAGGCAAAATTATGTTTCTCCAATCATAGGAAGGAGAATAACTTCTAATATTTTCCATGGGGTCTCCGGAGAGGTAATATCTACCCCTAAGAATTCTTTCCAACAAAGATTATTTTGCCTCAATAAGACGCCATAATTGTTTAGCTAAAAGAGCAGTATTAAAATTCTCAATCAACCTAAAACCTAGTCCTCCCTCATTTTTTTTGGGCACACAATTTTTTTCATGCCCTCCAATGCATCTCTTTTTGGGTTCCATTGGAGCTCCACCAGAAGCGAGATATAACGCTTGTTAATTTTTTAACCAAAGATTTAGGTAATCGAAAACAAGACATTACGTATGTGGGCAGAACTGATACCACTGATTTAATTAAGACTTCTTCCCCCCCCCCTTTGAGAGAAATTTTGTTGTCCAACTATTTACTATGTCCTGAAGCCGATCTCTTACAAAAGCAAAGATTTGGCTCTTGCTTCCTCCCAAGTTTTCAGGGATGCCTAAATAGGTGCCCATTCCTCCCAGTTGTGTGATGCCCAAAACTCCTTTCAATGTATTTTGAATATTTTCCGGTACCCAATGACCAAATTGAAATGAAGATTTCAAAAAATTGATCTGTTGACCAGATGGATTTCCGTACCTCTATAAAATTCCTAAAATCGTCTTACATTCATCCGAGGTGGCTTTACAGAAAAATAAACTGTCATCTGCGAACAACAAATGAGATATTGGTGGACTATCTCTTGACACTTTTAAACCCGTGAGAGATTTCTCTCTTTTCGCCTTTCGGATATTTGCCACTAGAGCCTCTGTGCATAACATCATCATCATACTCATTAGCATCCAAATCCACAAACTCTTCCTTGTCCTCACTTCCTTCTAAATCATCTTCAATTTCATTCTAATCATCGTCATCAACCAATGCCATAAGAGATGGCCTTTCAGTTTGAGATGCTCTTGGATGGAGCTTGTGTTTGAAGCAATACCCTATCCTTTGTTAATTCTAGATGATGATCCTCTAGTATCATAGCTAAGGTCATTAGCTCCAGAAATCCTGCTTACCATATTCCACGTTAAATTATCATCTTCAAACACTAGTTCATCAAACTCAATGTCGTGTTCATCCATTCTTTCTAGAAGCCACTCATTACTATCATTAATATCTTTTAGGATAATGGGATCAATTGTGTCTCTCCTCTTGTAACGATGTCCCAAAACACGATTATAATTGACAAAAACCATATCATTCAATCGATTTTGAGCCAATCAATTCCTTTTCTTGGTGTGGAGTTGTTAGGAATAGAAATTATAAATAATATGACAAAAAGAAAATGATCAATATCTTCTAATTTTGTAATATAAGTTGCTTAGTCACTTAAAAAAACATTGGTCAGGAGGAGGATTGTTGGTTGTTATATTCATCCCAAGTTTCACCCGAGCGCTACTAGAAAGTAGTTTTGAGATTTTAACCCATAAGACCGCAAGTTAATATAAGAGAGGGTTTACATCCTAAACTATGTACAAATAAAATAAATAAAACATAAAATAAAATAAATAAAACATAAAACAAAATAAAATAAATAACTTAAAATAAATTGCATAAATTAAATAACATAAATTAAATTGCATAAATTAAATTGCTTAATTTAAATAACATATTAAATTGCATAAATTAAATAGCGTAAATTAAAGTGCATAAATTAAATAACATAAATAATAAACATAAAATAAATTACTTAAATATATATTTACAGAGAATTAGGTGATAGTCGATTTATAGGGAATCTAAATTATAGGATTTATGTTTTACCTTTTTAGTTTATGTTTGTCAATCTAGGGATATTCAAAGTTAGGCTAGTCCACTTTCGTGGTATGCTAGTCACTGTGTCAGACCCACTCTCGTGGTGATCTTTACGCATTACACGCAATCCCATCATCGATTACTCTTATGTGTGAGAGACACATTCTTGGGGGCTGTCACACCATCCAACGATTAATTTGTGTTAGAGCGTGTCTGAAACGAAGAGTGAATGATAGATCTCTTTCTATCGAAATATTATAGAAATATTATAGACGAAATGGTAGAATAACAACCCACTCTCGTGGTAAAGTATTCCTGAGATCATAATCTAACTCTGGCTATAACTAGATTAGATTTAAGATACTCTATCGAACAACAAACTCGACCATAACTAATATTCTCTAATATGCATATCTGAAGTTATAACCCACTCTCGTGGTGTTAAGGGCTTCTTGAGAGCATCGTATTTTACATGCTTTCTTGCATACATTTAGCTTAGTTTTATATATTTCGAATGAGCATTTAGGATAGTTCTAGTGCATTTACGTTTGTTTATGTGTTTATAGGTACTTGGAGGGAATCATACACTTTTAGAGTGTTTTGGAGTCTTAAGAAGCCATATGGACTTTGGAGCTACCTGTTGGGGCCAAGAACATCATGTATAGACATCTCAAGAGCCTCAAGAAGGAAGTATCGACCCTAGAATCGACTAGGAGAGGTCAATGCTCGTTCTGGGCAAACCATCGACAGACAACATCGAACAAGGGCGATCGATGCTCTTCCTAAATCCGAACCAGAAGCCAAAGACGACGACTTCTGGTCGATGCTCATCCTGAGCCCCAACATCGACCAAGAGCATTGATTAGAACGGGTCGATGCTGACTCACTAGACAGAAAAGAAAACTTCGGTTAATGCAAAATACAAGATATGGAAGCTATGGATCTCGAGTTAATACCTTCCAGAAGCTTCTAAGGATGCCCTAAGACTCCCCCAAGCCTCCTAGACTCTATATAAACTCATGTATTCTCACTAGAAAAAAGCTTAGACTCTCTTAGCCACCTTTTTTTCATCTTCAATAAAGAGTTCTTCTTTAGGTTTCTCTTTTCCTTATGCTTTTGTTTATGTTTATGCTTTGATTTACTTTACGGTTCTCAGTCTTTAGTTTATTGTTTACTAATTTATGATCATATTCCTTGTCTCTACTGTCACCCTCGGAGAGACAAGAGAGTAGATCCTTTAGACTACTAGGGTGGTGGTCGATGATGGGATCGAAGATTTATGATTCAGTATGTGCGATTGTTCTTAACCGATCTAGCTACTCTAATATGCATTTTTAATGCTAAGCTATGTCCTATAAGATTGCTTAAGGTTATAATCGAGAGGTTATACGAATATAAGCTCTTAGCACCACAAGAGTGGGTTAAAACTTCAGACTTGCATATTAGGGAGTATTAGCTATGGTCGAGATTGTTGTTTGATGAAATATCTCAATGCTTGCCTAGTTGTGGCCAAGCTATGTATTGATCTCGGGAATACTTTATCACGAAAGCGGTATCGTGTTATGGAAATAGATCTGTCATTCACTCTTCATCTTAGACACGCTCAAACTCAAGCTAATCACTTGGTTAATCGTTGGATGGTGTGACAACCTCCAATCGATGTGTCTCTCAAATATAAGAGTAATCGATGATGGGGTTGCGTTTAATGCGTGAAGATCGCCACAAAAGTGGGTCTGACATAGTGTCTAGTTTAGCACGAGAGTGGTCACTAGCCTACTTCGAATATCCCTAGATTGACAACACAAATTTAATTGGTAAAGACATGAATCCTATAATCTAAAATCCCTGTAAATCGACTACCACCCAATTCTCTGTAAATATATATTTAAGTATTTTATTTATGTTTATTTATTTATGCAATTTATATTTCTGCAATTTAATTTATGCAATTTGCTTTCCACAATTTAATTTATGAAATTTATATTTCTGCAATTTAATTTATGCAATTTAATTTATGCAATTTAATTTATGCAATTTAATTTATGCACTTTAATTAATGCATTTTTATTTTATGCACTTTTATTTTATGCACTTTATTTTCTGTTATTTATTTTATGCAATTTATTTTAAGTACTTTAATTAATGCAAAGTAATTTCAGTAATTTAGTTATGCAATTTAATTTAAAGTTATTTAATTTAAGTTATTTATTATATGTTTTAGTTTATTTAATTGTTTTATCTTATTTTATGTTTTACTTATTTTGCATCATATAGTTTAGGACTCGATACCACCCTACTTTATTATCCCGCCTAGATTAGATTTGCATTTGCATTCTCTGTGTGTTATTTTATTCTCTCTATGGATCAACCTCGTACGTACTACAATTACATGACTATGCACTTGCGGTCTTACGGTTAAACTCTCGAGACTACTTTCTAGTAGCACTCGGGTGAAACCTGATTGGAGGTGAACGACAACACATATTTGCATAATCATAATCGATCTCCTCTCCGCTCCTATCAAGTTTTTGGAGCCGTTGACGGGGAGAATATGCAAAAGCCATAGAGTTTTGATGCGAAATTGAGACTAGGCATTTATGTTTTACTCACTTACTAATTTTTTGAATTTCAGGTGAATAAACTCAAAAGAATGGAGCCAGAGACGAACGCTGAAGAAGTAGTCAAGGTGCTCAGTCTGAGGAATGGCAAAAGAATTGGAGACGGCATTTCAACAAGCTCTTAAGAGAGCCATATTAGACCTGTACGCCGACCAAAATGGTTTGATGCGCTGAACATCAAGCACCAGCAGCGAGCAGAGTAACCCGATGCACTCTAGGGCCGAATTTCCAGAGCTTTGCGTCGGCTCCACCCGGTCGAAGCTGCTGCCATACTACGCGCTAACCAACTTCAGCATCAGCCAACCCCAGCCGATGCACCTGCTGCCTAGCAGATCGCCAAACGCCAGCATCGACCGGCCTTGGTCGACGTTCCAGCCGCCAAACACCAGCATTGACGAGCCACGGTCGATGCTCGCCCCATTGGACGACAACAACGACCGGGCACCGTCGACGCCCTCCCTGAAATCGACAATGCTTCCTCCTCAACGACAAGACGACCTGGTTACATGACAAAACAAAGCTGTAACATTGTGACAAGTCAATAAAGGCCATGGCTCGGTGATACATTCAACAAGACAAGGTTCAAGATGTTAGGCAAGAGCATACCGGAAACAACTTCTTTCAAAGATGCGTGGAAAAGTGTTTTGATACGGATGAGAAGATCTATAATGTGGAGAATCTATTCAGAATGGCTCGACTCTCAAAGAGTACCAATCCCGATCGTCCCCTACCACCAACTGATTACAGAGACATAGAATGGTTCTTCCATGAAATAAGCGGAAAAAACCTTGTTCGATTCTATCGACTTGTCAAAACGCTTCCAAGGGATGTGACATTCGAACAAGCCCTCTTCGAGCACAACCTTGATCTTTACTTCAGCAAATTAAGGGAAATCATTAAGGAGATCAAAGAACTTTAACTAGAGATCTAGGAGCCCGACAAAAAAATTTCAAAAGAAGTAGTCCCGGCCTCTATAAGGTACCTTGTTTTATCCTTGGCCATGATTTTGATGATGCCTTGTGTGATTCTGGTGCCTGAGTTAGCGTGATATCGTTGGAGAGAGCCAAGATGTTGGGACTCAATAACCTTACACGTTCAACTACTCGAATCGGGTTTGTAAATTCTGAGGTCGTAAGTTTGCACGGAAGCTGAAAATGTCACGGTGTGGATCGACGATCGCAGAGTCCTAACAGATTTCCATGTGATCGATATGAGGGGAGATGACGACAGTCTCATCATCTTCGGTGGACCTTTCCTTGCAACGGTTGGAGCAGTTATCGATTGGCCTAATCGAAGTGTCTCTTTCACCTACATAGATAGAGACATGTTCTACAGTGCAACGCCAATCGGTAACACTCCACGTTGCTGTCCGGGAAGGAGATATTTTGATACTAACACCCGCGTTAGTGAAGACACTCCTGCAGAGGGGCGACTAGACCATCACCTCCTGTCCGAACCACTCAGTTCACACACATGACAACAGATCCTTAGACAAAAGGCCAGGATAAGAACTAATCTCGAGCCTCACTTCGGGAGGATCTTCGCTCAAAGGCATGCATCTCCACCATCATCTTCATCGGCCAATCATGCCATGAGGTCGTCAAGCTCACGAAGTTAAAAAGAAGCAAATCTATCCCTTTTACTTACATTTTTAAATTTCAGTTTTCAACCTTTTTCTATTTTATTTATAAACATTGGTTTATTTATTATCTATATAAAATAAATATTATTATTTACCTAAAGCAAAAATTATTATTTTGTATTTCTCTTTTGTGTTTTAAAATTTTCAGGTGATTATTCACCATTAAAAAAGAATAATAAACCAATGACTTGAAACCGTGGAAGCTGCCAACCCACACACTCGATAAGAGAATTACGGTAAAATTCTCTTGCTTTTTACACCCCTTACAGTTTCCATCACAACGCGGACTTTGTGATTTAAGTGTGGGGGGGGGGAGTCTTGCGATTTATGGAGGTAATTCTTTTTTCTTGACATCTTTTGATGAAAGTTTTACCACAAGTTTTCGCAATTTTGAGAGATTGTTATACTCTTTTCCTCGTTCACAAGTTCAATAACATGTGAAAAAGTTTTTAATGAGGTAGCAATAGAACTTGTTAATTGTGTTATTTGTGCTAATGTTTGGATGCTTTGTTGGATAGTGTGTGATCTTTACTAGAAAATTTAGAAAATCCATGAGTGGATCGACAAACCCCAAAAGGATCATTCTTCCAGAGACTTAGACAAATCGGAGTTGACTTCTCACTTCATCGAATTTAATTTCTCTCAATTTGGGGTTTGAGATACATTGGATGTGATACCTTTATGAGACACTGCAAGGCACGTCTAAGTAAGTGCAATTCCCCTCTTCCTTCCCTTCGATTAGATAAGAAAAGAAAAAGAAAAGAAAGAGAAGAGAAAGAAAGAAAATGATATAGAAGCGAACCGGGCATTGGAAGCAACCATTTTCAATGTTCGCGTCTCAAGAAAACTTGTCCTAGAAAAGAGGTTAAGAGAAAAAAAAATCATATCCTAGAAAAGTAAGAAGAAATCGATCGAACTTGAAGTAATAAAAGAAAGAGGAAATGAATTGTATTTAGACGGTTTTGAGCTTACAGAAATCCAAAAGAGTAAGTGTTCATGTCCTTTGATCGATATTCCCAAGTTGAGGACCATGCTTAGAATAAAAAAAAGAGGAATCAACAATGAGGAGTCTATCATCGAAGGAGGAGTGGTTCGAACTAAGGTGAGTTGCTATGCTCATGGCAAAGTACATAAGTACAGTAGAGATCATTCCAATTCCACAAGGTTGAAAACCATTAAGCACAACAATGTCACAAGGTACAAGTTCACTCTCCTTATCTTTACTGTTTTTAGCATTTCTTCACCATATTTACCTTTTGTTTGCTCGAGGACAAGCAAAAAAGTAAGTGTGGGGGAGTTGATAGCATCGTATTTTACATGTTTTTTTGCATACATTTAGCTTAGATTTATATATTTCTAACGAGCATTTAGGATAGTTCTAGTGCATTTGCATTCGTTTATGTGTTTATAGGTACTTGGAGGGAATCATATACTTTTAGAGTGTTTTAGAGTTTTAAGAAATCATAGGGACTTTGGAGCTACTTGTTGGGGCCAAGAACATCATAAAAAGACATCTCAAGAGCCTCAAGAAGGAAGCACCGACCCTATAATCGACCAGGAGAGGTCGATGCTCATCCTGGGCAAACCATCGACAGACAGCATTGATGCGGTCATCAAACCAAGCACCAACCATGTAGGAGATGATGCAAGAGAGTCAACATCACATGACGAGCCAAGTTTATATCAAAGCACAATAAGCCCATCCGAGAAGACCCATGAGCTTTGTTCAGCCCATACGAAGGCCAAGATCAACCATTCCACCCCAACCACCACTTGGACTACAAAGCCCATCTACAACATGCCTCGAAGTGGAATCAGCTCATTATCAATTCGGATGGTGAAGATATTAAGTTTACAAGTCAGCTGAATCCGAAGCTGCCGGATTTAGACCGATGTGTATTAAAAGGAGGATTTCGGCCAGACCAGGAGGAACCAAGCGATGAGGAGACCTGTTCTGGAATCTTGACTCAAAATGGAAGTCCTGAGAGTTAGAATCAGATTAATAGCTACTAAGAATCAGAAGATATGATTTTTACAAATCAGGTGAACCTGAACTCACCCGATTTGGACCAACGTGCACTGTTCGGGACATTACGATCGAACCAGAAGGAATTAGGCTGCAAATTAACCTGTTATGGAATCTGGATCCATCATAGAAGCTCGACAAATTTGAATCATACCAAACCGAGATCAAATGAGCAAGTAACTATAGTTCTAAACCGGAGGATCCTAGACTTGCCTTACTGGGAACCTTCCATGTTTGGCACCTCTCAATCATATGTGTGGCGACCAGGAGACCTTCATTATCATCTAAAAGCCTTAGAAAGCGTCCTCCCATGCACCAGAAACCACAGGATCAGGTGGACCCTTTTACACTTCGACTTTCCTAAAGTGGACGCGTTCACACTGTGCACAATCAATGAGTTCACACAACAGCTCTTTCCTTTTCTGTTTGAGCTCAAGTTTGAGACCCTTCAGACCATCCAGAAGCTTCCAAGACACCACCAATTCGCACCCACGCTTTCAAGATACAAGAAACCTCCAAGACTTGCCTTATTTGGCTCCAACGGCCACTTTCCCGTTATATCGCTTTTATCATTTATGTTGTATATTTGCTGCCTTTCTTATCATTTCTAGAATGTTAGGAGACTATGTTTTTGAGCCTATATAAGCTCAGTCTCGTCTTCATTTGTAAGCACCCTTGATCATTGAAGATAATAGAAATTATTTCTCTTTTCACAAAGTTGTCGATTTTTTTGTGTTTTAGTCCTTAGATTCTAAGTATGTGATTCACTTATTGTCTATTGTAGCTGCGAGTTAAGAGTGTTGAGTGATTCAATCCTCTTGTTCGTCCATTGATTGAGCGAGTCAATTTGTATCCTTCACCTCTATTTCTACCATCGTTCCACCTTCTGCGAGATAAGGCTTGGAATCTCTTGATCATTGAGTGATCATCAGTTGGTGTGATTCCAATCTTATATCATTTGGTATCAAAGCTAAAAGCTCCTATCCATCAGGTTGTATCTCTTCAACTTATATATTTTCAATTTTAAAAAAATCTGCTTGTTTTTCTTTGCTTAACTCGTGTGTCTTGCATTGTTTCAAAAAAAAAAAAGTGTTGAAATGTAACATCCGTGATCCTTAGTCATCCTCTCGAGTTGTATCGTAATTGATGTTTATTGTAATGAATCCTCGGGATTGTTGTATTTGACGAGAAATTATTAATATATTAATGTTTATCGAAATTGTCGAAGAGAATTAATACATAATGCGGTATTTTATGTATTAAAGATGTCGAGTATATGATGTGGTATTTCATGTATCGACGGGTTTGACACATGATGGGGTATTTCATGTGTTGCAGAGTTGGGAGCGGTATTTTGTTCCGTCTTGGTTCGGGGATTTTTGGGTTTATGTCACTAGATCATAATACGTGGTCGGGGTCAATAGGATTATGCGATATTTAATCCTATTGATGGGTCATTGGGATTATACGATATGTAACCCTAATGATGGGTCATTAGAGTTATGTGATACGTAGCTCTAATGATGTTGTTTGGGATTACGTGATATTTAATCCTAACCGGGGGGCTTACCGATTAGGATCATGGGGTATTTGATCCTAATAGATCGGTAGACCAGGGTGGGGTCTGGTAGTATCGGATCTCACGGGGACTTAGTATATTAGGGTCCGGTGTTATTGGATTCTAATATATTAGGTCGTTTGACGACTTAACTTGTTCGAATCCGGGGATAATTGGATTTCAACGGGTTAGCCGTTGGGTGACCACGTAGGATCTTGTGATGTTAGACCCGAGGATATTATTGGACTGAGTATGGAACAATACTGAGCTTGATTGGTGGCCCTAGGGACGGTAAACAGGTTAAATCGATCAATGGATCGATTATTGAGTAGCAATCCTGAGCGGTTCGGTTTAGCGAAATTAAGCGAAAAAGTAATTATTTTGGAATCGGTTTCGGATTGTCGGTGTTGAGATGAAGAGTAAGATGACGATTCAGAATGCATATCTGACGAGGAGGTCCGAAATGAAAGTTGTAAAATGAGCAGGATGACGTTTCGGAACGCATATCTGACGAAGTGGTCCGAGATGGGAACTGTAAAAAGGAACAGGGAAACATTTTGGAACGCATATCGGACGAGGAGGTCCGAAACGAAAATACTAAACCAAAAAGAAGAGACTAATTAAATTTCGGTTAGCTTAACCAAATTAAACCAAACACTTAAATATCTTCTTCTTCTCCAAAGTTCTACAAGCTTCTTCATTTTCATCACTTAGGGAAATATTTTTGTGAACTAGAGAGAGAGAAAAGAGAGGGAGAGAAAAGAGAGAGCTGGAGAAGGAGAAAGAAGGAGAAGAAGAAGAGAGTGAAAAGCTTCCCAAAAACAAAGTTTTGGAGCTGTTTTGGAGCTGTTTTGGAGCTGTGTTGAGAGGTTAGCGTATACATATTTAATTCTGAACATACATCATCGTTTAACATTAAGACTTGCATCATAAATTAAAAATAAAACAAAACAAAAATCCAGCACGTCTACATTCCTTCTGCATTATTTACATTTTATCATCTAGCATATCACATATTTTGGTCCGATCTATATTAGAATTGCATCATAAACATTTTAATTTATTAAAAAAAAAAAAAAAAAAAAAACAAAGCAGATTTTCATTTTCTATATTTTGTCTTTAATTTCCCTTTCCTAGTTTTGTTGATACGCTTTTAATCTTTTTCTTTTTGTCTTTGTCGTCTCTTTTGTTGTGCAAGGAACCATATTATTCTTATTCAGAGGAAGAAGAGCCTCACGAGTCCAATCCTTATGAGTCCGAGCAAGATGAGCCAAGCCAAAGATGGTCCGATGAAGAAGCTGATTATACAGCACCACCGTGCCCTGGAGATGAGTACTCAAACCCTAACCTTGAAGGTGTAACAGACCATTACGAAGGCATCACCAACCACCATCGATGGTACAAAGATGAAGATGACTCTCAGAATAAAGATATTGATCATAAAGTCAATTCCGGAGATGAGCCATGGCTTGATCAAGGCTATTATGGAGACTATGAAGAAGATTCAAGTTGTGACAAAGAAGAACCTAAATACAGTCTAGATGCTGGAGGCTATGGTGACGAGTCTAGAAGTGACACACAACAACACAACTATGAAGGCTACGAAGAGGAAACCCATGAAGATGAATCATGGTATGATGAGATCGATTCTCAAGTCCGTTTGGAAGAAGAAAACCATGAAGAATCCGGGCCATGTGATTCTTCAACATGTGAAGAAGAAGGTTACAAACAAGAATATATCTCCTTCTCAGTCATAGCCAAGGACCAGAGGCATACCTAAGATGGGAAGAGGCCATGGAAGACTGGTTCCAATCCAACCGAGTTCCTGAAGGAGATAAAACTGCTATTGCTGAAGATACTCTAACCCTAAGTCCGTTTAGATGATGGGCACAAGAAGATGAGTGGAGGTTCATGTATGATGAACCAGACTTTACTTGGGAAGACATGAAGAGAATTTTACGTGATGAGTTTGTAACGGATGATGACGTTAGTCACCTGCACTATGATGACATCAATCCAAAGCCACGAAGATGGATTCTAGTCCCAAGGACGGTCCCAAAGAAAGTTTGTTGTGCTTTACCAAAAACAGTGTGTCCATCCACTTGTAAGGGGCGAACAGAGGCAAAACCAATAGTACCAGCGAAGAAGGTTCAACAAAATCCCCAAGTCGTACAAAAGCCTAGTACAAAAGCGTTGCTTGAACCGCAAGGCAAGGGTAACCAAGGTAAGTTTTCTAAACACTCTAAATTGAAAGAAATAATATGTTATAGATGTCATCAAAGAGGACACTTTGCTGCAACATGTCCAGCTAAGAAAGTAGAAAGGTCTACCACTTTAGAATCAAAGTCTGAAAATAATCAAACGGTTAAGATGAGTTTTGAAATTTCCAATTCTAGTGTCATACACTTGTCTTTGCCAAAAGTTATTGATGCAGGAAACCACGTGGAGGTAGATTCTAAGGAAGCAACATGTCTATTAATTCCAAACTTATTTGAAGAACCCTTACGACCTCCACACCTATTCTCAAGGAAAACAAGAAGTCAACTCTTCTCCTCCACAAGAAAAGAAGCAAAAATGTGAGCTCTTAATGTATACTAAAACCCCTAAGGAGAATGATGTTTCCCTTAACAACATTCTGATCAAAGAGGAGCCACCAGACCACTCTTCACTTCAACAAGCCGTGATGAACACAAAACTCAAACTCAACACGAGTCCGGACCAAGTAAGTAACCCACTGCTTCAATTTATTTCTAATAATTTGAATGCTGTCAATATGAGCTTGTTGTTCCTAAAGAGTTTAAGTATAGTTTCAGTGTTGAAATGAAACCTACGGATAAAATTGCGAATTTCGAACAACACGTAAAGGATGAACAAAATGTTGTTTCATGTCACGCCCATGAACTGATCCAAAGTGAAATTGTTTTACCTATTTATGAAGATACCATGACTGCAATAACACACTTGTATCTTGTCAAAAGTGCCGATGTCATTGTAGGTACAAGAGAAGATCGCTATGGTGTTCCACCGGGAAAGAAGATATCCTTGGGCCAGAACCAAAACCATGAGGCGCGTGTACCAGTTCTTAGCAAACCAGCAGCTGAGGAAGATGAGAGTATCAACAACACCATTCAGATCAAGGAGAAGCCACCTGATGAACACCCACTTAATCAAACCCGAGGTAAGATTCTACACCCTCTTACATTACAATGTACTAACTTGACTTATCTATGTGCAGACAATCAAGTTTTGAGGTCAAAACTTTTTGAAGGGTATGATGCGGTCATCAAACCAAGCACCAACCATGTAGGAGATGATGCAAGAGAATCAATATCACATGAGGAGCTAAGTTTGGATCAAAGCACAATAAGCCCATCCGAGAAGACCCATGAGCTTTGGTCAGCCCATACGAAGGCCAATATCAACCATTCCAGCCCAACCACCACTTGGACTACATTCTCAGCCCATCTACAGCATGCCTCGAAGTGGAATCAGCTCATTATCAATTCGGATGGTGAAGATATTAAGTTTTCAAGTCAGCTGAATCCGAAGCTGCCAGATTTGGACTGATGTGCATTAAAAGGAGGATTCCGGCCAGACCAAGAGGAATTGAGCGATGAAGAGACCTGATATGGAATCTTGACTCAAAATAGAAGTCCTGAGAGTTGGAATCAGATCAATAGCTGCTCAGAATCAGAAGATATAATTTTTAAAAATCAGGTGAATCTCAACTCACCCGATTTGGACCTACGTGCACCATTTGAGACATTACGATCGAACCAGAAGGTATTAGGCTGCAAACCAACCTGCTATGGAATTTGGATCCATCATAGAAGCTCCAAATTTAAATCATGCCAAACCGAGATCAGATGAACAAGTTACTATAACCGGAGGATCCTAGACTTGCTTGATTGGGAACCTTCCATGTTTGGCACCTCTCAATCATATGTGTGGTGACCAGGAGACCTTCATTATCATCTATAAGCCTTAGAAAACGTCCTCACATGCACCAGAAACCAATGGATCAGGCGGATCCTTCCACACTTCGACTTTCCTAAAGTGGATGCGTTCACACTATGCAAAATCAATGAGTTCACACAATAGCTCTTTTCTTTTCTGTTTGAGACCCTTCAGACCATCCAGAAGCTTCCAAGACACCACCAATTCACACTCAAGCTTTCAAGATACAAGACACCTCCAAGACTTGTCTTATTTGCCTCCAACGGCCACTTTTCCGTTTTATCGTTTTTCTCATTTATGTTGTATATTTGCTGCCTTTCTTATCATTTCTAGAACGTTAGGAGACTATGTTTTTGAGCCTATATAAGCTCAGTCTCGTCCTCATTTGTAAGCACCCTTGATCATTGAAGATAATATAAATTATTTTTCTTTTCACAAAGTTGTCGATTTCTGTGTGTTTGTCCTTAGATTCTAAGTGTGTGATTCACTTATTGTCTATTGTAGCTGCGAGTTAAGAGTGTTGAGTGATGCAATCCTCTTGTTCGTCCATTGATTGAGCGAGTCAATCTGTATACTTCACCTCCATTTCTACCATCGTTCCACCTTCCGCGAGATAAAGGTTGGAATCTCTTGATCATTGAGTGATCATAAGTTGGTGTGATTTCAATCTTATATCATTTGGTATCAGAGCTAAAAGCTCTTATCCATTAGGTTGTATCTCTTCAACCTATATCTTTTCAATTTTTCAGTTTTACTTTTGAATTTTTATTATATCGAAAACCAAAAAAAAAAAAAAAAGTCTGCTTGTTTTTCTTTGCTTAACTCGTGTGTCTTGCATTGTTAATTATCTCATTGAAAAAAAAAAAAGAGTTGAAATCGAACGATTGAAAAGGATAGAACTCAGTTTTTCTAGATTGTTTAGTCTTAAAACGTTTGCTTGCTGTATTGCTTGAGATTTAGTGTCGTTTTGTTTCTGTCTCGTCTAAGCTTCCATTGATATTCATCTGCTTAGCTTTGCTATTTCTGGAGATAACGTGTTGCATTCATATCCTAGTTTCCTTATTTGCTTCCATCGCTATTCCCTTGCCATATCTTGTATTCTTTAATTCCGAGCATATCTATATTCCTTTTTTTGCATCACTTACATTATATTAGCGTATACATATTTAATTCTGAACATATATCATCGTTTAACATTGAGACTTGCATCATAAATTAAAACAAAACAAAAGAAAAATCCAGCACGTCTACATTCTTTTTGCATTATTTACATTTTATCATCTAGCATATCACATATTTTGGCCCGACCTATATTAGAATTGCATCATAAACATTTTAATTTATAAACAATAATTAAAAAAAAAAAGAAGAGCAGATTTCAATTTCCTAGTTTTGTCTTTAATTTCCCTTTCCTAGTTTTGTTGATACGCTTTTAATCTTTTCCTTTTTGTCTTTGTCGTCTCTTTTGTTGTGCAAGGAACCACCATGGACTATTATTCTTATTCAGAGGAAGAAGAGCCTCACGAGTCCAATCCTTATGAGTCCGAGCAAGATGAGCCAAGCCAAGGATGGTCCGATGAAGAAGCTGATTATACAGCACCACCGTGGCCTAGGGATGAGTACTCAAACCCTAACCTTGAAGGTGAAACAGACCATTATTACGAAGGCATCACCAACCACCATCGATGGTACAAAGATGAAGATGACTCTCAGAATGAAGATATTGATCCTAAAGTCAATTCCGGAGATGAGCCATGGCTTGATCAAGGCGATTATGGAGACTATGAAGAAGATTCAAGTTGTGACAAAGAAGAACCTCAATATAGTCTAGATGCTGGAGGCTATGGTGACGAGTCTAGAGGTGACACACAACAACACAACTATGAAGGCTACGAAGAGGAAACCCATGAAGATGAATCATGGTATGATGAGATAGATTCTCAAGTCCGTTTGGAAGAAGAAAACCATGAAGAATCCGAGCCATGTGATTCTTCAACATGTGAAGAAGAAGGTTACGAACCAGAATACATCTCCTTCTCAGGTCATTGCCAAGGACGCGCAAGATATGGAAGCTCTAGATCTCGAGTTAATACCTTCCAGAAGCTTCTAAGGACGCGCTAAGACTCCCCCAGGCCTCCTAGACTCTAGATAAACTCATGTATTCTCACTAAAAAGAAACTTAGACTCTCTTAGCCATATTTTGTTTTTATTTTCAATAAGGAGTTCTTCTTTAGGTTTCTCTCTTTCTTATGCTTTTGTTATGTTTATGCTTTGATTCACTTTACTGCTCTGAATCTTTAGTTTATTGTTTACTGTTTTATGATCTTATTTCTTGTCTCTACCGTCACCCTCGGAGAGACAAGAAAGTAGATCCTTTAGACCACTAGGATGGTGGTCGATGATGGGATCAAATATTTAGGATTCAGTATGTGCGATTGTTCTTAACTGATCTAGCTACTCTAATATACATTCTTAATGCTAAGCTATGTCCTATGGGATTGCTTAAGGTTATAATCGAGAGGTTATACGAATAGAAGTTCTTAGCAGCACGAGAGTGGGTTAAAACTTCAAACTTGCATATTAGAGAGTATTAGCTATGGTCGAGATTGTTGTTTGATGGAACATCTCAATGCTTGTCTAGTTGTGGCCAAGCTAGGTATTGATCTCGGGAACACTTTATCACGAAAGCGGTATCGTGTTCTTGAAATAGATCTGTCATTCACTCTTCGTCTTAGACACGCTCTAACTAAAGCTAATCACTTGGTTAATCATTGGATGGTGTGACAGCCTCCCATCGATGTGTCTCTCACATATAAGAGTAATCGATGATGGGGTTGCGTTTAATACGTGAAGGTCGCCACGAAAGTGGGTCTGACATAGTGTTTAGCTTATCACGAGAGTGGTCACTAGCCGACTTCGAATATCCCTAGATTGACATCACAAACTTAATTGGTAAAAACATAAATCCTATAATCTAAAATCCTTGTAAATCGACTACCACCCAATTCTCTGTAAATATATATTTAAGTATTTTATTTATGTTTATTTATTTATGCAATTTATATTTCTGCAATTTAATTTATGCAATTTACTTTTCGTACTTTAATTTATGCAATTTATATTTCTGTAATTTAATTTATGCAATTTAATTTTTGCAATTTAATTTTTGCAATTTAATTTAGGGAGGATTACTATAGTAACCTAAAACTTTGGTTTTATTGCTATAATGTTTGTGTCTTACTAGTGTAATCCCCCAAAATAATCCTCAATCCCAGTGTAAAGAATAAAAGTATTACGAAACTGTCATTACTGAATTTTGGCGACATTCCAAAAAATTTAAGTTAATTACATAAAAACCAGCAAAAATTTACGGTACTGCCACTCAGGATAAACAAGTCTGCAAAAAACAAATCTGCCGCAGATTTGTTTTCCGTCGCTGACTTGTTATAACAAGTAACCACATACTTGTTATAAACTAATCAGCGGCCGATTTGTTATTATTTGACCGCAGACTTGTTAAATCTGCGGCAGATTTGTAAATATGCGGCCAAATAGAACTGTCGCACACTACCGCATATTTATAAAATATGCGGCAGACTTATAATATGCGCCAGATCGGTAAATATGTGGCCACTATGATCTGCCATAGACATCGCAGATTTACAAATCTACGGCCACATTGATCTGCCGCAGAAACCGCAGATTTAAAGAGACTGTCGCTGATTTGAAATCTGAAAAAATCTATCGCCACATTGATCTGCCGATTTATTTGGTTGGCACGGCAGATTTAAAAGTCTGCGACACTCTTTAAATATGCGGCAGATTTTATAAGTCTGTCGCAGACTTGTCTAAACTCGCAGACTCATTCTACTGTTCACTCAGAGATAATTACACATTGAGCTTTAATATGTTAAAAACTTAATTTATGGTTTTTTTTGTCTAAAGTCTCAACATCACTAGAACCATGTTAGTTGAGAAACATTGCTATATCACCAAGAATGTTCTTGTTGTTTCACATTCTGTCATTGTTTCACTTGGTTATTTCTGTTTCATTGCTTTGCTTAAAAGCCATTGTGAAATCTACAATTCTCTGTCCTTACAGTGTGTTCGTATACACATTGATCTTCATAATGCCAAATCTTATTATTCATAATCTTTTCAAAACAACACATGCAAGAACCAAATTGATTGGAGAGACAACATAAAAAAAGCAAACAAGAACCCAAAAAGCTTTTATTGTTGTTCAGAAGCTTGGTGAAGAAGTCGTTGATGTGAGCACTGACCTCTTGAGGTTTCTCTTGGTAAACGAAGTGACCAACATCTTCAATTACTACTATCTCTTGAAGATTTGGAATATCTACAGCAAAACCACCACCGTGAATGTATTCTTTAATCCCTGGTGTGGTGTAAACCATGTCAAAATCACCGGTCATGAACCTCACCGGAACTTGAATCTTAGCTTCGATCCATGGTGTAGTGAGCTCCCAATTCCTGATAATAACCAATAACAAATTAATACAAACCCTGACTAAAAACCAAACAAATCAACGATTTGTAGAGACTACATCCTTACCATTTTCTTGAAAGGAGAGCCATTAATCCCAGCTAATAAAGTCTGTAAAGTTTATGATGGCATACATAAGTTTATGATCCAAAAAGCCATCAATCAAAACCACCAAAAATTCCACTATATGGGAGAATTATTCCAAACAAAGAAATAAATATGTGAATAGTCAAAAAAAAACCTACGGGTACAAAGAAATAAATCTGTGAATAACCAAAAAAAATCTACAGATACAAAGAAATCTGCAGGTATAAAGAATCCATCAATAAACCAAGATAGGGGAACTAATTGAACAAAAAAATGTATAAATTCTGAGAAATTCGATGGGCCAGCAAAAGACTAATTAGATGTAAATCTACTCCAATCATAAAAGCATATAGCAAGTCAAGCTAAAACCACAAGAAAAACTCATTTCAGATACAAATAAATAAATTTGTAAATAACTAAAAAAATCTGCAGGTACAAAGAAATAAATATGTGAATTTCAGCTATAAATCTGCGGATACAAAAAAATAAATATGTGAATAACTAAAAAAAATCTACAGGTACAAAGAAATAAATTTGTGAATTCCAGCTATAAATCTGTGGGATACAGAAAAACAGGAAGTCATTAAAATCAACCAGGAACTGATAATGTTACTCAAGCATAACCAACCCACAAACACAAGAAAGACATAATGATACAAATCAAATAATCTTCAATTACCACATAATTTCAGCAAAATTCAATTCAATGATGCCAAATAAACCTATCCCATTTCAATTGAAATTAGACCGTGCCTTAAGAAAGCTGACACCAAGTTCTTCTCTTAAATATCCTTGTTCCAGATTATGCAACACATACTGGTTATATTCTTTCACTATTCTCATGATTATATCTGATGTCGAGATAATCAAGTTCTTAACAAAGCTGACACCAAGTTCTTCCCAATTGACTTTACCTGCGGAAATTAAGTCCAAACATTTACAAATCACAAGAGATAAGAAGTAGATAGCAAAAGGAAGAAGAGCCTCTCTATGTTGAAACTTACAAACTCATAAACATCATTTCCAGCTCCACTAGCATCCGCATAGCTATTAAATAAACAAAAAAACCACAGATCATTAACCTATTCAAATTGCAAATTCTCCGATAGAAATACACAACAAAAACCAATTCTTACGGAAGAGCATCATGAGCTACTTTATCTATCTTATGCTTATCAAGAAACTCTGTAATAAGAACCCATGGTGCATATGGAATAACTTCATCAACCCATCTGTTAACAAACACCATTACAATAAAACTCAATATCCCCAAATTTTCAACAATCTTAAGAGATGTAATAAAATAGCTCCACATAATTAACAAACATACTTGCAATGTCGAAGAGATTCATAACGCTCAGATTCCATCATCACAGTCTTCCCCTTGAATTTGTTCATAATCTCATCATTGCAACATCCAAATAGCAAATACGTATTCAGAAACCTATTTTTTTTCAATTCAAGTAGAGAAATTGAATCAATAAAATCACACACTCTCAACCCTAATTTCTCAATTCTAGAATCACCCGATCGAAATCGAATCAAAACCCAAACGAAACTCACAAGAGAATCAGAGATAGATTGCTACTGACTATTTTTTGGCTTGATGGCACGAGCGTGACCGAAATGGAACAAACCAAAATCACTAGGGATTATATCTTGCAAGCAGTCACAGTTCTCAGCCTCCTTACCAACAACCTCAAGAACCAAATCAATTAGTTCAGCTCCTTCTATGAATGGCGGCGGTGAGTGAACAGGAGGAGGCGGTGAGTGGACTGGTGGTGGTGGTGGAGAGTGGATTGGTGAAGCGATGAGTGGACCGGTGGTGGAGGAGGAGGAGAGTAGATTGGTGCAGGCGGTGGTGGAGAGAAAACTGCTGGTGGTGGTGGCGGAAACGTAGCGACGGCGACGAGGATGAGAACGGCATCGAAGAGAGAAACTACAGTTTTTAGGTTTTTTTTATTTATTATTATTTTTTTTGCTGGTTGCGTTTCTATTTCTATGTTTTAAAAGATATCAAATTCATATGGTGGGAAGTTGAAAGCGTTTCAATTTTTTTGTTTGAATGGTATTTTTGCAATTCTTTCAAAAAACCTGGTTTATTTGACATATCCAAAAAAAATTTAGATAATTACTTAAAAATGAGGTATTCTAACAATAAAACCATAGTTTTGTGTTATTCTAGATAATTCTTACTTTAACTTATGCAATTTAATTTCTGCACTTTAATTTATGCACTTTTATTTTATGCACTTTATTTTCTGTTATTTATTTTATGCAATCTATTTTTAAGTACTTTAATTTATGCAATTTAATTTCAGTAATTTAATTATGTAATTTAATTTAAAGTTATTAAATTTAAGTTATTTATTTTATGTTTTAGTTTATTTAATTGTTTTATCTTATTTTATGTTTTATTTATTTTGCATCTTATAGTTTAGGACTCGATATCATCCTACTTTATTATTCCGCCTAGATTAGATCTGCATTTGCATTCTCTGTGTGTTATTCTATTCTCTCTGTAGATCAACCCCGTACGTACTACAATTGAATGACTATGCACTTGCGGTCTTACGGGTTAAACTCTCGAGACTACTTTTTAGTAGCACTCGGATGAAACCTGATTAGAGGTGAACGATAAAACATATTTGCATAATCATAATCGATCTCCCCTCCGCTCCTATTACTTCTATTCGTGTAACCGCACCTACTGGTTTGATTATAACCTTAAACACATCCCATATGATATAGCTTAGCATTAAGATTGCATAATAGAGTAGCTAGATCGGTCAAGAACAAATGAACATAAAAAAAATCCTATGAAGTAGATCCATCGTCGACCACCACCCTCTTTGTCTAAAGGATCTTCTCCCTTATCTCTCTGCGAGGTTACAGAAGAGATAGGTCATGGGAATAGAAAAAAATGTACAATAAACTAAAGACTAAGAACAGTAAAGTAAATCAAAGCATATACATAAACTGAAACATAAAACAAGAGAAAGAAATACACCTAGCAGAAAAACTCTTTATTTGATATAAGAAAAGTGGCATAAAAAGTTGGAACTTGTTTCTAGTGGGATTACATGTGTATATATAGAGTTAGGGGTCTTGAAGGGGATAAGGTCGTGCCTCAGAAGCTTCTAGAAGATCCAAATTCACAAATCCCGAACTTCCATTTAATCAAAGTTTTCTTTTTTGCTCGGAACGTCAGCTCACGGTCGATGCTTGCGTCGGGACTTGGCTTAGGAGCACATTGATCTCCTATGGTCGATGATAGGGTTGATGCTCAGCTTGTCGGTCTTTACGAAATCTTTCCGCAAATGTGCTTGATCCAAGGGATGGCTCCATCTTTCCCTTGGGCTTGAGTAAGCTCTCTGAACACCTTAAACACGATGGTTTTGCTCCAAGTACCTACAAATATATAAACACACACAAATTCACTAAAACTATCCTAAATGCATGTTAGAACATATAAAACTACACTAAATGTATGCATGAAAACGTGTAAATATACATGTTATCAACTCCCCCACATTTACCTTTTAGTTTTTCTCAAGCAAACAAAAGAAAAGCATGGTGAAGAAATCCTAAGAAAGACAATAAAGATAGGAAGAGTGAAATTGTACCTTGTGCCATTGTTTTGCTAGTGTTTTGCAGCTTAGTGGAAGCGGAATGATATCTAATATACTTCACCATAAGCATAGCAACTCACCTTAATCCAAACTGCTCCTCCTCTGAACCTTGACTCTTCATTGTTGACTCCTCTTTTCATTCTAAGTGTGAGATCTCGACTTGGGACTACTGATCAAAAGATATGAACACTTACTCTTTCGAATTTCTGTAAGCTCAAGACCGTCTTAGTACAATTCCTTTCCCTTTCCTTTTCTCACTTCAAGGTCGATCGTACCCTACTTTTCTTGAGTATCATTTTATTTTATTTTATCGATCGCCTTTTTTTTTTAACTCTTTTTTTTTCTTTAGGATAGGTTTGCATGAGACGTGAATGTTAAAAGTGGTAGTTTCTAACACACAGTTCACTTCTTGGAATTCATGATTAAAAAAAATAACCAGCAGCATGCAAAGGGTGATGGAGTTAACAATTCCATCGCTCATCAACTTTGTTCTAAAAAGGGCGCCTGAAGCGCGCCTAGGCGCATGGCGCAGTGTTGCAATGGTCTCATCGCCTTGCCTAACTCAGGCGAGTCGATTGACGAAAGGTGTACACATTTGGTTGAGGCTTGTAGATGCAAGAGGTGGTCGGGCGCTCGCTTCTGTTTCACCCGTAGCAATATCCAAAAATATAAGTTCCAAGATTATTTAAAATTAGACTATTCGACTACCTCTCTCTTTTTCTTTTTTAAATCTTCATCTAACGTTTATTTTTTCTTTTTAACTTGTTTCACTTTCACTTCTCAAAATTTTTTTTATCATATCTGATCTCATAGCTAACAAGGCGATTGATCTAACAAAGAAATATGCAACGCAACTAAATCGTACTAACAAAAATGATTAGAAATGTAGTTTTTGTGATAAGATCACAAAATCTGGAGTTCAACGTGTGAAACAACATTTGGTTGGTGATTTTAGGAATGTGACTGTATGTCCTAGATGCCCAGATCATATCTAGGAAGAAGTAAGAGTGTTCATGCTTAGAAAGGCATAAGTAAAAGCTATACTCATATGACGCCACTACTTTCTCAACAAGTCTATGATTATGATTATGAGGAAAATGTGGATTATGAGTTTAGTCAATGTAAGTCGAAGAAACCAAGACAGAAAGGTCCAATGGACATGTTTGTTACTTTAACAATGGACATGTTACTTTAACTCTTCTAGATGTTTTGAGTGAAAGAAAGGGTATAAAAGATGTTTTTGGAGTTTGTGAAAAGGAACTTAGGCACAAAGCATGTAGAGCTATTGCTAAGTGGTTAGATGATGCTGCACTTCCTTTTAACGCGGTTAGTTTTGAAAGTTTTAAAGAGGCAATTGAGTTAGTTGACTAATATGGTTTTTGTTGTAAGTCACCATCTATGTATGAGTTGCGAGTTCCTTTGCTAAAAAATGAAGTTGATATTACAGTGAATCTGCTGGTGGAACACAAGAAAGATTGGGAATCTAAAAGCTGTTCAATTATGTTTGATGGATGGTGTGATACGGTTGTCTAGAATAATATTATTAACTTTCTTGTTAATTCTAGAAAAGGATCAGTTTTTATCAAATCAGTTGATGTTTCAAGGGTGGTGAAAGATTCGAATTTGTTGTTTAATATGTTTGATGAGGTGGTTAAATAGGTTGGAGAATCAAATGTTATACAAGTGGTTACAGACAATGCTTCAAACTATGTCAAAATCGGACAATGCTTCATATGGGTAGGATTAAAGATACCATTACAAAGACCTTCCACATAAGAAACGCTGAATACCTACGTGCATTTGAGATCATTGATGATATAGTTTGAAGCATTGTCTGTAACCACTTGTAACAACATTTGATTCCCCAACCTTTTCAACCATCTCATCAAGCATATTAAACAGCAAATTTGAATCTTTCACCACCCCTAAAACATCAACTGATTTGATAAAAATTGATTCATTTGTATAATTAACAAGAAAGTTCATAATATCTTTCTGTACAACTGTACAACGCCATCCATCCTAGATAATTGAACAGCCTTTAGATTTCCAATCTTTTTTGTGTTCCACCAGTTAAGTCATTGTACTATCAACTTCATTCTTAAGCAAAGGAACTTGCAGTTCATACATAGATGGTGGCTTAAAACCAGGACCATATTGACCAACTAACTCAATTGTCTCTTTGAAATTTTCAAACCTAACTACGTTGAAAGGAAGTGCAACATCATAAAACCACCTAACAATAGCTCTACATGCTATGTCCCTAGGTTCCTTATCACAAACTCCAAAAACATCTTTTATATCATTTCTTCATTTCAAAACATATAGAAGAGTTGGAGTAACAAACATGTCCATTGGACCTTTTTATCTTGGTTTTTCAACTTAGGTTGACTACACTCACAATCCACATCTTCCTCATAATCATAGACTTGTTGAGAAAGTGGTGGCGTCATATGAGTAATACCTTTTACTTCTGCCTTTCTAAGCATGAACACTCTTACCTTTTCCTTGATATGATATGGGTATCTATGACATGCAGTCACATTCCTAAAACCACCAACCAAATGTTGTTTCACACGTTGAACTCCACCTTTTGTGATTTTCTCACAAAAACTATATTTCCAATCGTTTTTGTTAGTAGGATTTAGTTGTGTTGCGTATTTCCTTGCTGGATCAATCGCCTTGTTAGCTACAAGATCGGACATTATAAAAAAAAATTGAGAAGTGAAAGTGAAATCATGAAAGAAAAAGTTGAAAAATGAAGATGAAAGAAAAAATCGGGCGCGCATTTTAGAACCAATTTCAAGATACCGGCTGATGGTGATGTTATCATTTTAGTAGGTTACTACTCGCCAATGTAACATTGTCGCAATGTGGTGGTGTCACCTAAGCTAGTAGTGGGTGCATTAATTGAGTACTCATATCAGTTTGGTCTAGGGGAAGATTTGGAGTTGGTGATGATAATAGCGTGTTCATTAAGGCAGAAGAGGTATCTTGATAATGTCGGTTTACTGACTGTTATAACTTGTGATTTGGTCTACCTTGTTTTGAATGGGATTGAAGCTGGAGGAGTAAGACAAAAGTGTACTATATTGTCTAAAGAACCATAAATTATGTTGGGTATGTTTCACCAAATATCTTGTTTAGTTATATAAGGATTTCGACACTAGTTTAAGAAACACCACGGAACATGATAGGACCATGAGGCCGGTGTAGGGTATGAACATCTTTAGACACATTGAGTACATGGAGGATCAAATAGGTACTTGGATATTTTAAATGTCCATAGACTTGATTTGGTTAAAGTATCTTAAAGGCGAGGCCATGGTTAGACTAAGAAACCATTCAGTTATTGAAGGGTTTTGGCTGATTAAGAATCCACATAACGCTTCTGAAGATGGTGTGATTAAATGTCTCAAGCAAGGGATAAATGTAAAGCACCAAATCAGATTTGGTAACGTTTCCAATAGTTTTGATATTTTGAAGAATGAAGTTATTATTGGTGGTGGTGGTGATTCGGAACTAGAAATCTCAGATGGAGGTTTCGATGTGAGTGTGTCTTCTGTTAGGAGTGACCGTTAGGAGTGCTATAAGCATACCTATGATGATTCTTTCATTCTCGCATAAGTCTAGTATATCTCTGCATTTGCATTGATGGTCTCTTCCCATCATCTATTGATTAGTTTGTATCTCGCCAAACTTGAAGATCTGTTACACTCCACTATCTTTCCATCTCTTTTATGTAATATGATACAATGATATGAAATCATTAAAGAATATTTTTTAAGGCAGACCATATATGATATATCTAGGGGTGTCAAAATGGATCTAAATTAATGGGTCAACTTAATTCAAATCAATCCATAAACTCTATTGAGTTGGAAATTTGAGTTTTAATGAATTAATTGGTCAAATAAGTTATGTGTTTAATGAGTTAGGTTGAAATGAGTTTGGTTAAAATGAGTTGTTGGGTTTACAAAAACCAAACCATCACATTGTGAAAACTATATCAAATCGAATTAATCTCAATTTTATATGTAAACCGAAATCTAAACCAAACTCTTATCTTCAATCTAAACCAAACTCTCATCTTCTTCGATTGACGATGAACCCTAATCCCCAATTTCTCTCTCACGCGAAAGTCTGAAATACTCTCTTCTCTTAGAAAATAATCTATCATACTCTCCTATAATCTGCATACTCCTCATACTCTTCATATTTTATGAAAATCCGAAAATACCCTCCATCATAATTAATCAAATATTTTCGGATTTCGTACAGGTACATAACTAGTTGTACCCAGTTATACTAGTGCAACAGTACAACTAGTACCTAGTTATACCCAGTTATACTAGCACACGGTACAACTAGTACCTAGTTATACCCAGTTATACTTCTAGTTATACCCAGTTATACTAGCACACGGTACAACTAGTACCTAGTTATACCCAGTTATACCTTTGTAGTTGTACTTTGTACTAGTTATACTAGTTGTACCAGTTATACCACCAAAATGGGATTCGAACCCTGGACGCGCGGAACGAGTTTTAACCATCTGAGCTACCATGTTTTCGTTGGAATTACTTACATTTAAAACTATATAATCTTATTTCATAGTCATTTTTGATTTCATTAAGGGTACAATCATAATTTTATCATTATTTTAATTTTAAAAAATTAAAAAGAAATTAATAATTAGAAGGAGAGTATTTCAGTACTTGTTTTTAGAATGGAGAGTATTTCAGAATTTGATCTCAATCTTCGATCTCTTATCTCAATCGTTATCTATCATCTTCTTTCATCGATGACAAATCCCTAATATATTTTCACGCTCAATCTTCGATCTCTCTTCTCAATCCTTGAATTATTTGGGTCTTTCTTGAAGAGCAACCGAGCGTTGTGATACCCAAACCAGATCCTGCTGTTTACACTTTCCAGGAGTTCATGTAAGCTCTCTCTCTCTCTCTCTCTCTCCCCTATCTGGGACTAAGCTCTCCTATCTGGGAAGTCTTACAAGCCCAAACGAGGAAGTCAATGGAAGGAGAAGACATTTTAGTCTATTGGGTAGCTTGTGTTTAGGAAAGAAAGGCCGAGATGCGTGAGAGTGGTGAGCTTTGAGATAGGCTCTAGGATTTGTCTTACAAATTAGTTATGTCCAAGGTATGATAAAAAAGGCATACTGAGGAGAGAATAAGGGATGAGAAAATCCCAGATTTCATTGTGTTTTTTCTTATTCTCCGATTTCAGTTTACTGCATTTATGATACATGTTCCTTGTGTTTGATTAGATTGGTTTCGTGTTGCGGTTTCAGTTCTGGATGTGTTGCTTGTTCCACATGAATAGTAATTAAGCCATTAAGCAATTGAATGAAGGGCTCATGACTGTTTTTTTTTTAAAACAGTTTGATTTGCGTCTTTTCTGATGGATGATGAAGAAGAACATCCTCCTATTAGTGGTGGGTAATCATCAACATGTGCATCAGAATCTAGAATGATAGTAAGTTCTTCTAATCATTCAAAAAGAAGCAGGAGATCATCTAAAAGAAGTAGGAGATCATCTATATGGAATTTCTTTAAAATAGAAAAAGATGACCATGGTGAAGAAAGGGGCTATTGTAAGAAATGTTCAAATAACTATTTAAGGCTGCCACATAGTGGAAATCTAATTTGTTACGCCATTTTAAAAAATGCTTAATTGATGTAGAAAGAAAGATAGTGAAGACTGATAATAAAATTGCTAGGGAGAAGTTTAGTCGGGTGATTATTCGGCATAATCTTTCTTTTTTGCTGTTGAATATGAGGAGTTTAGGGAGTATCTTAGTTATTTGAATCCAGATTATAAGTGTTATACTAGAAACACTGTTGTTGTTGATTTGGTCAAAACTTGGGAGAAAGAAAAAGAAAAATTAAAGTCTCAATTAGAAAATACTTTTAGTGGGGTATCTTTGACTTATGATTGTTCGACTACAACGTTTGGAGATGGATATATAGTTTTGACTACACACTATGTTGATGCCAAGCGGATATTGAATAGCAAAATTATGCCATTCTGTGATATGCTTCCTTCTCACACACACTGGTGATGTTCTATCCAGTAAAATTCATGAATGCTTGAATGAGTGGGGAATAGAAAAGAAAAAAAAGTGTTTAGCTTGACTCTGGATAATGCTACAGCTAATGGATCCTTGCAAGACATACCGGAAGATAGGCTTAATTTAGATGATGATTTGCTATGTCGAGGAGAAGTGATAAACTAATGTTTTGGATGTTTCAAATTTTGTACTTTTGATCTTAAAAATTTAATATTTAGAAAAAAATCTTTTGACAATTAATAACGAAGACTATAGATGAATTCACTTATACAAACGATATACATAAATTCAAATTTATGATTAATTAACTTAAGTTATCGTATTTTAACTACCATGTAAGTAAGACAATGAAATGAAAATGATGTATATTTAGAAGTTTAAAACTTACTGAAACCTTTGGCATTTGTTATGACAAAGTTATAAACTATACTACAATTCGGTACTTTAAAAATACAACATAACATTTTTTAATATAAAAGACTAATGATGAGTTCTAACAAAAATTTATTGTTTAAAAAAGCACTAAAACCATACATTAATATCATATATATATATATAATTTATGTGATTATTAATTTATGATATTAATGGAACTATATATTTGTATAAAGATTCTACAAAAAAAATTATTATCTTATTATCTTATTGAATTTTGTTCAATTTTACATTGTTTCGATTTGGGACCAAAGTACTTTATTACTCCCTTTGTATCATTTTAACATTACAAGAAAACAGGCAAATTTCGACGGAAAAAAAACCGTCGGAAATTCGTTGGAAAAAAACTTATATACATGTTTAAGGTTTCTACACATAAATTAACAAATCACATAATTTTCATTTAATTTACTTCTTATACATAAAAACACCAATAAGTAAACTGAATTCAACCAATAAGAAAATACTGTAAAATATAAATAGTAAAACCAATTTAAATATATTTAATTTTTACATAATTAAAAAAATTACTAAAAATCATTAAAAGTAATACAAAAGGAGTATTTATAACGTTTATTAATTTATAAAAGTTTTACTGTATGTTTTATTAATATTATGAGATACACTTTCCATATAAGATCTAATTAGATAATGGAGGGAGGCGACTCTTAAGGTCATATTTTACGGATCCTTAGATATGAATAACATACTTTAACATATTCATAGGAATCGGATAGTTCCACAATAGAAACTTCCAAATTTTCAAAATAATAATAAATGAAATGTTTAATATATCCGTTAGATGATTTTGTTTTCGTTTATAAAGTCATTTTCTTTAATACTAAAATCCGCATTAACTTTAAGAAAGACGATTAAAAGCATAAGTTGCAAGAATTTTTCTCGCATAAGCAATTTCCTTGTTGGATTAGTCATTGATCCATGTCATAAATAGTGAGATTTTTATATCGGATTTGTCACTAATTACTATATAGTATTATAGCAAGAAAGATTCTTCGATTATATGCATCAATGTTCTTCAAGAAAGATCAAGTATACTCTTTTTCCATTAAAAAAAAAAGTCAAACATATTTAATAACTAGCATTTTGGATAGAAAATTAGGAACTTGGTCAAATTATAACCAGTATTACTAATCGACGTTAAAACCAAACTACTAATATCAACTACAATTAGTTGATGAAAAAAGTAGGTAGCGCCATTCTACGAATACAATAATCTATTAGTTTTCTAAATTGGTTTCATAAATTTTGTGAAATAATATATTAAGTTCGTCACAAAAAAGAGAACACGATTAAAACCAAAATAGCATTATTCTTATTATTGATTACTGATGAAAAGAGAGGGAGATACAAAGTCAAGGGGTGGTCGAGGTTGTCATTGACACGATAGTCTAAGAAAACACAAGACTAACACCACTCTATCTCACAAACATAAAACTCAAAAGAAGTTTGCTATATATAATTATAAGAAAATTATATATATATATATATATAGCTAAACCTTGCATTAAAAAAAAAAAAAAGCGATATAATATAACTTCCACGTAAGGGATTGGTTATGCGGCGGAGGGGGCGAGGCTGGTAAGACCATCACCGCCGGATTCTTTGGACGCTAAGGCCGTAATGATCGGATTCAGCTTCGACTCGGTCTCGACAAACGTCTTGTAGTCCAAACTCGTGTCTTCGTAAATGTCCCACCATTTTTTTACCAACCTTTTTATATCTTCTCGGTCCATATGCTCCTCTTCTCCAGTGAATCTCCAAGGCTTCGAGCCCTAGAAAATTAATTACAAATAACAAGACGAACTTAATTAGTAACATGATATATATATCAAAGGAATCAAAGAAAATGAAACGTACTTTAGCACAATAATGAACAACATTGACTTGGTCAAGGTCAACGCAATATGGATGACGCCAAAGCATAGCCAGTACGAGGTTGTAAGTCGAAGGGATTGGCTTGTAGATGTCTCTAAAGTACATATTCAGAAAATCCTATAGATAAACAATACTATTACATTTGTAAACATAAATGGAAATAAAAAAATCTTTAAAAAAATCCTAATCGGACCTGTTCGGCGAATGAAGTAGGAGTCGTGACTTTAACAGTTTGAAGGAGATCCTCGTAAGTGACGAGATTTGGTTCGAAGACTAACATACCGGCGTTGAAGTACAATGGCGGCGCAGGACCATGACTGTCCACCGGCCACGTCACTTTTTCCGGCGACTGTTGGCAGTAACCAATCTTGTATTGAGGAGTTTTTGACCAAGTCCCCTCGCAAAAGCAGTCCTTGACGGCGTACAAGTAGCCAGAAGGAGCATCGAAAAGATGATCGATGTTACTGAACACTTGTATGTCTCCATCTAGATATATCATCTTCTCATACTCCACAAACTGCATTTATATATTTTAATAAATGGTTAAATAGTTGACAAAGATATATAGTAGTATAGTTTTTGTTAAAAATTAATATATGGTCGTGCAATGTTATTTGATATATTTTAAAAAAAAAAATTATACATGCAACAAGACATGTGGCTATATATATCTTGATTACTAATTTACGACACATGACAATTTATTTGTTAGATAAATGATAGGCGTTATCATTTTTCTAAATAAAATCAAAGTATAAAAGCCACGTGTCACTCCAAAGTAGTCGGTGGGTACGTGTTTACATGCAATAAACGATAGTTGACAAAAATAAAAAACCGATACGGGTATATTATACCGTAGTGATATGTATAGTAAAAAAGATTCTACCTCCCAAATACGAAGCTTGGAGTAGTTGATGACGTAATAAGCCATGGCATATCCGGCTTGGTTTTCCGGCGGATAAACAGGCTCGATCACCCGGACGATGCATCCCTGAGCCACCAGGATTTGACGGTGTTCCTCCGGCACGTCCGGGAGAATTGCCACCACAAGAGGATAAGCTGATTTCACCTTACGATGTCCTTTGGCTAGACCAACCACACCCATCCAATAGTCTTGGTTTCCGGCTAGGAAAGTGACGTAAGCCCTCTTTACACCGGTAAAGTTCACTACCCCATCAGCCTCTACCTTTCTTCCGACGTTCATCTCCGTTGGTGCCATCTCAAATGATTGAAAAGAAGAATAGACTCTTTGGAGAGAGAGTTAAAAGATAAAAAACTTTTTTGGTTGCGGTTATAAGATAAATGGATGGGAGATAGAGGAAGCATCTTATTATACAAGGGAGAGAAAGAAAGAGGGGAATTAAATGAAAAGATGAATTAATTATGGTTTTAATTAAAAAGAATCTTTAATGATTTCTTTATGAAAAACGGTTTTGTATTTTGATTGATTCTTGATTCTTGTTTGCCAATATTTAAATCGGAGAGGATCATGTATATTGAAGAATCGTAATTAATATGGAAATGGGAATATTTTATCATATATGTACGCATGTGCATGGATTTATTGGTGTGATAAATGTTGATGTATATGGGGAAAAAACTCTTTTATATATCCCGACAATTCAACTATGTTGAATTTATATTCTATCTATAATCCATGCTAAAATATACATATATTAAATTATATTTTGAATTTCAATATCATATTTTAGATTTTGTGCGACATCGTACATATCGTCTAATACCGTCACATCTCCGTTAACGGATGATGACGTGGAATCCCGGTAGACAAAACAACGTCGTTTTGGTGTTAAAATGAGAAGCCTACGTGGACTAAAAACGACGTCGTGGCATGAATTCAACATAGTGTAATTATCGGGGTATGTAAAAGCCTTTTATCCATGTATATGGTATATATATACCATGTTTTTGTAACTCTTTTGTGTATGGAATATTATTTTGTTCAACGCGGCTTATTTTTTTTTTTATTTAAGCAAACTTCATTAGAAAACGGTTATAATAGAAAAAAGCAAACTCCTTCGCAGAGTCGGCTTAGGTATAGGAGCAAGTGGGACAATTGCCCAGGACCCACAAATGTTTTTTTTTAAATGTATTAGAGAGGTCCAAAAAAAAATTATGTATAAGATGGCTTAAAATTGTTTTTTTAGTATAAGAGGCCCACAAAATTTTTTTTTGCTCAAGGCCTGCACTCATCTCGAGCCGGCGCTGTTCCTTCGGTCCTCATCGAAGTGTTTGAAAACTAAATGCGATACAAAGGCATAATTAAAATATAAAGTGATAATTACCAACTGAAGTGATATTCTAAAGAGTTTGGATTCCAAACTAAGAGAACAATTTCTGAAGGTTTCATTGGACCAAAAGTCCATCTTAAAATAAAACAGATGCCTTATAAACTTACTGGACCAAAGCCCAAACTATTTTTAAGAATTCTGTAGAGCAAATATGTAAACTGGGCCCGACCACAAAGGCCGGCCCATTAGCAGTTTCAAAACAATTTGGCCCAGAGATAGTGGAGAGGAGAGTTCGCCCTATCAGCTTCAAGACGTAGGCGGCGCGGTGTCCATGACCGCGGTGGCGCTTGGCGACTAAACCTGCTGGAGAGATCTCGACTATACGCCTTGAGAGAGAAGAGCTCTGATCGGTAAGAGAACCTGATGGATAAGCCGTCGTGCCGGAGCAAACGACTTTGGAATCCGGCGACCGTTCAACATGGCTTATTTATTATATCCGTTTTATACTAGGTTGGACATTTTCAAGATAGCGTTAATTTATCCGAAAAAATAATGGATTGAAATTTCCTAATACTGATTTATTAGGTATGAATTTTGGTAAATTTCCGTCATTAAATAATATATTTAAAAAAAAAACAAGCTAACAATATTCAAATACCATATTGTCCAAATTCCAAATTATCATATAACAAATATCAAAATTTATTTTGAAAGAAAAACCATAACGTATAGAATAAGAAAAACTACAAAATTTAATTTTAAGTACATGGAAACCGTTGTTAAACATCGTCAATCATTTTTTGGTTAAAATCAATATTATCAGCATTGCTACTTTTTTATTTGAAATAGGCTTTGCAAATATCAGAATTGTTGTTACAAAAACGTATTATAAATTTCTTAATTATTGTTTTACTCCGTCTCTCAAGAGAAGTTACGACTCCATACCATTGTCCCTTGGACCTTTGATTCGTCGTTACTATCTGGTATATTTGTCGATGGACATTGGCAAAGTCAGTCATTAGTCATCACTGGTTGAGTCTTGCGTATCTACTTCTCAAGTGTTTTGTGTGTATTTGGTTAACTCATTCGTTACTTGGGAACAAGAAAACACAATTAGTCTCAATGTCTTCTTTTAAAGCTAAATACGGACTTTGCTAAATTTTTGTGTTACATCACGTTTTATGATATTTCAGCTAATACCATAAGAGCATCTTCAGAATCTTAGCACATACGAGCTGCATTATGTAGAAACTAAGAAATGTTGTTTCATATATGGGGTCGAAATAGAAACGTGGGCTTCAGAAGTTGGGCATAAGTTGCATTGCTAGCCCATTTCATTTGTCCATGATGGCCTACAGAGAGGATGATCTCACAAGAGACATAAAAAATAAATCCGAATCAGTCAAGAAAACGGAACTCGGTTTAGACTGCAAAGAATGTGACCAAATCGCTTGAGAAAATGCTACAAAGTCTACTAAGATCACTTGTCTAACAGACCAGAAAACAAGATTACTTACACAGAAGAAGAAGAACGTTAAAAGAGTCGGTCACATTTCAGACATCATCGTGTCTTCTCTTGGACTGAAGAGCTAAACGAGCGTCTCTCTCTTTCTCAAACTGTCTGTAATCAGCTCTCTCCAAGAAACTAACTTTGTCGAGATACTTGTCCGAGCTTTTCTTGTACTTATCAAGCTCGTCTTCAACACCTTTGTTTTCCTCCTTATACTCTCCCCAATCTTTCTTCGTCTTGTCCAAAACACTCAGCTTTTGTTTCTTTTTTATCTGCTCAAGAACCACATCAACAGCTGACGGCGCTGCCGAGGAGGAGGAGGAGCCTTTGTTTCCCCGCTCCAATGCTTCTTTTGAATCCGCTTCCACTAACCGCTTTACTTCGACTTCTTGACCCGCAAAGTCTTTGACCTCGGTTATCTGGAAGTGATCGAGAAAAACATATGCATTAACCAAATGAATGCACCCCAAGTGCAATTCACAGATCACAATGGTTCAATTAATTAGATTCTAGTCCTACACAATCCATCTTCCTAGTTCCAAACAGCTGATAAAATCTTAGATTCTAACAATACCGAGCCAAAACACAAAATCAAACAAAGAGAAAAATTTATATACGGATCACAAAGGTTCAATCAAACTACATTATAACCCGAAACAGAGATTCTAGTCCTACACAATCTATCTTCCTAGTTCCAAACAGCTAATAAAAACTTTGATTCTAATACTACCGAGCCAAAACACAAATTCGAAAAAAAAGCGAGATTTATTTGCATATCAAAAAGGTTCAATCGAATTACAGTTTAACTTGACACAGAGATTTAAATCCTACACAGACACAATCCATCTTCTTAGTTCTAAAGAGCTGATATAAGATCATACATTCTAACAAGCCGAGCCGAAACACAAATTCGAACAACTAACCTCAATCTTGCCCCGGCTCGAAGCAGCTGCAGCGGTTACAGTTGCGTTTCTCACCGCAGCTAAAGCGGCTGCAGCAATACTCTTAGCCTCCTCACTACAACTATCTTCCTTTTGTACATTCGAAACGCAATGATCCTTCTTCTTCACATTCACGCCAAGATAGCTCTTCCAATTCTGAAAATCAAAGAAACAAAAAAACCACACAATTCAAAATCCCAAAGCATTAAAATAACAAAAGAATCAAAACGCAGAGAGGGTGAATAAAAATTCTCACGTTATTAGCTGATATTTTAGCGGGCAAAGCGGTTGAGACAAAATTGAGCCGCTTATTTGGAACTCCTTCGTTCATTCGCTGCCAAATCTCAGCAACTTTCTTAGATACACTGCTCGAACAACTTTTCTCAGGAGATTGCTCATGAGACCCCATGCCCAGATTTCAAGATACGCCTCTGTTAAAAGGGGCAAATTTTCAAATCAATTCGTATTCGTATTTGATAAATTTAGGGTTTTGAACAAAAAAACATAGAAACTATATCGGAGATTTAAGAGAGACGAATAGTGGAGGAGGAACAGAGAGAGTTCACCTGGAAGTGCCGGCCGACGAAAACCCTAATTGATGGAACTGTCTGCAACAATGGACGGCGATGGTGATGATGATGAGCGTTAGAAGAAACCTTTATTCTTGTATTATATAATTGACCACTATGTTTGAAAAATCACAAATAGCCCCAAAACTTTAAGATATGTTACAGTAACTCCTAAATTAAAGATTGATGGAATTTAGGGCTGGGAAAATATCAGGGTTAGCTTTTTCTAGTCCACATATTAAACAACCAATTATTTAATTTAGAAAATATAAAAAATATGATAAACTAATTTAAAACATATTATAACGAGGTGATATGCATTAGAAATAGAATAATGATATTGTTTGTTTGTATCGGTTTTTTATAAAGAGAATAATGATATTGTTAAAAATTGCACGATCATTGTTGAAACCATAGTATCTAACTTTTTGTGAAAAATGTCCCTCACAAAGATAGTGATATTCCTAATCTCAAGTACAATGAAAAATATTATTCAAATCTTTGTCAATAATTAGTGATTTAGTATTGTTCTTTTATTATTGTTACGATTTTAGTTATTATTTAAAGTGTATATTCGGACCTTTTTCTTATCTTTATGATGTCAATTAAATTATTTATTGGTTTGAGCTCTGAACTGATGATGCATGCATCGGAAATTTTCATAATTGATATTTCATATTATTTAAGAAAAGTGTTCATGGACAATTCCAAATAAACCCCAATTGTAGCAATTTGTAATTTCTCTAAATCCTAACATGGGCTGTTAAAATTCAGTAGATTCATAAACTTTCACCTATTATTACATTAACACAGTAAATGTATGTGACACATAATTTCCCACGTGATTGAATTTGATTGATGTGGGCTCTCGTCAGAGTTCCCCTAATTTGTTTTTTAAATTAGGTCAGAGTTCGCCTAATTTCAGTTTCGCATATGAAAAATATTTATGTGACCTCTGTTACGTAGTTAAATTAATTATTCATGTAACTTTTGTTGTTTTTCTCAATTATTTTGGTGTTTTGAATAAACAAATGGAGAACCAGTAAGGATATTTTAATATGTTTCTTAAAGGGTGACTTTTTTCCAATCCACATATTAAACAACCAATTGTTTAATTTAGAAAATACAAAAGATGTCCAATTATGCGAAAACATATTTTTATGCGTGAACTATCGCGTGGCCCAATAAAACTCTCAAATTTACTACAACATCCATTTTAATTCTCTGATGTTTGTTCCCGTGTCCAGAATTGGATTTCGGCGAAGTGTTCCTGCGGTTTGGATGCGAGAATCTTCACGGCGAGAATCCAAGAAAATTCGGGAGATTATTCTATCGTTGTGAAAGCAAGAAAAAAGTAAGTGATTTGATTCATCTCTCTAAGTGAATTACATTCATCTGTTTAAGTGATTTTACTCAATTTTTGGACAGACTCATCTCTTTAAGTGGGTTGAGGAAGCTGTTCTTGAAGGGATTGAAGATGCATTGCCGAAAATTGGAGAATTACAAATGCAAATGGTTGATGTAAAGAGATTGCTACTGGAAATTAATTGGGATTTGGTAGTACGTGATGGAGAAATAAAGCATTAAATGCAGGGGTTGAAGATGTTGAGCATCGGATTGTCTATGGTGGTAGCATTGTGTTTCATTTTTTGTATCATAACCTTGTTTGTCTAAGCTTGTTTAACGTCTCAGTCTATTTAGCATTGTGTTCAGCAACGTTTCAAATTAAGCTTGTTTAGTATTGTAATTCATTTTTTTATCTATTGTCTAATTCCTTTTTAAGCATTCAGTTTAAGCAACAAACAAATCGAAAACATAACATGATATTAAAACTTAATATCTAAGTCTTACAAGCAAACTAGAAACATAGTCTTACAAGCATCCGAAAACAAACTACCTTGAGATTGACCAATGTTACTGCTCTACTTTGCCTTCATCATCAAACGATAAAGGATCGGGTATCCTCTCGTCATCCTAGATATCAACACCACTTTCAGCATCAACATCATTACTTTCACATTCATCGCGTTGCACTCTAAATTGGGTTTCAAAATCATTGCAGTCTTCTTCGGCAATACCCATATCAACTGCTTCATACTGGATGTCATCGCAATCCTCATCCTCGTATACACCGCAGTCATCACCTTCTTCAGATACATGAGCAGCTTGGAACGACGGTTCGACAGAAGGCATAACGAGATGTTGAGACTCTATAGGAGGAGGATCTTCATCTTCGTCCATCACACTTACAGATCTTCGGGCCGCTTGATCTTTCTTCTTCACCATTTCTGATTTCTCTTTGATTTTGAAATTAGGGTTTGTGAATTGGAGAAAAAAATTTGGAGAAGAATTTTGATTTCACGAAGAAGAAGAAGAAGAATAAGTGTTATTAAACTCACTGTTTTCCATCAAACGGCCAAAATAAACGGTGGTTTTAGGGGATTAACGACATGTCCAATTTGGACACGAGAACAAACATTAAAAAATTAAAATAGATTTTATAGTAAACAATTGAGAGTTTTATTAGGTCACGCGATAGTTCGCGCATAAAAATGGATTTTTCGCATACTTGGACATTTGTTTACATTTTTCCCTAAACTAATTATAACATATAATAATCAAGAAGCGATATGCATTAGAAATAGAATAATGATATTGTTGAAGATTGCACGATCATCGTTGAAACCATAGTATCACCAATATATAAACTTTTTGTGAAAAATATCGCTCATTAAGATAGTGACATTTCTAATCTCAGGTACAATGAAAAATATTATTCAGATTTTTGTCAATAATTAGTGATTTAATATTTTTGTTTTATTATTGTTACGATTTACATCTTATTTAAGGTGTATATTCGAACCTCTTTTTGACGTCACTTAAATTATTTATTAGCTTCAGCTCGGAACTGATGATGCATGCATCATAAATTTTCATAATTGATATTTGATATTATTTAAGAAAACTGTCCAAGGACAATTTCAAATAAACTTCCATTGCAGCAATTTGTAATTCTCAAAATCCTAACATGGACTGTTAAAATTCAGGAGATTCATTAACTTTCAACTATTATTACATTAACTGTGTTAATGTATGTGACACATAATTTCCCACGTGATTGAATTTGATTGATGTGGCCTTTCGTCAAAGTTCAGCTAATTTATTTTAAAATTAGGTCAGAGTTCAGCTAATTTCAGTTTTACATATGAAAAACATTTATGTGACCTCTGTTTAGTAGTTAAATTAATTATTCATGTAACTTTTATTACTTTCTTAGTTATTTTGGTATTTTGAATAAACAAATGGAGAACCAGTAAAGATATTTTAATATGTTTTTTTGAACGGTGACCATTTTCAGTCCACATATTAAACAACCAATTTTTTAATTTAGAAAATACAAAAGATGTGATAAACTAATTTTAACATATTATCTCGAGGTGATATGCATTAGAAATAGAATAATGATATTGTTGAAGATTGCACGATCATCGTTGAAACCATAGTATCACCAAAATATATATAACTTTTTTTTGTGAAAAATGTCGCTCACAAAGATAGTGATATTCCTAATCTCATGCACAATGAAAAATATTATTCAAATCTTTGTCAATAATTGGTGATTTAAATATTTTTTTATTATTGTTACGATTTTAGATATTATTTAAAGTGTATGCTTGGACCTCTTTTTCTTATTTTTTTACATCAATTAAATTATTTATTGGCTTCGGCTCTAAACTGATGATGCATGCGTCAGAACTTTTCATAATTGATATTTGATATTATTTAAGAAAAGTGTCCGTGGACAATTTTAAATAAACTTCCATTGTAGCAATTTGTAATTTCTCAAAATCCTTACATGTAATTTATTAACTTTCAACTATTATTACATTAACACAGTAAATTTATATGACACATAATTTTCTACGTAATTGAATTTGATTTATATTGACTTCCGTTAGAGTTCACCTAATTTTTTTTTTTTAATTAGGTCAGAGTTCACCTAATTTCAGTTTCACATATGAAAAACATTTATGTGACCTATGTTATGTAGTTAAATTAATTCTTTATGTAACTTTTTGTTGTTTTTCTTAATTATTTTGATATTTTGAATAAACAAATGGTGAACCTGTAAAAATATTTTAATATGTTTTTTGATGGGTGACCTTTTTCCAGTTCACATATTAAACAACCAACTAGATGAAAATTAAATGTTATTTATAAAATTAAATGTTATTTATAAAATTAAATGTTATTTATAAAAATGTTATTTAAACAAATTAAATGTTATTTATAAAAATGTATTCTCCAAAAGATATTACAAATCTTTGGATATTTCTTAGTTGAAAGATTGATATCCTAAAAGATCATAATTTAATTCTGTTTTTAAGATGCTAATTAAATTTACAATTATAATCTTAATAAAAAATTAGCAAATGGTCTTAATACCAATGACACAAAAAAGTAAATATTAACTTATATTAAAGTTATTTTCTTATTTGTACTTTTTAAATATTAGTAAGGGGACTGTTTAATTTAGAAAATATAAAAAGATGTAATAAACTAAGTTTCAGATATTATCACGAGGTGATATGCATTAGAATTAGAATAATAATATTGTTGAAGATTGCACAATCATCGTTGAAACCATAGTATCACCAAAATATATATAACTTTTTTGTGAAAAATATAGCTCACATAATATTCCTAATCTCAGGTACAATGAAAAATATTATTCAAATCTTTGTCAATAATTAGTGATATTGTATTTTTCTTTTATTACTGTTACAATTTTTGTATTATTTAAGGTGTATATTCAAACCTCTCTTTTCTTATCTTTTTGACGTCAATTAAATTATTTATTGGCTTGAGCTCTGAATTGATGATGCATGTTTCAAAAAATTTCATAATTATATTTGATAATTATTTAAGAACCTGCCGATCTACATTAACCCAGCACCCAATCTTTAATGCGCTTAGACTATATTTTCGACCCCTTTTTCTTCCCTGTCCACAGCATTCAAACCCTGAACCAGCAAAGGCGAAACATAAGTTCCTCTTATTTAATAATTTGGCTACTCAACTAGTTGGAACAACTACTATGGAATTAACAGGCGAATTAAAAAAAAGACATAAGTATCTATATTTTGGTTATAAAACGTATATTGTATGCTGGAAAATAATCATATCCTTATAATAGATAAGGCGAAGTGTCCTTGGCTCAGCATTATAGCACATAGGGCTTCGGCGCTACTACAGCGCTTCGCTAACCCGAAACGCCTTGCTATGAGAATCTAGCTTCGCTAGCGCTCAAAAAAGTCTTGAACCTTCGCGCTAACCGTTCGCTGTCTCAATAGTAAAAGCGCTTCTCTTTGCCCCTTATTAAAAAATATTCGAATGGGTATAGAAGTCTAAACTCAAAGATCCGAAAACCTGAACCAAACCCAAAAAGCCCGAATAGGATTGGCTAGTTCTGGTTATGATCGGTTTAAAAAATATACTAAATCTAAACCGAATCCGAACCAAATCTGTACCGAATATGTAAAATAATCGAATAGGACTTCAACTTAAAAACCAAAAACCCCGAAATCCGAATGTCCAAGCCTAAGACATATGGATTATATGGATTATAGAGTAGAGCGGTCGACCAACAATTATAGAGCATTTTTTTGGTTCATATGTGAGTTTAGTCATATTTTAAAACGAATGTTTAGGTTATGTCATGTTTGTTCAAAAATGTCTACAAAGTTATGCTAGAATAAGTTTAAATGTTTAATTAAGGACTTAAACAGAACTGGAGGAAGGTTTCAGCAAGTGTGATAGATCATTTGACTAAACTTCTTTTGCTGAAGGAGACACACATTCTTCTTTTATTTCCAAGGTTTCTTTTCGTTTCATTTTCTCTTTTATTTTATTTTTTTTGTCACTAATCTTCTTTTTCATATTTGATAACATGTAATATTTTTGTTTACCAGTTATTTACTAAGAAAAGCTAATAGTTATCCACATATTTAATAGTGTTTTATAAAATCAACCAATTCTCTATGTCAAAAATAAAATATAGCGTAAATAGCTCAACCGGTGTATTGTTCATTAAAAAAAAGTGTTTTCAAAATCAAGACTTTGAACACTGCCGACGAAAAAATGACGAAAATATTAATTTGACATGTTCTTCCGATATGAAAATATTAAGAACCTAGATCTGAACTTTCTTGAAGTAAAAAATAAAAAATAGAAAATAGTAAAAGCTAGTAATATTCCATATATTCAATAACCATTTCATAAAATAAAACAAAAAAAATTCTATCAGACGATAATAAAATATGGTATTGGTAGCTTAACCGGTATTCTAACTAACCACCCAAAAAAAATAATTTTCAAAATCAGAATTTTGAACACTGACAACGAAAAGTGATTAAAATTTCCATTTAACATACTCCTTCACAATGAAAAATATTATGAGCCTAGATAGTCCTGGACATTCGGATATTCGGATCGGTTCCATTCGGTTCCAATTCTATTCGGTTCTGAGCTTTAGGATCCATATGAGAACTGAACACCAATCGGTTCGGTTTCGGTTCGGATCCTATTCGGTTCCGGTTTGGATCCTATTCGGTTCGGATATGTTCGGGTATTAAACTCAAGAATCGATGAAGAACCGAATCCTTTCGGATATTTTCGGTTCGGTTCTATTAGATTTTAAAATAACCGAATTATCTCAATTCGGTTCCAAATAACCGGAAATAACAAAAAAAACCATAAATAACCGAAATTAGCCATAAGACAAAGTTCAAAGTCCAAACTGCCTAGTTCAAACAACAATAACACAATGGAGCAATACATAATACAAGTTCCAAATTTCAACTTTCAACAGTCCTAACACAAGTGAAAGAGAATCTTCAATCTTCAGCTTCAGCCCTAAAATCAATCCAACCAAAACACAGTCAAACACTCAAACACACAAAGTCACATAATACGAAACTAATATGAACTAAACTTCTTACCTCATGATGATGATCCAGCAAAAAAAAATTGTCAGACTTCATTGGTTCATCCATTTCGACTCTCAAACTCAAACTCTAAACAACATTACAAAAACATACCAAGTTAGCCATATTTACAAGAGTTAAAAGAAAATTGATAATCTGATATAGCAAAAACATAAAATAATTTACCTTTCTCAAGCTTGTCTTGATCTTCAATATTAGCAATCATTTGTGCCATGTGTTCCATTCCTCTGTCACCTAGTTGATGCTCAGATTTCATCCATTATTCTGTACACATCAAAACCTCAACCATATAATGATTCACACAACTTCTCTGTGGGCTTACAATACGACCACTTGTACTAAAAGAAGACTCTGATGCTACATAAGAAACTTGCATTGCCAAAATATCTCTGGCCAGTTCAGATAAAACCGGAAATTTTGGAGAATTGACCCTCCACCATGACAATACATCTCATTCTGCTCCTAAGGAGTTGACCTTTGGATTTTCAACACTTTCTCTCAAGTATATATCCAGCTCATTCATTATATCATCATATCCTTCTTCAGAAATCAATGTGGCGTGAAGAAACTTTTAAATAACCACCCACAAAATCATCCACAAAATGAGCCAAATTACTATTGTCCACTAAATTTGACCGAGAATGAGATGATGCTCCACCCTGAGATGAAGAACTAGAACTCACTGTTTTTTGCTTGTAAGCAAGATTATATTCACTAAACAGTTGTACCATAACCGCAAAGACTGAATCAAAGAGGCCTTTTAGACTTTACACTACCTTTGCCATAAAGCAAATCAAAACATAGTGCTACAAATTTCGTCTTCTTCCTTGGATCAAATACACTTGCAATGATCAGTAGCTTATTGATATTCTCCACCCCATCCCAGTACTTGTTAAATTTATCCTTCATAGCTTTAGCTCTTGTTTTATACTCTTCATCATCATGGTTACATTGAGCAATCAAATGCCTTTCAATAGAGACGATCTCATTGTAGCATTCATGAGAGCACACATTACTAGATGCCGAGACAACTAATGTAGAGTTGTAGAACATTACTAAAAACTCAGCCAAACATTCTACCTTATCCCAATCTGCTTTCAATGACGGTCCCATCCTTTTCTTCCCATTCTCAAGCTCACAGAAATAGTCGTTGTAAAGCTTATCTTCAGCCTCTAGTTTCTCAAAAAATAACCGATACTTAATAGCTTCATTCAACACCAAAAATGTAGAGTTCCATCTAGTCTTGTGATATGTTTGCGTTTTGCATAGTTTTAGCTTGCATAATTCATACACTTAGACCTGTTATTTAACCTGTTCTTGTCATTTATTCCTAGTTTTGCATACTTAGAGTGTTTTGCATTAGGTTTGCATACATCTTACATATTTGGCTTGTTACAGGTGCTTTCAAGTGATTTTGGAGAAGTTAGACTCGAAGCTGTCTAGGACATCAGACTCGACCTGGATACTCTAGCACACAGGATCGAGCTAAGGCAGGAAATGGAGCAGAAGCTCAGCTCGAGCACCCATGCTCGAGCTGTATGATCGAGCTGAGATCAAAGGTGGCGTCTTGAAGATTTTTGGCCAAGCTCGAGCACCCATGCTCGAGCTCCATGATCAAGCTCAAGATAAAAGAGGAGTCTTGAAATTTTCCCACTCAGCTCGAGCCCTTATGCTCGAGTGGACTACTCGAGCTCAACACATAAAAATGCAATCTTGATTTCATCTAGCTCGAGCACACCACTCGACCAAGACATGGTCGAGCTGGACCTTATCCTGCATGTTTTTACCATTTTGCCCTTGACGTTTTAGGGTTTTTAAGACTTAGTATAAATACCTAATGTGGGATTAAGACCAGGAGAGTTTTTTTTAAGACCTAATTTTCGAGTTTTCCTTCTGTTCTTCATTGTTCTTAATTTCCAGACTTTGTAATTTGATTTCTACTTGTTATTTTGAGTTGATTTCTTCTGTTCTATCATTTCTCTATTTATTTCTATCATCTATGCAAGTTTTTATGATTTCTGGGTTTATGTTCTTAATTTTCTTTATGAGTTCTGAGTAGTCATTAGGGTTCTTGAGGATGGGATAGATTAGGTGTGGAATCTTAGTCTTTTAGGTGGTTTAAGAGTAGATTGTTTAATTTCCTTCTAAATTAGTGTTCTTAATGCTAATTTCTCTCTGATCAATTGAGATTAGAACTTAGGTGTTTTTCCGCCCAGAAGGTGTTTGATAAAATGCTTGACTGAACTGATGTTAGAGATTTTGCATGCCTAGCCTAAGGGATTAGTTGTCTAGGGTGTTTATTGACAATAATAAACTGAATCTTAATGCCTGCTAGGGTAGATTTCGCCAAGGGATTGGGTCTAGAACTGGTCTAGCTTGAGGTTATTTATCACGGGAGTGGACTTAACTGGTTGTGATGTTTGATGTCTAGGGAATAGCTTGAATGAGTTTTGTTAGACCACCTGAGTAGGCTAAGAGGACACACTGAGTCGATTACCCCATCCTTAGGAACTTGTCTTGCATTGATTGAATTCTCTGTTAGTCCTATACACCGTTTCTAATATTGTTCCGCTTCTGTTAGTTTCTGCTAGTCCTAGATAGTATCTATTTTAGCTTCTATTTTCAGTTTTGTCTAGGGTGCTAGAGTCCTATACATTATTTGCTTGGCTTGACTTGAATTGCTTGATCGCATCCTTTTTGGTTAATATCTCGCCCTTATGGATTGACACCTTACTATACTACAACGAAACTTTGGTCTAGTAAGAAATTGACCTATATCATCTTGCAATCTAAAGATAAACTACCTCTGATCATTTTACCTGATTCAACTCGTTGCTCAAAGGCTTTCAGCCTATGCCCTGAAGATCTCACATACACAACAGCATTGCGAATTGCAGCCACACTCTGATTCACCTCCTGTAAACCATCCTTCACAATTAAATTAAGTATATGAGCACAACAACGCATGTGCATATACTCACCACCTAAAACCAGTGATTGACTTCTCTTTAGCAAGAATGTCTCCTTAAACGTCTTTAGAGCAGATGTATTTGTAGTCGCATTGTCAACAGTTATAGTAAAGAGTTTATCTATGCCCCTTTCATTCAGACAATCTAGCAGAACCTATGAGATTGTTGCTCCTTTATGATCCAAAACATGCTTAAACCCTAAAATAAACTTCTTTAGCTTCCAATTTGTATCAATAAAATGTGCAGTGATTACCATATAACTTACAGATGTGGTTGGAACAACCCAAATGTCTGTAGTCAGAGACACTCTATGCTTAAATGCTTGAATCGACGCTTTCAAAGCTGCTTTCTGTCTCACATACATATATCTCTTGCTACCGTCCTTCGCGAAAGAGGTCTGCATAGTTGTACTCGACTGCAAAAATGTCTCCAAGCTAAGCTTTCAAACCAAGCAAGTGGTAACTCACCTAAAACCAGCATCTCATTTGTAGCCTCTCGGATAACAACATCAGAAACCTTAACCACTGTGAGATTTGCTTCAGAACCTGAACCATCACGACCTAACCCTTGCTGAAACTTTCTTTGCTCCCATGCATTGTCTTGCTTGCATGTTTTCAGGTGTTACTTCAAATTTGAAGTTCCAGATGCTGTGTTACAATTATACACCTTATCACAGTAGTTACACTTGCATTTATCTCTATTCTCCACTAATCTTGTGTAACTTTCCCATACATCTGACCTTGTAGGCTTCAATTTCTTCGCATCACCAGCTTCCGAAGTAGCTCAACTTGTTCCCTCAGGTCCTTTCCTTTTGCTACTATCAATGTCAGCCTCTACTTCTTCATCACTACTAAATTCATCGTTTTCTTGCATCTGAACCAAAAATGTTTAATTTCAACAATCAATTGAGATAAACAATCAATCTCAATCAATTAAGAAAACAATCAATCTCAAATTTCAGCAAAGAAAACATATGTTGAAAACATATTTAGTTCCACGCATTATTCTCAAAATACCCTTTTCTTATTCCTTTTGTATTATTATTGAATTCTATGTATTAAAAAGAACACACGTTGAAATACTATGTATTTCTCAAACCATAAAATTACACTTTATATATGATAAAAGAATGCATCTATCCATCGAATTCCTAAATATATATATATATATATATCTGCTATTTATATTGAGAATTCGGTCTTTATAATTAAAAGCAGGGGCCACGACAATACTTAACAAAAAGAATCTCTTATGTTGACAAATAAACAATAACAATGATTTTATGAATGCATACATTATTACGTATGTAGGCTTGTGTGCTTACAGAAATCAGTAAATCTTATCTTAGCATATCATTTAAACAAAACAAAAGCTTATCTTAACATATCGGTATAATAACATCATGAACGTGGAAGCCGTCAACGTATGACTAAGATTTCTTTATGTATTTTTTTTTTATTAGTTATTGCCTAATTCATCAACAAACAATCAAAAAACAATCAAAAAACACAAATTAGGGTTTGAGAATTAAAATCCCCAGTACATAGAAATCGTCTACTTAAGCATGAGAGACAGAAATCAATGAATTGAGCATGAAAATCGAAGGAAATAATTAGTTAAAAGAAATGAAATCGATTAAAATCGATGGAAGAGAAATAAAAAACTTACCAAAGTTGTCTTCGGTCTCTGCCTGGATCGAAAAGAAAAAAAGTTGGGTTGTTCTTCGGTTTCTATATGGATCGGTTTCAGTCTGGAGAGAAGAAGATATTGCGGCGTAGTCAAAGGAGTTCTAATTCTAGGTCTAGCGCGATTTTGGTTTCTGGCGAAGGAGAAATCGAGAAGAAGAGAAGAGTTGGGTACTTGGGCTGAGTGAAAAAAAAACAGATGGGCTTCAATCATAAGAGTTGGGCTTAGTATTAAAAAAAAAAAACCATTCGAGTACCCGATCGGTTCTTGGGTAATACCCGAACCGAACTAAGATCCATGGATATTTGAAATAGGATCCATTCGGTTCTTTAGTTTAGAACTGAACCGAACCGAACCGAACCGAAATATTTTGGTTCGATTCGATTCCATTCGGTTTGGTTTTTATGCCCAGGACTAGTCTGCCTAGATATGAACCATCTAGGAATAAAAATATATTTTAGTTAACTAACAATATTCCACGCTATGAAAATATTATGAGCATATGAACTTTTTGGAGTAAAAATTAATAAGTAAAAGCGAAAAAGTATTCCACATATTCACTAATCATTTTGTAAAATCAAACAACGAATTCTCTCTGTCATAAACAAAAACATTACATTGTATAATAAACTAATAATAAATAAATAAATTTCACTTACAAATCCTAGGTAAGTCAAATTTTTAGTTTAATCATATGTTACTTTCAATAAATAAATAAATAAATATATTTATTTATTATAATCATCTTTTATATTTATAAAATCATATTCTTAAACACTATTTGTCATTTGTTTCATTCTAATGATCAATTTAAATATTTTTTCACTACAAGAAAACATCCCCAGATCCAACAAAAAATTCCGACCAACCCTGTGATCGAAAATTTTCTGATCAACCGGCGACGAATTTTCGACGATACCTATTTTGGTTGGGAAATAGTAGGAAATTATTTTTTTTCCGACCAACTTTATATCGTCGGGAATTTTAGTAAGAAATTCCAAAAATTTCCCGACCAAATCAATATCGTAGATAAATAGTCGGAAAATAGACGGAAAAATATTACTCTATCTGCCGACTAATTTCGACCACAATAAATATGATTTTCTACTAATTTCTCACCAAGGTGGTCGGTTATTAGTCAGAAAAAGGCGCTCGGAAATTTTTCAATTTTTTTTTTTAAAATAGGAAAATTGGCACATATTTACGGTTGTGGATAAAATTCGAAATGAAAATTAAACAAGTATAAATTTGAACTGTGTAAAAACCTAAAAAAATATTTCATTGGCATGTAGAGGTTTGTAAACATTAATTATAAGATTTATAAGTAAACATTATCTCTAAGATTTATAAACTTACTTAGATATAAGAATCCAACATGTCAATATGACCTGTAAACTCTTCAATATTTCGGCAGAATTAGATCGAAGAGTTTATAGGATCATATTGATATGCTTGATTCTTATAGCAAAGTTTATATTTTCAGACGTTCCTAAACAAAATGAACGTTTTTAACTTATCGTTTGTGAATTGTGAGAAAAAATATTTGTCAGGATTCCGACTATGTCACGACCATGGGCAAAATATGGTTTTCCGACGGAATTCCGACCACTTTGGTCGGAAAATCGTTGAAAAATCCAAAGTCATATAGTTTCGAAATGTTAGAATAAATGTCATAATAAATGCATTGGACTATATTTGGACTGTTTTTTCAACAAAATTCCGACCACTTTGGTTCGGAATTTAACAGAAATTTAAAATCCCGACGAAATTCCGACCAAAGTAGTCGAAAAATAGACGGAAAACTCTAAGTAATGTCAGTTTCACAGTGTTATAATAAATGTCATAATTAATACATTTTACCTTATTTTGACTCTATTTCCGACGAAATTCCGATTAACCTGGTCGAAATTTCGTCGGAAATACGGAGTCAGAATTTGGACGGAAAATTTTCAAAATTCAAATGTTTTTGACCAAATTTCGACCATTGTAATTTCTATAAATAGATGCACCCTCCTATTGTTAACTAAAATATAGAAAAAAATATTTTACACAAACATAAAACCTATTGTATCATGTCTCAATTTCCAATGGGTGATGAATCGAGAAAAGAGAAAGGTGAAGGTTCTGAGAGTAGTAGTTCGTTAGTGCCGGGACCAGCAAGACCAATTCATGTTGCCATAAAACAAAAGAAGACGTCACATGCTTCTGCAATGGGCGAGGAAGAAAATTTAGTTTCTACACAAGAGGTCATACGAAGAGTTCTTGGAGAGGAAGGTCGCGGCGATGATGATTTTCTAGAAAAGCCATGGTTGACAACAATAACTAATGTCTGCAACGAAGGTAAAACAAATCAGTTAAACTTGTTAAGTGAAAATGATTTGATTTGATACTCAGTCAACTAAACAATAATATTGTAGGTCGACTTATGCAAATTCCTGCAAATTGTGAAATCATGACGACTCTTAACCAAATTCCAAATGGAACATCAAGCTGGGGTAAAGTAGATCAGGTAAATAATGATTGTCTTTATATTATTTGAGTATAAGTGCTTTTACAAGTATAAGTACACTTGGCATCACAAAGGCCGTGAAGAATATAATGCGGGCAGATTTTCGTGAACCTGCTCCTAATTGGACATCGCTCTCGGCAAACATAAAGGAATGCTGGTTCAAAGCTTTTGTGTTAATTTCTACAATTATGAAATATATATATATATATATATAATTTATTACAAATTTATTAAAACGCCAATATTAAACTAATAATTTTAATTATAGCAAAAATATAACTGGGACATAGGACTTACCCAAGAAGTCAAAGATAGATTTGACGAGATTTGTCAAACATGACTGAAGGATGACGCATACGAGTGGAAGAAGAGTTGGGCTAAGGAAAAGGATAAACCAAAGTGGATGCGGAGAAATGTTTGGAATGACCTTATAGCTTACTGGGAAGATGAGGCACACAAAAACCGTAGCTAAACCAACTACAAAAACTAAAAGAGTGAACACGGAGGTTATGGAAAGGCGAAGCATACATGTGGGGCTACGCCATATGTTCGTAAACGCGAGCAAATGGTAATAAAATTTTTATAAGGTTATTTACAGTACAAATTATATTAATGTTATATTAATTATTTATTCTTATTAGCATAATCTTGATACGGGTGAGTACCCCGATATGCTGACGTTAATGGAGGAAATTCATCGTCGGAAAGACGGGACATTCATTGACAAAAAAGCAGAGGAGATTGCTCGTAAATGCCAGGAAATGGAGCAAGAGCGGTTGACTGAAATGAGTCAAAGGGAAGACACTCCTGCTGACTACGAGCTTACACAAGTGGATAAAAACGAGATATTCAACTCGATAAATAATTTATAAAACTAATTATTATTTTATAAATTCAGGTATGATATAATTTGACTACTTAACACAATTATTTATTTTTAATATGTTCAGCAAGTAGAAGTCAAGAAGGGGCGCAGGTTTGGATACATATCAATCCCGTATGTCCAAGGCATGGTGGGCCAAGGATCTTCATCTTCCAAATTTCAGGAGATGCAGACAAATTACAGAAAACGGAAGAGAAGCTTATGTCGACAACTCAAGAGCTTCAGACGGTGAAAGAGCAATGTCAAGATGCTGTCTTCTGGAGCCAAATGATGGCAAATCAATATCCCCATATCATCCCACCATCGCAGCAAACCTGATATAGTCCGAGCACTTCTAATCAACCTTCCAATCAACCTTCCGATATCACTCCCGAAGATTACGATATTGAATTGTAGTTTTAATTTTAAAAACAATATGAACTTTTATATTTGTAGTTTTTTTCAAAATTTATGTTTTATGAATTTTAATCTTAAAATATGTTTTAAAATGTTTTTAAATTAGTTTTTGGTAAATAATTTTAAATTAAAATTATTTAGCAAATTATTCTGACTCATTTCCGACTAATTTCTGGCTATTTTTTGATTTTCTGCATAAGTCGGGATGGTTCGCCGGGATCTGGCCGAAAGTTTTTCCAACCTTTTTCCGACCATCGTGGTCGAAAATTAGTCGAAAAATTCTGACTTTTTTCGACTATATTTTGCTACCAATTTCCGAACCATCTGGACGTCGGAACATGTCCTCGGACTTTGGTCGGAAAAATTTCGAGAAAATGCTGACCATCTTTTCCAACCATGTTTTCCGACCAAGACGCCCGACCATTTTTCCGACTACGGTATTCATCGGAAAAAATCCGACCATTTTCCGACCAAACACGTTTTCCGACCAGCCTTTTCCAACAAACAAGAGCTGGTCGGAATCTAGTCGGAATATCGTTTTCCTGACCAGATTCCGACCAATACGTCGGTCGGAATCCGTGTTGCTTTCTTGTAGTGTTATTTTGGTGACTAAAATTATTATTTTTTTTTTCATCTAAGAAACACCCATCTACCAACAATATGCGCATATTAAAAGGTAAATCAGAAGCACGAACTAAAAAGAAACGAATTTATGAGAACGATCCGGTCAATTCATAATTCTATTACTGGTTTTTTACTGAAGTTATATGTGTTTGGCTCTTTGCTTTATCAAATATTGGCTTGAAATCGTATAGGTGAATCAAGAGTCCAATAAAATATTTTTTTGTGTATTTGATAACATATATAGGTAACATATCCATAGGGTTTCGATCTGAATTTGTATCCAAAATTAATCTGCCAGAAAATATCCATTTTATAGCTCTAGACATTCATGAGCACAAAACCTGTCACATAAACAGTATAAATTTGATAACATCAGGACACGGTTCACTAGAACATCTTGACAAGCTAGAAATATCTATAGGCCACAAATTATACAATAAATCATGAAGAAGAAAGTCAGAATACCAAATTTACTCGATCGCAAAGTTTTGCTGTGCTGCCATAAATATGAGTGGATCTAGCAATGCTCTTATGTGTGGCATGGTCAGTGCCAGGTGACTTAAAAAGGGAGACACTATGAAGAAACTTAAGTGCTGCCTGAAAATAAACACTCGTGCTCTCGTGATTGGACCCTGCAATTCTGCAAAAGGTAACTGTAAACTAAGACTCAATTTCAGTCTTGCTGAAACCATTTTCCCAGTTAGTAGCTCTAGGCATAGTTTGGTTTGGATACGTGACATAACCACTAGTTTCAAAATTTCTTTCTACAAAATGTGGCCTAAAACGAATGTTTTGTTTGCCGTAATGCAAAACTGGCCCTGCCTATACCGTAATAGTGAACGATTATCCGACAGTAACTTTTTCAGTTTTAAGGTATAAGTTAAAAAAAATAAAGTGGAAAAAAAGTATAACACCCATCCTTGCTATATTGTTTATTTATGTGTATTGAGTTATTGACAGTTTAGTTTAGTCCTTGGAAAAATACCTGAACTGAATAGACCCAACCGAAAACCGAACCGAATAGACAAAAGAACCGAAAGAACCGGAATCGAACCGATAACCAAATGGATATCCGAAATATAATTATATACCTAAAATATTAATTATATTTAGATTTGAATAACCTAATTAACTAAAATTACAATTATAAATCCGAATATATCAATTATTTTTAGACCGAAATAACCAAAATACTAAAAAATAATCAATATATCCATAAGTTCTTAGTTATATTTTCAAAAATTAACCAAATTTTATTCAAATTTAACCAAATTTTATTCAAATTTAACTATTTTTAGTTTTTTTTCAACAATTCGGATACTTAAAACCAAACCGATACTAAACTTTAGTTAATTCCAGTCGTTAGTCCCACTCAAGTCCAAAAAAAAAATATTTTGGTAGTTACATTATTTCCTTCTATAGTTTTTATACGTAGATTCAGTTCAACACGTCTTTTCCCCCAATTGGTGTATATATACTACAATGTTACCTAATGTATATTGAGCATACAGTAATACTATTGACTTCTAGTCGCACCGAGAGTAAAAATAATTATAGTATCTAATTACATAAATCGATCTACATCTTATCTCCTATATATTATTTGGGAAGTATACTTATAAATAAATATTAAAAAGTATAAATATTTACATCATATTGCCATTACATCAAAAAACAAATTTTAATCTCTCACTAAAGGTATTTTAATCATTAGTTATTATGTGATCATTTAATTAAATCGATTTAAATTCTTTTCTTAAAATCTTCCAAAAAAATCATAATCTACATCAAATCTCTTATTTTTGGAAAATTAAATCAACATTTAATTTAATTTAATTAGTGTGTTTAATTAAATCAACAAAATCTTCAAAAAAAAATCTATTTTTAACTTCTTTTCAAAATTTTAAAATAAAGTAATTAATTAAAATGAAAATTATAATCTAGAAAAAAAGTAAATATGTTAACTATTATTAAATAGAGTATAATTTCAAATATAAGAAAAATAAAAAAAAATATTTTAATATACATACTAAAAATCATTTCATCAAAAGTATATTATCATATTTCACTAAAAAAATAAAATTGATATACAAAATTATTTTACTGTTTTAGAAAATAATTCCATTAATAATCCGAATTAATGTTGACAATTCACAATGGCAATATTATTTTATTTCGTTTAATCTTTTCATAATCACTAAAATAATAGCAACTTTAAGACTAATTAGAATTAATAAGATTCTCATTATATATAATTAATATTATATATAATATATACACATAAAATATTAATATGTTTGTTTACATAAAATATTAAAATTTTACAAGAAACTAAATATTAACATATGTTAAGGTTATTTTTAAATTTGTACTCTCCAAATATTAAAGTTTTACAAGTTGAAGTTAGTTTTAAATTTCAGAAAACAAATCTTACAAAAAAAAATCTAAACAATAAATAAATATACAATTCAATTAATATATTTAAAAAATAAATAAATTTGATTATCTTCAAAATTTTAATACTTCTTCAACAAGTCTATTAATATGCAATATATAATAATCCCATTACTTATTTACCTAAACCACTTAACGAATCTTTTATAATTATTATCGATATTTTAGGATTTTTTAAAATAACATGTAGTGCAGAAATTTTAAATATATTTCTATTTTTTTGTTTTTAAAATTAATCAAAATCTTTCTACAAAAAAAAAAAATAGTTTATAATTGATAATGTCAATAAACATGTAAATATTCTCAAAGATTTTATTTTGCAAAAACTAAAACCTAAATTACATGTTTATCTTTCTTTATACAAAAAAAAAAAAAAACCAAAAAAAAACCTAAAACACACGATTTTAAATTTTAACCACTAATAAGAAAAAGTAGGTTACGATTTTGTTCATTTATTGATTTTTAGATCACGAGTATAAACCTTATATTTCATCAATATTTTAGTTTATTTATTTGCTTTATTTTATTTCATGTTATTTAATTATTTTATTTTATTTTATGTTTTATTTATTTTATTACACTTGAACTATGACACCTGACTTAACATATTTCAGGTATGAATCGGCTAAAATTTGAAATATTTGATGGTTCAGATATGAAAATGTCGGGTGTCATAGTTCAGGTATGAATCGACAAAATTAACATAGTTCATGATTAAAATTTGAAATATTTGATTGATCAGGTATGAAAAAGCGTATCGCAAATAGTCTACGTTGATTTGGCCGTTTTCTCATATTCATTATACTCTAGATTACAACGGAATATATTCTCTCATTATAATAAAATTTTAGCGAAAACTCATCTTAGCGTATATAAGATTTCTGAATAAATATAAATATAAATTTATAATTCTGAATTTTAAAAGATACATTAACACGTGCTATAGCATGGGACTAATTATAGTTTGATATTACTAGACCAACCTCTTGTTATGATACGTGTTTGAAGATTTGGTAAAAAGACATAAAAACCAGTGTCTGATCTTTTAATTACAGAATTGCCATGAATTATTATTTTTTTTTTAAACAGAAATCGATCTTCGACTGAAGATGAAGACCGACGACGTCGCCGACGTGACATTAGTCTGAATTATTATTTTTTTTTTAAACAGAAATCGATCTTCGACTGAAGATGAAGACCGACGACGTCGCCGACGTGACATTAGTTGACTAATGTCACGTCGACGCATGGGACTAGTTAACGGAAAGATTGGGGATAAAAATGAATTTAAACTTTTGTCTTCGTCGACGTGACATTAGTTGATAATATCGGTGACGCTACCATTGACGAAGACGACGCCGACGCTCCCGTCGACGATGATACCGACGCTCCCATCTACGATGATACCGATGGTGGAGGACGACCACGAAAGACGATTGAATGGAAATATTGAGGAGGAAGATGCAGTTGAACCTTTGTCAGCGTCGTCGTGACTTTAGTTGATAATTTTGAGACTGTAGACTTTAGGAGATACAGAAACAATAGATATAGGAGATATCGAGATGGTAGACTTAAGAAAAGTATACGACTACTGTAGACTTTTAGGGATGTAATAGCGGTAGATTTTGAGAGATAACATAACGATAGACTTTAGAAGATATCGATACGGTAGACTAGAATATATAGTTACAGTAGAGTTTAAGTGATATTTGGAGGGAAAACGATTAAAAAGGGTTCAATTTTCCCGGTTAAGTTACTAGGGTTTTATTAAAGAAAAGGTAGAGATTAATAAAGAAACGGTAGAGTTTTAACGACATGGTAAACTTAATTACAGTTATTGTTACAGTTATATAAATCATTTGGGGGGGGGGAGGAATTAATAGGATCTCTTCATCTTCTCTAACATTAGGTGTCAAAATCAAAATATCGATTCTTCTGAAATTCTCTGCTTGCGATTCTCGACTCTTCTGAATCTTCGTCTTCTCCGCCATAAGAGTGTCGATTCTCTGAGTCCATCAAAACTCCGTCAAACCAAACCAAAATTCATTTTTTCGGATGGGTCCTAAGTATTTTTTGTCGTCTCTGGCGTGTTCACTGGCGTCTCTGTCTTCCCCATCTTCTCCAACTTCGTCTTCTCCGTCTTTATCGACGTCTTCTAGTCTTCTCGGGTGTCTTCTCGTCTTCTTAGGCGTCTTCTTGTCTTCTCCGGCGTCTTCTCGTCTTCTCTGGCGTTTTATTCGTTTTCTCATGCGTCTTCTCCGGCGTCTTCTCCGGCAATAGGGTGTAAAAAAAATCACGTAAGCTCTCTTATCGTATTTTCATCTCTCTCTGGTTATGAATTTTGATATTGGATATGAAGTTCGTTGGTAGATTTTGGTAGTAATTGAGAAAAGATACACCGAGGAAAATGATTGTTATAACGAACAAAAGAATATTGTAACTATTAACAAAAATCTACCCTATTGGTAGAGTTTAAAAGCAACGGTAATGTAACTACGCGGTAGATTTTGCTAAACTTAATAAGATGCCTCTTTAAATAATATGCTATCTTTGTTTTCTCTGGGATTAGGGTTTTATGTGAGCTTGCAGAATTTTTTCTAAAACTTCTCGACTATCGATTCTTCTTCATCTTCGGCATCTCCGGCATACGAATTTAGACTCTTCTCAAACTTCGTCTTCTCCGACATACCACTCTTGATTTTGGTTTAAGTTGCTCTTCTTCGTCTTCTTAGTCTTCTTCATCTTCTTCGTCATCTTCGTATTCTTCGTCTTCTCCGTCTTCTCTGAAATTTTACATACCGATCTCTTATCCTTCTTTTCTCTGACATTCGCGACTCTCACGTAAGATCTCTTATCGGTTCGTTCATCTGTATCTCTCTCTCTTGCTCGATTTCTGGATATTTTGGTACATTTGGTATACAAATATGGTACACTTAACTGTTTGTTATGGTAGACTTAACTGTATGTCTTGGTAGACTAATTTTATTGTATGTTATGGTACACTTTTTGGCATATTATGGTAGACTTTATTGTATGTTATGGTAGACTTATAGGTCTCTCTTTTTGAGCAAGGATGAGCGACGACAGCAGTGACGACAGCAGTACTGACAAACTCATTCACCGGAATAAATCCGGCTAAGGTGCGAAGTGAAGGTGAAGGTGAGTATGGATCGACAGGCTAGGGCTAGGGCGCGAAGTGAAGGTGAGTATGGAATTCTCCAGCGCTGTTTTTTGTGGTAAAAAAACAATAATCATAACCTCATTCACCGGAACGAATCCGGGTATAAGATTCTATACTTGCAAGAGGGTCAATGTAAGCAAAATTCACTTTTATGTTGTTCTTTGTTAGAGTTTTAGGTAAATATTGTGTTCTTGTGATTGGGTAGTTGTTACATCCTCAAAACTCCAGCACAAAGATTGATCCTTGACTCGAACCAAACGAAGCGTTGGTGATGCGGATGAGCGGTGGAACTTTAAGATTTGTGTGAATGATTGCTTGATTGTAAAAGGATAAGAAATTTGCCTTATAAAAGCTATAAGATTAGGGTAATTTAAATGCTAAATGTGCCCAAGCCAAATTAGAACAAGTTTTGATACTTGGGTCTAAAAACATTGAAACACTTAAGTCACAAAAGCCTCAAAACAAACAATACAAAGAAGGAGAAAAACTTATGAAGTGATTTTCCCTAAGGATAGGATCACATTCCTAGGCCATCTTACTAATCATGAGTGTTTCAAAGTAGATGGACTAAAGAGGTTAGAATGTGATGCTTTAGGCTTTTCGTGCCTCATTAAAATCTTTTCCTAGAAAAACCCAAAGGTGGAAAAACTAAAAGTAGAGAAAGAGTATATTATTTTATCTAAAATCTTGGGAGGTCCTCATTAGGGGTTAGTGAGGAGATGAAAAGCCTCACTCTTAAGGCGACATGTCCATGAACCTTCTTGGCTCAGTTTTGGCTCGTACCGATTCTCTTGGCGGCTATCGGGTCCGTTTGTTGTCTCATGGGGCATCCGCATCATACTGCTGGGCAAGGACGTGATGAGTGGCTCCTTTGAAGTCCTCTCTATGCTTCTGGTCTCCTCCTCAGTAGGATTGACCAGTCCCAAATCCTCTCGATTACGGTCTGATCCTTCTTGACCCACGGTAGTGGAAATGACCGTGTTGATGACCGCATCATTCCATCCCTCTTCAAAAGGTTTTGACCTTAAAACAAGACCATGTCCTACATCCAACAACCTTTAGTCAATAACATTGATGGTAGGAACTATGTCAAATTTACCTCAAATCTCTTTAGCAGTCTTGTGTGGAAAGCCTAGATCAGGCGGTTCCTCTTTGAGTTGGTAAGTGTGTGGGACTCTTCGAGTCTCCGTGATCACTTCCATTGTATGAGCCCTTTTGCTACCTATAATGAAATTGGCATTCTTGGCAAGAAGCAAACGTGTCATGGTAGTCGTGAGTGCATCAAAAATAGGTACACTAATAGCATGAGGATTCGTTCTATTTAGAAGATAAAAAACAATTTCAGTTTTATTCTTTTCATGCCTTGTAACCTCTAAACTTTTCTCAACCAATCTTATGCATAATAATCTTTCTAGCACAGCCCTAGGATCAAGAGTGGTGAGATAAGTCTGAGCGTTACTTACTTGGTCCGGATCTCCTATATGAGATAAGAGTTCAGCTCCGAGATGATAACGATCGGACCAATGGGTGAAAGTGAGCCGTCCCGCTATAGGCTTCGAGACATAATGGCTCCAAGTTGGTTTTGATGGTGGGGGCTTTGGTGAATTCCATCCTGGACAAAAGGAAACCCTTGGAGGCTCTTAGACGACTTCCAAGTCGCAAGTCCTTGGTGCACTAGTTTGCCCTCGAACGTTTTATCGATTAAGCACCGGTGAGAAGAATTGAAGTGGAATCGAACCCACTTGATCTTTGGTTGGTTGCAAAGCACGAGGTCACTACCACAAGTCTCCATGGATGGTTGACATGCTCTTGGATGCCACACATAGAATTGAGAACGCCCAAATTGATAAACTCTCGATAAGGCCCATTCAACAACCCTTGGATTAAAAAAATAGTATATACCAGCTCGAAGCTCCTCTTGACCTGAATCCAACTTCTCACGAACCCTTATTTAGTTAGAATTCTAGAGAAATTTGCCTCATAGCTTAAATCCTTCATGTCTAGTCGGAAACCTTCATGGACTGCACATATGTCCAACTCGGGTAAACTTGGACTCATTCGTCTTGTAATATCCTTAACTCCCTCGTATGAGCTGATCTTCGGTTGATTCGTTTTCCAGTAGCTCTCTAGGTGGGGTAGAGACGTAATACAAGTGGTTAGGGAGCTGGAAATATTGATCCTTGGTCCCATCTGAATCAAACATAACCCATATGCTTTCTCGGTTAAGTTTTGGTGGCACTCTTGTTGTTGGGTTAAGTTAGTGCGTTGTTGTGCCACTAAAGCATGATCCGGCTGTTCTTCTTTAAGCTGGAAAGAGTCATTGACTCTCTCATGATCTTTGTAGACAACACCATCTAGCTTTGGTGTTATGACCCCATCGGTTTGGATCCGGCTTAAATAGCTCTCCTTGTGTTCTACACTCGGAACTTGTGGTGCATGCAACGACTTGGGTATCATTGTAGGTGATTAAGCTACTTTTCTTGGCTGCTCCTCCACTAGTTTGGTGACTATATTGCTCAGTACTGGGCCTTTTTCCACGTTCTCCTCTGCTTGAATGACATGCCGCAACACTTGTGATTTCGCTAAGATGTTGGCGGCATCTTTCCTTGTCTTAAGTTTGGAGTGAAAAACATCTTCATCCGCACTAGTAGCTAGTAGGTTCAACACATCCTCAGTATATAGTAGCTCTTCAGCACTTGGTGGACTAATCTTCAGCTCATAAGAAGGCTTCAAACCTGGTTTTGGGGCTAGAATCCATAGACTTGGCCGGGGGTAAGCATAATGATTCGGAAGAGTGTCATTCTCTATATTGCCGTCGTCGTCTCTCACGAACTCCTCACTCAATAGTTGCTTCATCTCCTCCCATGTGGCAGCCAGTTTATGATACTCATCTCGAATAGATACGTTCATGTCCCAAATCATGTAAGCTACCTTAACTAGAGTCTCTTCGGCATAAGTTATTTTCTTCTCCTCGGGAATTTTGTTGGCTAAGAACCAATCTTCCATGTCTCTCTCCCAACTTAAGTAAGCTTGTGGACCTTGATTATGACCGAAGAAATGTATATACCGTGGTTCATGTTCCCATGACTCAACGGTTACACTCCTTTGAACAACATCTTTTCCGTATTCAGATTTTTCACCAAAGATTTTACCCTCATCGAATGACTTTTCCTCTTGACTGAACTTTCCTCGCTCAAAGTATTCACCAAATTTGAACTCTACGTGTTCTGTATCCTCATCTGAACTTAGGATGGGTTGTGCCTCTTCTTCCTCACAAGATGACTCCTCAAGATAACCAATCTCTGAATTTTTCCTTTCACCCAAAACAGTTTCAGCTCTTCGCAACAAGAGTCTTCCTCGTGTAAACTGAATTCAAAGATAGTTTCTTCATGTTCTCTTTCCAAACTGATGGTGGAGTTAACTTCATCACAACTGAACCTGCTCTCGTTGTCACTCTCTCCCTCATAAGAATTCTCAGCACGTTGTCCATAATCACAATTCAATTCAGCTCCATGACTGATTTCAGAATCAGTCTCATCTTGTTCATAACCGATTTTAGAATTAGTCTCTTCATCCCATGCTTGGAATTCATACACGGATTCAAGCTCTTCTTCTTCCCAATCTACTTCAGAGGTATTAAGCTCTCCTTCAGCTTCTTCATCAGTGACCATAGCTTAAGTTACCTTGAAGTTGTTCCTTGCAAAACAATTAAGAGAAAGAACACGGTGCTTAAAAATCGGACCAAATTTCCTTTTATATGCTCACGTTTGAAATTGTTAATCAAGTAATAGCTGAAGTACACGGTTTAAATAAATTAAGCACGTGTTAATGAGCATTTAACATTCAGATTATTCAAATAAAAGCAGCAAGGACCACAAACACAAAATACATGTGTTGGCACTAAAATGAGAAATGGAGACCACAAGCTCTTTAAAAATCAATTCACTTACGCTCAAAAATTTTTTTTTTTAAAGAAAAGCGCACACACAATAAAGATTAGGACCACATTCATGAGCTGGCACAAAAAGCAAAGATAAAAGAAAAAGCAACGTACTGTCAAAAACAACCTTATCTTTGACTAGTTTTGAATAAAAGCAACTTTTTCTACCTTAGGCTAACAATGGTGAACGAATTCCAGCAGTAATCAATGGTGTAAACATCACTAAAGAGATGATTTTTAACATACTAAGTATGCACACAAACAAATTTAGACTCAATCTAACACCCTAAACACACAACAAAACACAAATCGGTTCAAAAGGAGAAAACTTTTTCAAGTCTTCCTTTAGATCCGAGTTAAGGCAAGCTAAAGACAGATAGATCAAGGATAGAAACGACCTGAGGTGGATCTTTTGGCTCTGATACCAAATGTTACATTCTTAAAACTCCAGCACAAAGATTGATCCTTGACTCGAACCAAACAAAGTGTTGGTGATGCGGATGAGCGGTGGAACTTGCTCGGGGACGAGACTCGAGCTCGGGAAGAAGCTGGTGGGTGGATTATGGACTCGAACAAGAATAATAATAAACGAAAGGAGCCTGACTTCGGGAGAACTCGCAGAGAAAAGGCTGAAGATGGCGGAGCTAGACGATGGAGAAGATTTCAATCCATGTAAAGCCGAGAGAATGGTGGTAAGCGGAAGTAGCTGGTGGAGTGAATGGTGAACCACAAATGTTATGGAGGGACCTTTGATACAGCCAAGAACCAGAGAGTATGAGACACACTCAAATAGCTTAGGGTTTACTAATCTAGAGCAACCTCTATAGATTAGGAAATAAAGTTATAAACTTTAAGATTTGTGTAAATGATTGATTGATTGTAAAATGAGAAGGAGTTTACATTATAAAGGCTACAAGATGAGGGCAACTTAAATGCTAAATGGGCCCAAGCCAAATTAGAACAAGCTGTGATACTTGGGCCTAAAAGCATTAAAACACTTGAATCATAAAAGCCTCAAAACAAACAATACAAAGAAGGGGAAAAAACTTATGAAGTGATTTTCCTAAGGATAGGATCACATTCCTAGGCCATCTTACTAATCATGAGTGTTTCAAAGTAGATGGACTAAAGAAGTTGGAATGTGATGTTTTAGGCTTTTCGTGCCTCACTAAAACTTTTTCCTAGAAAAACCCAAAGGTAGGAAAACTAGCAGTAGTGAAAGAGTACATTACTTTACCTAAAGTCTTGGGAAGTCCTCACTAGGGGTTAGTGAGGACATGAAAAGCCTCACTCTTAAGGTGACATGTCCGTGAACCTTCTTGGCTCACTTTTGGCTCGGACCGCTTTTCTTGGCCGCTACCGGGTCCGTTTGTTGTCTGATGGGGCATCCACATCGTACGGCTGGGCAAGAACATGATGAGTGGCTCCCTTGAAGTCCTCTCTATGCTTCTAGTCTCCTCCTCAGTAGGCTTAACCAGTCCCAACTCCTCTCGTTTACGGCCCGATCCTTCTTGACCCGCGGTAGGGGAAATGACCGTGTTGATGACCGCATCAGTGGTTGCCATATATAGAAATGGTGGGATGAGGCAATGATGGAGGAGTGCCATGACATAAAGCATGAAATTTTGGAACTAGAGGATCGGATGAGATACTTCACTCTTGAAGACAATGACGAGTTGGTTGATCCGTCAATGATGTGGCGTAATGTCGAATATCATCGACTCAAGATATGTCATCTCAAAGAATTGTACTTGGGGCTTGATGAAAAACTACAATGAGCTTAAGGCGATTGTTGCCATAAAACGTGAAGGAAATAACAATGAGATGAAGGTTATGTCTTGGTCGTGGTATTGTTGTGATTGTTGTGGTCGTCTTTGTTTTTTTGTTTGTTTAAGTAGATAAGTATGTTGTTATGTTATGTTTGTTGTTTTTTGTTGTCGGTATTTCTATACTATGTAAAAAACGTTAATGACGTTTTGAATGAAAAAATACAAGACTACTAAAGGTACTAGTAAACACACAATAAGTTCTCGCAATAGAGTATTCCCGTTGTTTCCACTTCTTTCTCCTCTGACTCAGTCTAGCAACACCACCCACTTATAGCCATCACTACCGCAAGTCTTTGCTCATAGTCACGAATAAGCTTACCCTAATTCCTCTCAACAATTCAAAGATGAGACTGACTGATTTCTATTAAGTAATCGGATAAGACTAATGGACAACATGATAGTAAAACACACAAGATAGGCTTGGAAGATCCTAAACAAGCTAAGAAAATTTCACTATGTACCTACCAAATCTCTGTAACTAGGAAAGTAGATCTTGGTCTTGTAATAATTTTTCGTTCATGAGTTGTAAAGAAAGCAAATCTAGGATTCAAATCTGGTGAAAAGTACTAAAGGTACAAAATGTCTACGACCATGTAAGCCTGGGCACGGGGCGGGTACCCGCCATTTTCGCCCTACTTGGTACTTGACCCGTCCTGTACGAGTAATACCCTTACCCGCCTTGGTACTTGACCCACCAAAATCAGTCTCGCCTTGATACTTGACCCGCCCCAAAAATTAGTACCCGCCTTGATACTTGACCCATCCCGTTTGAGTAATAAAGAGTATTTTTTTACGAGTAACGGGTATTTTTTGGTGGGTAACATGTATATTTTGCCGGTAATGGGTACATTTTTGCTGGCAATGAGTATTATTTGTGGGTAACGGATATTTTTTACGGGTAAAGGGTAATTTTTTACGCATAACGGATATTTTTTTACGGGTAGCGAGTAACGAATAGCGGATAACGGGTACGGAACGGGTACCAGGGCGGGTAACGGAAAAAAAATTCTGGCTTGTACTTGCCCTGTTACTTGCAAGTAATTGAAAACCAAGATTTGTTACTTGATTTGCACGAGACGGGTACGGGGCGGGTCGAGCGAGTCGGGCGGGTAACAGGTACCCATGCCCAGGCTTACCACCATGGGAAGTAAAAAAGTCTACCACCATGGGAGGTATAAAAGTCTACCACAATTCCAATTAAAATATACCCCATCGGAAATATAAAAGTCTACCAAAATTCTGAAAGTTTACCATTAAGTCTTCCACTATATGACCAAAGTCTACCAAAACACAATAAATCTACCTTGTGAGGAAAAAATCTACCATAACCAACTCATACGGAAGTCTACCATCAATAACGAGATAAATCTACCACGGGTTACAAAATCTACCGTCGAGTGACTTAAGTCTACCAAAAAATCAAAAGTCTACCAAAAAATAGTCAACAAGTCAACACTGGTTTAAAAATCTACCATCACTGAACACGTAAGTCTACCGCTACATAGAAAATAATATCTACCATAAAATGAAAACGTAAATCTACTATGTCTTCTAGTTAGGGTCTACCGTAACAATGGTAGACTTTTCCCCGTAAATCTACCATAACTGAGAAAACCAAAGTCAACCGTAACATTTCAACTAAAATCTACCGTTTCGTTTAATAGAAGTCTACCATCAAACCTGATAGAGTTTTCCAAGTAAGTCTACCACTCCATACAAAGCATAAGTCTACTGTCATATCTCTGTAGAGTTTACCGTCTGAACTATAAAGTCTACTGTCATAATTCTGGAACGCTTACGTGGCAGAAATTCATTAATGACATTTCCGTTATTATGTTTTTTGGCAACAAAAGATTTGAAGGCAAAACGGTCATTTAAAACAAAATTAGATCATTTCATAATATTCAAATATTACGATAGTTTTAATAATAAAATTTAAAAATGGAGATCTTTTTAGCAATCCACCCTTATTTATATCATTACATATTTACATTGTTTCCTTTTATAGTTATTCTTCATAGATTCAATTTATTACATATGTATCTAAGACCACCTTATATCGGAAGAAACATATACATTATGGGTCGAGAATATTTGACTAAACATCATCACAAACATATATCTCCTTACTAATATTTGTAGAATACCTATTTAAAAATAACATTTAAATTTTTTAAAATTACCTACAATATCATTAGTCTTAAGAACTAACAAAAAAATAAAAATGTCTAAACGTTTAATCTATTTTTATTATTAAAAATACATATTTAAAATAAAATCTTCACGAAATATATTTTTAATTTTATTCAAATTACACTTAATTAGTTTTTACTATTAAAAATACATATTTGAAAATAGAATCTTCAAGAAATCTATTTTTAATTTTATTCAAATTTTCTTATATAAATCAAGTAGTAAAACGAAAATTTAACTTAAAAAGTACTAAATATATTAATTAATTACAAATTAATTTATACATTCCAAAATAGATAAAAATAAAATTATAAACAAATTTGTCAAATTTCCACTACAATATTACTGCTTAAAATTAAGTTAAAAATCATATAATACATATCTAATACTATTAATTAGGAATTACACGTTATAAAAAACATTTAAATTATAAACAATTACATATAATATTATTGATTTTAAAAGAAACAAGAAAAAAGCATTAAGGATAAAAATGTGTTAGTATTTTACTCTTTATCTTTGTGCCAAAATAATTTAATAAATATTTCTCTAATATACTACCCATATAACCAAACAGAATTATGTAATTAAACTTTATTAAAAATTAGACACAATTTACAATAATAAATTAACAACTTATTTTGTTTTACAAACATCCTCTTACTAATTTATGGACAGTACCATTATAGAATAAACTTTTACATTGTTAAGATTTACATGCAATGAGATTAGTCTCAAGAACAAAAAAAAAATTCATTAAGGGTCAAAATTTCTAAACTATTATCATTTTAATTAAAAATAGATATATTAGAAACAAAATCTTCACAAAAACTATTTTTCAACTTCAATCACAATTTTTAAAAATAAATAAATTAATTAATTAAAACAAAAATTGTAATCTAAAAAGAAGTAAATATGTTAACTATTATTAACTTATTTATAATGTCAAAAATAAGAAAAATAAAAAGCTATTTTATTTACATACTAAAAAATCATTTCATCTAAAGTTTATTATCGTACTTTATTAAGAAATTAAATTTATTTATATAAATTTAACTAAAAGTTTACGTAAATAACATTATAATTTAATAAATTATTTCATGTTTAGTTAATTAATGTTTAAATAAAAGTATCCCCTTATTAATATTACAATAGTACTTTTTAGGATCTAGCCTTAAAGTTGTTAAAAATTATATAATAATGTCATTAAAATAAATCATTTAAAGAACAAAATGAAATGATTCATTAAAGATATTATTGTCATTACCATTTGGTAAAATCAACATAATATCTTAATCAAAATATTTATCAAATTTTAAAGTTTTATTTAATATAACCAAAATATACTTAATTTTGATAAAACTAATCTAAAATATTTAACTTAATTGAATACATATTTTTGTTGATAGATTATATATATATATATATATTTAGTACTTATCTTTAATTTATAATTTATTATCTTAAAATATATATTAACATGTGCTATAGCACCAGACATAATCTAGTGTATATAGATATATGCACACATGCATAATATTATTGGCATCGTGTTAATTGTATCATCTTAACTTTCTTAAATCACTCTCCTCTCATTTTCCTAGTAACAAAAGAAACCCTCAAGTTTTTACTACTTCGCTGCCTCCATCAAAATGGCTCGTTTGGCACCGAAAACATTTGTCATATTCCTTGTCATTTGTTTTCTGTGTCTTGAACCTTATGCCCATGCAAGAAGTTTGAATTCACCAGTCATGGGAAAAACCAACCCGCTCATAACAATGACGAAGGTTGCAGAGGAAAATAGCAAGAAGAAATTATCGGTAAATATAATCTATGGAGGTTATGAAAGTGGACCTTCCAGAAGAGGAAAGGGTCACGATGCACCATCACCGCCAAAGGTACCAATGAATATAATCTATGGAAGTTATGAAAGTGGACCTGATGATCAAGGAAAAGGTCATGATGCGATCACCACCAAAAGTACGGATGAATATAATCTATGGAGACTATAAAAGTGGACCTGATGATCAAGGAAAAGGTCACGGTTCACTGTCACCTCCCATTTCATCGCACAAATAAAAAAAACGATGGCATAGTTTTGGGTTTATATATGTTAAACATAATGTGTGTGAGAGAGAGAGACAATAATAAATATAATTAATAAAAAGAACTGTGATGAAGTTGCACTGCATTCTAATTTGATGAGATAAGATGATACATGTCAAAACTTAAAAGTAAAACATGTTGACGTATCTTATACTTTGAAAATAAAAAAAACCAACAAATAAGTAAGATTATCTCAAAACTGAAGATATACAGGTGATGAAAGAATGGATCCAAACTGGAACCACTCAATTACTATTATATTCGATTTTATATAAATAATTGTTTTATAAACTCTAAAAAACCAAACTATAAGCCAGTTTCAACAACATTAACTAAAACTAATTAAATTTCCTTATAAACATAAGAAATTAAATATAGTCAGAAAAATAAATCGTTACGGGTTTGAACCTGCATGCATGGATAAAGCCATCAATTTTTCAAATATAATCTTAACCACTCGGACATATCGACTAATCATATACACACTAAAAATAAAATAGACTAAAACTGAAAATTATATTATATGCATATTATTTCTTTATCATTCAGTAAACTAAATAAATTTACCGCCAAGTCCGAAGTTTTTATTACACTGGCGTATATCGCTCTGGTCACCATATGCGCAGAGCATGTATAATATATATATATATATATATACTAGAATGTATCCCGTGCTATAGCACGGATTGATGTTTCTTTTAAAATTCGATATTATAAAAATTTTATTTAAAAATTATAAATTAATAAGATAAATGCTAAATATATAAAAAAGATAATTTATCAATAAAAATATGTATTCAATTAAGTTTGATATTTTAGATTAGTTATATTAATATTATGTATACTTTAGTTAATGTTAAATAAAACTTTAAAATTTGATAAATAATTTTTATTCAGATATTGTGTAGTTTTTACCCATTGAAAATTACAATAATACTCTTAATGGAACAATTAATTTTGTTTTTTAAATGATTTATACTAATAATTTTATTATATAATTTTTAAAAATTTTAAAGTTAGATTCTAAAAAGTATTTCCATAATATTTTTAAGAGGATAATTTTTTTAAAAACAATCAAATATATAAACATTAAATATTTATTTAAATAATTTAATAAATTATAAAATTAATTTATTAAAATTTTTAGTTTAATATGTATATCAATTTTATTTTTAGTAAAATATGATAATATACTTTTGATGAAATGATTTTTAGTATGTAAATTAAAAATAGTTTTTATTTTTGTATTTTTAAAGTTATAATTTAGTTAATAATTGTTAACATATTTACTTCTTTCTAAATTATAATTTTCGTTTTAATAAATTTATTTATTTTTAATTCTTTGAAAAGAATTTAAAAATAGATTTTGTGAAGATTTTATTGATTTAATTAAACAAACTAATTAAATTAAATGTTGATTTAATTTTCCAGAAAAAAAGAGATTTGATGTAGATTGCGATTTTGTTTGGAAGATTTTTAGGAAGTATTTAAACTGCAATCTAGATATATCTTTTTTGTTTAAGGAAATTTTAAAATCGTAGAATAATTAATGACTAAAATATCCTTAATGAGAGATTTTAATTTCTTCTTAAATGTAATGGCAATGTGATGTAATTATTAACATTTTGTAAGATTTATTTATAAATGTTACTCAACAAATAATATATAGGAGATATATATATGTGTGTGTATATGATAACATATATAGGTAACACATCCATAAGTTTCGAGCTGAATTTGCATCCAAAATTAATCTGCCGGAAAATATCCATTTTATAGCTCTAGACATTCAAGAGCACAAAACCTATCACATAAACGCGTGAAGTGTTCGAATGACCTTATTCGTGAGAAAGTAATTCAACTTAACCTTCAGTGATTTGTGTAACCTTCTTTTTTATAATATTTGTGGAAATCTGAAAATACTTATCATCCTAACTAATTAAATATTTAATTAAAATAATAATTTAATTGTGTCATACGAAGATGAGATTCGAACCATGGGCGGTATATGCGGGTCTAAACCATCTAAGCTACCATATTATTATTAGTATCATTTACAATTACAACTATATGATAATATATTGTACATATAGTTGTACTAGTTGTACTCGTTAAACTAGTACAACTAGTTGTACATAGTTGTACTAGTTTAACCAGTTGTACATAGTTGTACCAGTTGTAAAAAGTTATAATAGTATAACTAATCGTACATAGTTGTACTAGTATAACCAGTTTTATATGCCGAAAAATATCTATTTTATAGCTCTAACATTCATGAGCACAAAACCTGTCACATAAACGGGTGAAATGCTGGAATGACCTTATTCCGGAGAAAGTAATTCAACTTAATCTTCATTGATTTGTGTAACATTCTCCTAGGCATTTGGGTACCAATTCGAGTTTGCTTCAGAGTTTTCTGGTTTCAGATTCGAGTTCGGGTTTGGTTCGGATTCGGTTCGGGTATATTATATTTTTTGGACCGATCATAATCAGAACTAGCCAATTTTGTTTGGGTTTTCCAGGTTTGGTTTAACCCGTTGTACATAGTTGTACTACTTTAACCAGTTGTAGATAGTTGTACCAATTATACAAGTATAACCAGTTTTACGAAAAAAGAAGATTCGAAACTTGGGCGTTAAAGCGCCCCGTACTCGATCCGTAAAAGCGTGTACCCACCTTGTATCAAGCCAAGTATACGGTATATTTTTAAAATACTTGCAAGTAACGGGACAAGTCCAAATCCGAAATTTTTACCCATTACTTGCCCTGTTTTTACTCGTTACCCGCCTTGAAATCCTTTATCCGTCCCGTTACTCGTTACCCGCAACAAAAATACCCGTTACCCATAAATAATATTCGTTACCTGCAAAATAATACTCGTTTCCTGCAAAATATACCCGTTATCCGCCAAAAATATACTCGTTACCCGTAAAATATATCCTTTATCTGCAAAATTACCTTTTATCCGCGGATCCAAGTAGCAGGGCAAATACCTCGCAAATAATGAATTTTGGAGCGGATACCCGTTTGGGCGGATACTCGTTTTGGGCGGGTCTAAATTTCCATTACTTGTGCGGAGCGCGTCAAGTACCAAGTAAACCAAAAAAAGCGGATATCCACCCCGTGTCCAGGGTTATTGGGCGCATACATCGAATCTAAACCATCTGAGCTACCAGAATTTTGTTGGTATTAGTCACAAATAAAACTATATAACCCATGGCGCGCGCAAATAAGATTTCATTAAAGATAAAATCATCTTTTGTTATTTTTTATTTAAAAATTAATAAATAAATTTAAACAGGATTATTTAATTATTTTTTTGACGTCCAAGATCATCCCAGTCATTGTTCCCACATAAACAGTATAAATTTGATTAACATCCGGACACGGTTCACTAGAACATCTTGACAAGCTAGAAATATATATATATATATATATATAGCCAAAAATTAAAAATTAATAAATAAATTTAAACAGGATTATTTAATTATTTTTTTGACGTCCAAGATCATCCCAGTCATTGTTCCCACATAAACAGTATAAATTTGATTAACATCCAGACACGGTTCACTAGAACATCTTGACAAGCTAGAAATATATATATATGCCAAAAATTGTACAATAAATCATGAAGAAGAAAGTCGCATAATTTAGATCTTGCTGAATACCAAATTTACTCGATCGCAAAGTTTTGCTGTGCTGCCATAAATATGATTGGATCTAGCAATGCTCTTATGTGTGGCATGGTCAGTGCCAGGTGACTTAAAAAGGGAGTCACTATGAAGAAACTTAAGTGCTGCCTGAAAGTAAACACTCGTGCTCTCGTGATTGGACCCTGCAATTCTGCAAAAGGTAACTGTAAACTAGGACTCAATTTCAGTCTTGCTGAAACCATTTTCCCAGTTAGTAGCTCTAGACATAGTTTGGTTTAGATTAGGGGTGAGAAAAAAGTCCTAACCCGAAATCTAAACTCGAACCCGAACCGAAAAACTCGATTCCGATCCAAACCCGTTATTGAGAAAATATCCAAATAGGTTTAGAAGGCTAAACCCGAAAATCCGAGACCCAAAAAATCCGAACCGAATCTGAGAAACACGGAAAATTATACTAAAAATATATTAAACCCAAACCCAGAATAACCCGAACCGAATCCGATCCGAATATATAACATACCCGAATGGGGTCTAGAGGCCTAAACTTGAAAACCCGTACCGAACCCTGAACACCCATGCCTAGTTTGGATACGTGACATAACCACCAGTTTAAAAATATTCTCGGTTCTATCAAATTTTAGCTATTCAATTATCAAAGTTGTAACCAATAACACAAATCCTCTAAACGAAGCCCATAAAACAACAAAAGTCATTACAAGGTAAGATGAATCTATAGCACCACAAGAAAGTGTGTGGCAATACTATGATCATATTTCTAATAAAATAGAAAAATGTGTACCAAAACTATGATCATATTCTCACAAATGTACTTCAGTTCCTTCTTTGCTTTGTGTTCTTGGATTGGTTTCCCTTTTTCTTCCATTTCTTATTCGTAACAGCTCTATTCTTCTCCTCAATCTCCCTAACTTTACGCTTCCTGTAAACCATAACCAACACAAACGCATTCACTTAGCAAAGATTGCGCGTGTTCTTAGCTACAACATCTCAATTCTCAAGACAAAAATTTCTGTTATTTGAATAGATAACCACACTTAGACTAAAGCCTATCATAATTCTTGACAGAAACGACAGCAATATTGTGATCCATGGAAGTGAAAACAATATATACACCAGGACAAGGGCTGAAAACTTCTACAATTAACATGGGTCCAATTCCATTATCAAGTCCAGATTTAGATGAATTTAACTCTATGTATCACAAACAAAAGTTTTTGCAATCAGTTAGCCTAAAAAAGACATACTCTTGTTTATGTTTATGATACAGGATCTAAGCATTTCCTATACATTGTTTCTTAATAGACAATGGTAGTAGCTAACCTGTACTGAGAACTTTTGGGATCTGACACCAACTCATCAGCAAGAGTTGATTTTCTATTCATCTTTGTCAATCTTCCATAGAACTCTTCAGCTAGTTCAATTACTGGGCCAATCTGTTTTTTTTTTAACACAAAGAAGACGACAAAAGTTGGTGTTAAGACAGAGGCCAAGAGAAAAGTTTTTTTCTTTGATCTAGTTTACCGTTCTGAAACTTGCCTGGAAGTATTTTTCTAGTTTTGACCGCGACACACTTTTCTTGTAGTGTTGAGCAGGATCCATTACAGTTCTCAACTACAATAGAGATACAATTAGAATGGTGTTAAGACTTTGAAACAAAAATAGACAACAAAAACAACAAAAAAGCAAAGAACCTATTACCTTAAGCAACTGAAGATCTCTTTTCAACTCAGGAGTCATTGTTGGTGCAGGCATATCAAACCTATTCACAGTTTGAAATACAATGTTATCAAGCCGGATCAAACAAAACGGGTAATATATTCCGAGGAGAGCAAGTTGCTCTGAGCAACGTTACCAGTTTGAACCAGTAGTGTCTTTGAGTTGTTTTCTTATCATCTTGTTAATCTTCTTTGGATCATTAGGAGGAAGACAAAGACAATCAACGAGCTCTGACTTAGACGTCCAGAGCGAACCGTTTTCGTGACTCTCAGCTCTTTTGCTTGAACTGGAACCAGTTTTTGAGTTTAAGGATAAGCCTGGAAGCTTTGGTTCCCATTTAAGACCAATCAATGGTTTAGTCTCCGCCATTACTCTAATGGAGGGAGGGACAGAGAAAGTTCACCTGGAAGTGTCGGCCGTCAAAAACCCTAACTGTTTAAACTGTCTAAAACAAATAGCCCCACAAACTTTCAGATATGTTACAGAAACTCCTACTAAAGCCTGATTACAGGGTAATCCTTGAGCAAACAAGAAACATAAGTTTCACAATCTCACAGAGATGCCAAACTCAAAAACAATCACCAAAATCCTATAGACATGAGGACTATCTATATAAAATGGTAGATTTCAATTAAATCCTCAAGCAAGCAAGAACATTGGTAAACAAAGGAAAGAAAAATAGAGCATATTACCTGAATTAACAAACCAAAAAATTCCCTTTTTAACATCTCAAATTTTCAGATTTTTGGAATGCAAAATCAAAACAATTTGCATTCAAATCAGTTCAAAATAGAAATTAAAAATCGTTTATCAAAAGAAAAAAATCTAAACAGTATAACTAAGGATTCACTATTATAACCTTCACGAGTCGTAACCTAATGATCATCAGCCAAACAATAGATTCGTGTGAGACTGTGAGGTAGATTAACAAAATAAATGTAACAATCCATGAACTCATAAAGCAAAGATGTGAAAAAATAACACTTCCAAAAGATTTCTAAGGAGACAAAAAAACAAAACATACGAATCAATTTTTTCTGTACAACTAATCAGATACATAGGTTATTACAAAAACCAAGGAAGGAGACAAGACAGAGTGTTCAGTTAGTTACCTGCGGAGAAGCATAGCAAAAGCAAGTGCGACGACGGAACATAAAAAGACGAAGTGAATGAAGAACCACGGAGTTTAAGGTTTGCTCAAATTCCCCAATTTTGAAATGGACTTGGCACAAAATTGGCCCAATAACGCCCATTAAGGTCGGTTCATGTTATTGAACGAGAGAGCAGCACGATCCAAACCATCATATCATACCACGCGTTTTCTTTTCTCAAACTGAACTTGAAGAGTAACCGGTTAAGCTGGCTCAATCCTAACCGGTAAAGTTATACCAATTTAGTTCATGAACATTTGGAGGTATTAAGTGGTTTTTTAGGTGTTGATCTGGTATTTCAACTATATATTAAATAGGAAAAAATAAATAAAGAGTTTAGATAATTTCTTATATATTAAAATCGGAGCTCGAAAATTACTTGAAGGGGTTAGGTCCTTGAGACAATGAGGTAAATGTAGAATAATAAACTAAGAAATTTATAAATCGGAGAGCTCGTAACAATCAATCTCTTATATCTTGTGTGTAAATTTTCGGATGCTTTTTTCAGTGAGGTGTTTCTGTATTTATAATTTTATATGTATTCTTAGTTAGTTTATTTACATATTTTGTTTCCTTTTTTCTCGGAGTCGTCAACTAGTTTCCTTTTTCCCTCAGATTTCTTTTTATTCTTTTGAGTCGGCGGCAATGTCTTGAGCCGAGCTTTTTAAACGAGTTAATCTTAATTCTGGCCGGGTTTGAGTGAAGGTGCACAGCCCATTTCGAACAATAAGTCTCTCCCCCCCCCCCACTTCGTCGAACGAGTGTTTTAAAGTACATATATAAAAATATGCGCATATTGGCTTAGTTATTAACAAATGTAAGGTAAATACTAAAATGTTTCTCAATTATTGTATAAGGGATATCAATTCATTGTAACTCATTTTACATCTTTCAATACTTAAAGATTAAAATTTTCTTAAATTCTTCAAATAATTATCATTTTAGAGAATTATTTAAAGTTTGTTGAATATTAATAAATTAACCCAAAACGTATTTAAATTTTTATTTTTTATGTTATCAATATCAACATTGCTCACGCATGTTTGAATTCTAATAGTAAGATACGACGATAACATTACAACAATCTCTAAAACTCATGTTTTGGCCCTTTAAACATATGTTTAAAATATCATATCTAATAAATTCTTTTTAAAAAATGTGTTGTCAACATTACAAATATGGGTCAAAACTTGGGTGCACAAGTAACAAGCAAGAGAATTTGCCACTTGATTACAAAGTACTCGGCCTAAGGTGTAGAAATTTGTGACTGCACCAAATTTGGTGCAAACTCTCTAGAACAGAATTTCTGATCGAGACAAAGAGATTGACAACAGAAATGATTATGTAGAGAGTAGAAACGTGGTTTAAGAGAGTGAAAATGAATGAATAAGAGAGAATTGAGTATAAGAAGAATTTAGAAAGAACAAGCTCAACTAGAGTTTTTTTATTATTATTAAGAGTTCTACATCTCTGTTTTGTGTTATTATGATTACATAGCAAAACATCATATAAAAAGTGAAAACCAGATAAATTAGCTGTTGCAAATACATTAATGAATAGGCCTCCATGAAAGAGAGAAGGAGATGAGATAAATGCTGGTCCACAGAATTCAGTACGTCATATTGGATCACAACGTCTGAAATGTGTTCCAATACAGCTTCCTATTTTCCTTACAATACGCCATATGTGTTCCATTACAACTTCCTGTTTTATATTTCAACATAATGGAACATAAGTTTTGATACGCCCTTGATCTCGTTTAGAAGTAAGGATTGATTGATGAACGTGGGTGGAAGTGGAAGGATGAATATGGGGGTGAAAATATGGATCGAATGGCGCCACTAAGGGTTGCGGAAAGCCCTTTGATAAGCCGATTTTGATCAGATCGGATATGACACACCGAGGTGATCGATTGCTGGATAAACGCACCAACAAGACTCAAATTTTATAAATAGATTTTTGATTGAAAAACTTGAGTGTTTTACATGAGAATTTCGTCCAGAATATATAGAGAAGGAAGGAGAGAGTGTTCAAAGCACAAAACATTAAAGAAACTTAGGAAATAACAACATAATTAATGTAGTCCATGCATGAAGACTTGACTTTGAATTCTGAATGCATCTTGACTGGTTTTCCCTCCCCTTTGAACGAAAATACACCTTTAGATAAGCTGAATGTCAATCCAAATTATTTAGGATAGTATGCTATATGATTTAAATAAACGGACATACAAGTATCTATCTTATGCCTCATTAAAAACTTTGGTGAGAAAAACCCAATTGGGACAAAAACTCAACCAAGGAAAAAAGAGTACTAAGATAGACACTTTTCCCGTTCATTTAAATCAATTATCTTGGATCAACATTAGCATACCTTCATAATTGTTGTTCAGGTCGAAAAGAGTCGCCATTTGAATCAGAATTCCTCCAACGGCTTTGTTAAAGAGTTTGGCTCTAAATCGAGTCATTGAACCAGCTCGCATGACAAGATCATCCTCAGCTTTAAGCTGCTCCTCCGGTTCAAGCTGCTCTTCAGGTTCAAGCTGTTTCAGTCCATGATTCGTGCTCGTTGTGCCGTCTAGGATCATATCAAGTTTAGTAGATAACTTAGAATCAACGACTACAAAACAAGAAATTATGTTTGAAATTTACATATATTAGAATCCATGATTTGAATAAACCCAATAAGTTCTATTAAATTCCATATAACTAAGAAAACATCTTTTTATTCTTAATAACAACCAAATCAATACAACACTAAAGAAAATTAGAATAGAGCAACAAAGTCTTTGTACGGCTGGAACTAACCTATTAAATTCCATAAAAAAAATAACAGTAATTTATTCTTAATCAGAACCAAATCAATATGACACTAAGAAAATTAGAGTAACAAAGTCTTCTTGCGGATGAGATTAACTCATGCTATATCGCTTTTTAATTAGCCGCAAACTTTTCCTCCATGGTTGACATATTGCCTTCACAAATTTGCACAGAATACATTACCAACATATCAATGATGATCACAAGAAAACCTACTCTAGTATATATATAAACCAGATATTCCTGAAGAAACTCCAAGAAAAGCTAGGACAAAAGTATAAGAAATTCCAAAACCTTCCACGCGCGTACATCAATTGAAACAAAAAGATGAAAGCGAAGATGGCACATAATATAAGAACACAAAAGTTCAATCTGCGTGCCAAGTAGCCAACGAGAAACATGGTTACGCTAACAATTTCCATGACTATAATGGGGAGGATTTTGTGAACTTTGAAACCCAGATTTGATGGGTTTGGAGAAACAAAGCAACTAGCCAACTTACAAATATAACAATAAATGCCAAAGATCCCAAAATATCTAAACATGGCATATATGAAGTTCATGTCTGTTAGAATATATGAAGATATTTCATTTATGGAAATATTCCATCATGTAGATACAACCCTAATTGTACTCGTCTATATATAGTTGTCATATATGAGAATGACTCTTCACGGAGATTACCTAATATCTTACATGGTATCAAAGCGGGTTGACTGCTAAAAACCTAGCCGCCACTCTTGATACAAGCTCCGCTCCCTTCTTTCATCTCTCTCACCTCTTCTTCATCTTCTTCCTTTACTTCATCTCTCATCTCTCCTCTCTTCTCTTCGTTTTCTTACTATGGCAAACACATCCACCAATGACAAACCATTCACCATCTCTCAAATCAAAGCTTACGTGCCTATCATGCTAGATATAGACAAACTCAAATACGATGTGTGGCGTGAACTGCTCGAAACCCACTGCCTCTGCTTCGATGTTCTCGGTCATCTCGACGGCTCCTCTCGACCCACTCCCGGTGATGAAAAAACATGGAAGGAAAAAGATGGTCTAGTCAAGATGTGGATCTACAGAACCATCTCCCGTTCTCAAAGCCAAGTGCACCGCCCGAGACTTATGGCTTGCCATTGAAGGCTTGTTTCGTGACAATAAAGAAGCCAGAGCCCTTCAAATCGAACAAGAACTTCGCACCATTACGATTGGAGATCGTACTGTACATGACTATTGCAAGAAGCTCAAGACGCTCTCTGACCTCCTCGCCAACATCGACTCTCTGATATCAGATCGGTCACTTGTGATGCATCTTCTCAACGGTCTAACTGACAAATATGACAGCATCATCAACATCATCAAAAATCGTGAACCATTCCCCTCATTCACCACTGCTCGCTCGAAAATCATCATGGAAGAGGACCGTCTTGGGAACAAACATCGCCCATCTGCCACTACGTCTCACCACTCTTCCTCCACCGACGTGTTACTTACTTCAGCCGAAAGCAACAATCGTAACCAGCAACATTTCCAATCCGGTAACTCTAATCGTGGCTACCGCAGACGTGGCCGCGGAGGACGCAACAATCGTAGTAACTGTGGTCGTTATAACAACAACAATTTTTACTATTGGCAACAACAGCCGTGACACTATGGAACTCAAACCTATTCCTACAACTACTAGCCACATCATGCGCCTCTACCGTTCCAGTCTTTGGGTCACGGACATCATCATCACAACTCTCCACAACCACACCAAGCAACAAGCATCCTTGGCTCATATCCACCACGTCCCACGCATGAAGCCATCTCACATATCAACATTCTCCTCCAAACAATGGGCTTTTTGGTCAGCCACAATACATACCCTCCGCTCTCGCTCATGCTTTCAACACGATGACACTGCAAGATCCAATAGATGGAGGATGGGTCATGGATACATGTGCAACAAACCATGTCACAACCAATCAAGGTAATCTACGTTCTACATTTAATTTGAGCCCTCTTCCTATGATTACTATGGGTAATGAATCTCTTGCACCTGTCACTCACACTGGTCATGGTATAATCTCTTCTACTGCTCGTCCCTTTATGCCAAGGTTTCTCAAACCAAGTGGCATGAACGTTTTGGGCACCCTCATGCAGCCAGAAGATATCCAGTTGAGGAGTTCATCTTAAAAGCATTCTTGTTTGCCCTTCAATAGTTAAAAACTTGATCTTCGTCCGTAGTTTTGTTTCCGATAATAACTGTTCAATTGAGTTTGACCCCTTTGGATTCTCTGTTAAGGACCTCTGCTCCTGGACCAATTTTCTCCGATGTAACAGTCCTGGCCCGCTCTACTCTGTGTCGCTTCCATCTCAACATCTAGCTCTCACCACCATCTCGAACGACACGAGTGTTTGGCATAGACGCATGGGCCACATCAACAACTCTTCTCTTCATCAAATCGCTTCCTCCGCATCCCCTCCGTTCGTTCTTCAAAAAGTTGATCACGTGTGTCATGCATGTCAACTCGGCAAACACACTCGTCTTCCATTTTTTTCTTCTGCTTCCGTTGTTTTAAAACCTTTTGATATTGTTCACTCAGATATATGGACCTCATAACTTCTTAGTTTGAGTGAAATAAAATACTATCTTTTTTTTCTTGATCATTTCTCTCATTTTGTTTGGATTTACCCTTTGAAACAAAAGAACGATACGTTTAGCAGATATTTTCACTTTTCTGCGTATGTCAAGACTCAATTCAACTGCAACATCAAGTCTCTCCAATGTGACAATGGAGGTGAATACAACAATCGTCTTCTCCTTGATCACCTTGCCATCGAAGGCACCACCATCCGTTTCTCATGTCTTCACACATCACAACAAAATGGCAAAGCGGAACGTATGCTAAGAACGATCAACAACATGGTTCGTTGTCTCTTATTCGAAGCCAAGATGCCTTCATCTTACTGGGTCGAGGCGCTTCACACGATAGTTTATTTGCTAAACATCGCTCCTTCGTCTTCGATTGGTGGAAACATTTCTTACACCAAACTCTTCCTCAAACCGGTTTCCTACTCTCACCTTCGTACTTTCAGTTATCTTTGCTTCCCTAATCTTCTTTCTTCTTCTCCTCATAAGCTTGCTCCTCGTTAATCTTCATGTGTTTTTCTTGGTTACCCACAAGACCATCGCGGTTACAGGTGCCCTAACTTATCCACTCAAAAAATAGTCATTTTTCGTCATGTTATCTTCGACGAGACTCTCTTCCCTTTCTCCACCACAAAAATCTACACCAAATCACCAACACCACCATTGTCTCTCCCTCCTCCTCCTATTCAAATTCAATCACCTCCACTAAACACATCACCTGTAGCTCCACCACCTGTCGCTCCACCAACCTCACCACTAAACTCACAGGTAGATGGATGTCTCGCACGCTACAAACCTCGATTAGTGGCGAATGGTAAATTTCAGGAGCTAGGAGTGGACTGCAATGAGACCTTCAACCCCGTCGTCAAACTGGCAACCATACGCACTGTCCTTCACCTTACCGTGACTCGTGACTGGCCGCTACGTCAACTAGACGTGAAAAACGCATTCCTTAACGGTGATTTGCAGGAGGTTGTCTACATGGACCAACCACCAGGTTTTCATGAAAAGAACAAACCAAATCATGTTTGCTTGTTGTAGAAGGCTCTCTATGGGCTTAAGCAAACTCCACGTGCCTGGTACAATCGGTTCGTGTCGTACGCTAAGCGCATTGGCTTCAAACAGAGCATCTTGGATCCCTCTCTATTCGTGTACTCCCATGGCAGTCAACTGGCATACCTTCTCCTTTACGTCGATGATATCATCCTCTCGGCCTCCACCACTCCTCTTCTCAACATGATCATTCATTCCCTCTACAAGGAATTTGAAATGACAGACCTCGGCCAGCTTAACTACTTCCTTGGAGTCAAAGTAACATGAAATGACACCGGCCTCTTTCTCCATCAACAACAGTACGCAAACGACATCCTTGCTAGAGCAAACATGAGCACCTGCAACCCTTTTGTTACTCCAGTGTACACTCAAGCCAAGCTCGCCGCCGATGCAGGTTCTCCAGTCACCGATCCTTCCTTGTACTGCAGTCTCGCCAAAGCACTCCAATACCTCACATTCCCGCGGCCCAACATCTCCTGCAGTCTAGCACGTGTCTCTTCATGAACGATCCACGTGAGCTGCACTTTCAAGCTCTGAAGCGCATCCTGCATTACATCAAGGGCACGCTCTCCCTTGGACTTCAGCTCTATCTCTTTGCTTACTCCGACGCTGACAGGGCTGGCTGCCCAACTACCCGCCGCTCAATGTCCGGATATTGCGTTTTTCTCTGTGATAACTTGGTCTCATGGTCTTTTAAAAGACAACAAACCATCTCACGCTCTCATGTGGAAGTTGAATACGGAGGTGTCGCCAATGCCGTCTCCGAAGCAACTTGGCTCCGTAACCTATTACTTGAACTCCATGTGCCATTAGCTCGGGCTACGATTTTATACTGCGACAACATCAGCGCCGTATATCTCACTTCTAATCCCGTCAAACACCAACAAACAAAGCATATTGAAATCGACATACACTTCGTCCGTGAACATGTCTCCCTTGGTCACGTTCGGGTGCTCCACGTTCCGTCAGCTCAACAATACGCCGACATCTTCACCAAAGAATTACCATCACCTCTGTTCTTCGACTTTAGATCCAGCCTGAGCGTCCGCCCTCCTCCCGCTCCGACTGAAGGGAGTGTTAGAATATATGAAGATATTTCATTTATGGAAATATTCCATCGTGTAAATAAAATCCTAATTGTACTCATCTATATATAGTTGTCATATATGAGAATGACTCCTCACGGAGATTACCTAATATCTTACAATGTCTTCTTACATTCCATTATGCTGCCCCATTCTCCGGCGAAACCACATATGGAAATCAACGCTATCTGAAGAAATATTGTTCGGGATAATATATCGTTTACTCCTATAGTTTCAATTTTTTTTAGAGGGAGTTGGCAAGACATTCAAGATTACTGGCATATACATTTTATATTTATTGTTTTGTTAGAAAAACTAAAAGATTTAAGGAAATATATTTGCTTTCTTAGTTTAAGAGGATACACCAAGTCAATAACCCTATTCTTAGGAATTTCTCTTACTTGATTGATTTCTGTTTCATAGTTTCTGATAGTCTCTGTTTTTATTCTCTGTTACTGCTTTTGATTATTGCTTTCTTAGTTTGATAGTTTCACAACTTATTGCTTGCTTGGCTTGACTTAAACTGTTTGATTGCATCCTTTCTGGCTAATATCGCATCCATTTGGATTGACACCTTATTATGCTACAATGACATAATAGTTCAATAGGAAATTGACCTATATAAGAAATGATTCCCCATTCGGTACCTACGGTAAATGGAATATAACCTCCTCAGATAAGACGGACTTATCTCACCAGAACAACTGTACTGTCAAGCTCCAGTGCCTTGTCGAACGGAAACAAAGGTTTCAATTACACGAGAAAATAAAACTATGCAGATTCTTTTGAAAAACTGATGTCCAAAACTGAGGCAAGATCTCTGAATTTATAGATATATTACATGGGTAGAAGTGAACCATCATAACTATTGGATAGAAACCGAACAGTCACATGCGTTCGTTTTGTGATGTTTGATCAAGACAATCACATCTGTTCACTCATGGCATTTCCATTCATATCATATAATTCTAACAATCGCCACCATGAATGTTGAATTGCATTAAAATCCTTTTTTTTTAAAAGCAAAATTCGTATGATTCAACTGTGAAGAATTAATTTCATATGGATAAGTGGGTCTTCCTTCGAACTTTCCGTAGTGAATTTAAATCGGATATATTCGCCAATCGGTAGATGTGATATCTTTGAACCGTCAACTTTTGATGTAAACCAAGATAATTTAAATCACACAATTAATTTTGACCGTTATTTGGTTCTCACTGTTGTGTTCTTTTCAACCATGAACACCTGCCTGGTTTAATAAAAGCATAGAGAAGTGGCCAAACATTATTCTCCTTGAAGCGGTCCACACTTCACTTTCACATATGTGCTTTCTTAACCGTGTCATATTTGTAGATACACTATTTGATCACATCAAACTTAAGAACCATTAAAACTTATTAACTTAAAGCCTTCTCGCTTAAAGTCGTATCATTTACCTTTTCCATATAACATTTTCTCATCATGAAAATGAGTTGGGTTAATTTTGACAATATTAAACCGTCAGCTACAACTTTGTATTCTCCTTGATCCTAGTTCTTGGGATATCCAGTCTACTAGGTAGAGTTGCCGCCGTGCTGATTTGTCCTTGGTCATAAACCCACTCCTGGTCGATGCTTGCGTCAATGGTCTTCATCATCAGCTTCAAGTTCGGATCTGCGGAAGAGCATCGATCGGTCTAGATCGATCTTGTCTGTAGATGGTTTTCCCAGGACGAGCATCGACGGAGTGGTCGATGCTAAGGTCGATGCTTCCTTCTTGATGCTCTTGAGATATCTCTCCATGATGTTCTTGGTCCTAGCAAGTAGCTCTAAAGTTCCTAAGGCGTCTTGTTTGCCCTTCAATAGTTAAAAACTTGATCTTCGTCCGTCGTTTTGTTTCCGATAATAACTGTTCAATTGAGTTTGACCCCTTTGGATTCTCTGTTAAGGACCTCTGCTCCTGGACCAATCTTCTCCGATGTAACAGTCCCGGCCCGCTCTACTCTGTGTCGCTTCCATCTCAACATCTAGCTCTCACCACCATCTCGAATGACACGGGTGTTTGGCATAGACGCATGGGCCACATCAACAACTCTTCTCTTCATCAAATCGCTTCCTCCGCATCCCCTCCGTTCGTTCTTCAAAAAGTTAATCACGTGTGTCATGCATGTCAACTCGGCAAACACACTCGTCTTCCATTTTTTTCTTCTGCTTTCGTTGTTTTAAAACCTTTTGATATTGTTCACTCAGATATATGGACCTCATAACTTCTTAGTTTGAGTGAAATAAAATACTATCTTTTTTTCTTGATCATTTCTCTCACTTTGTTTGGATTTACCCTTTGAAACAAAAGAACGATACGTTTAGCAGATATCTTCACTTTTCTGCGTATGTCAAGACTCAATTCAACTGCAACATCAAGTCTCTCCAATGTGACAATGGAGGCAAATACAACAATCGTCTTCTCCTTGATCACCTTGCCATCGAAGGCACCACCATCCGTTTCTCATGTCCTCACACATCACAACAAAATGGCAAAGGGGAACGTATGCTAAGAACGATCAACAACATGGTTCGTTGCCTCTTATTCGAAGCCAAGATGCCTTCATCTTACTGGGTCGAGGCGCTTCACACGGTAGTTTATTTGCTAAACATCGTTCCTTCGTCTTCGATTGGTGGAAACATTTCTTACACCAAAATCTTCCTCAAACCGGTCTCCTACTCTCACCTTCGTACTTTCGGTTGTTGTGCAAGGCTCTCTACCGGTCTCCTACTCTCACCACCATTAGGTCTACCACCCGTCGCTCCACCACCTGTCGCTAATCCTCCTCCTTCAATCTTACCTGTCTTTCATCCCATGACCACTCACAGCAAACGTGGCAGCAAACATGGCATTACCAAACCTAAAAATCGTCTTTGTTTAACAATTGATGTTATTTGTCCTCTTCATTTTTCTCATATTCAGGCTGCAAAAGATCTCCATTGGCACAAAGCCAGGAAAGAGGAAATATAAGCTCAAATTAAAAGTGCAACGTGGGTCCTTATCCTGCGCCCAACTAACGCTAATGTTGTGCGCTCTTTGTAGTTGTTTAAACATAAATATCATGTAGATAGATGTCTCGCACGCTACAAAGCTCGATTAGTGGCAAATGGTAAATCTCAAGAGCTAGGAGTGGACTACAATGAGACCTTCAACCCCGTCGTCAAACTGGTAACCATACGCACTGTCCTTCACTTTGTCATGACTCGTGACTGGCTGCTACGTCAACTAGACGTGAAAAACGCATTCCTTAACGGTGATTTGCAGGAGGTTGTCTATATGCACCAACCAACAGGTTTTCATGAAAAGAACAAACAAATCATGTTTGCTTGTTGTGCAAGGCTCTCTACGGGCTTAAGCAAACTCCACGTGCCTGGTACAATCGGTTCGCGTCGTACGCTAAACGCATTGGCTTCAAACAGAGCATCTTGGATCCCTCTCTATTCGTGTACTCCCATGGCACTCAACTGGCTTACCTTCTCCTTTACGTCGATGATATCATCCTCTCGGCCTCCACAACTCCTCTTCTCAACATAATCATTCACTCCCTCCACAAGGAATTTGAAATGACAGACCTCGGCCAGCTTAACTATTTCCTTGGAGTCAAAGTAACACGAAATGGCACCGGCCTCTTTCTCCATCAACAACAGTACGCAAACGAGATCCTTGCTAGAGCTAAACATGAGCAACTGCAACCCTTGTCTTTCTCCAGTGTACACTCAAGCTAAGCTCGCCGCCGATGCAGGTCCTCCAGTCACCGATCCTTCCTTGTACTGCAGTCTCGCCAAAGCACTCCAATACCTCACATTCACGCGGCCCAACATCTCCTTTGCGGTCCAGCAGGTGTGTCTCTTCATGAACGATCCACGTGAGCTGCACTTTCAAGCTCTGAAGCGCATCCTGCATTACATCAAGGGCACGCTCTCCCTTGGACTTCAGCTCTATCGCTTTGCTTACTCCGACGCTGACAGGGCTGGCTGCCCAACTACCCGCCGCTCAATGTCCGAATATTACGTTTTTGTCGGTGACAACTTGGTCTCATGGTCTTCTAAAAGACAACAAACCATCTCACGCTCTCGTGCGGAAGTTGAATACGGAGGTGTCGCCAATGCCGTCTCCGAAGCAACTTGGCTCCGTAACCTATTACTTGAACTCCATGTGCCATTAGCTCGGGGTACGATTTTATACTGCGACAACATTAGCGCCGTATATCTCGCTTCTAATCCCGTCAAACACCAACAAACAAAGCATATTGAAATCGACATACACTTCGTCCGTGAACATGTCTCCCTTGGTCACGTTCGGGTGCTCCACGTTCCGTCAGCTCAACAATACGCCGACATCTTCACCAAAGAATTACCATCACCTCTGTTCTTCAACTTTAGATCCAGCCTGAGTGTCCGCCCTCCTCCCGGTCCGACTGAGGGGAGTGTTAGAATATATGAAGATATTTCATTTATGGAAATATTTCATCGTGTAAATAAAACCCTAATTGTACTCGTCTATATATAGTTGTCATATATGAGAATGACTCCTCACGGATATTACCTAATCTCTTACAATGTCTTCTTACATTCCATTATGCTGTCCCATTCTCCTGCGAAACCACATATGGAAATTAACGCTATCTGAAGAAATATTGTTCGGGATAATATATCGTTTACTCCTATAGTTTCAATTTTTTTAGAGGGAGTTGACAAGACATTGAAAATTACTAGCATATATATTTTATATTTATTGTTTTGTTGGAAAAACTAAAAGATTTAAGGAAATATACTTGGTTTTTTTGGTTTTTTTTAATCAACTAACATTTATATATTTATACATAAAAAATAATAAATTAAAATATTCATCTTTCCAATTATGTAACACAAATCCTATCTCATTATTATTAAAAGCATAATGCTTTCTACAATTGGAAGAAAACCATGTGTGGTAAAAAAATAAACAAATATATAATCATGTTTAATTATTTATGATCGTGTTATTGAAAGTTTGATTTTTTTATTTATGTACATAACAGCTTACAAAATTCTGAAAAAACCTTTTTATATTAAAAAAAAATAATTAAACATTATTATTTTCTTTTGGATTTTAACAATTGTCGATATAATGAAGAAAAAGACAGAGAAAATAGAATTATGAATGCACCTTCGTAAATAAGTTTATATAAGTTAAATTAACGATATTAATTAAATTAAATAAAACAAAGAATTAAAAAGTTGTAATTTGATAAGAAATGGGGTTTGGTGGCTACTCATTAACGTAAAGTGGCGGATCTAGGATTTATTTTTATTGGGGACATACATAGTAAAATATAAAATAAAACCAATATCTTGCAAATGTTATTAAAACACCTTACAAAGAGCCATTGTTTAAAACATTTTCATCACTGTTTCGTTTGTAAATGATTCAAACAAATTTTTTTCAATAAAACAATAACTTAAAAATTGATCTTCAATTCGGTTGCGCGAAGTTGTCTTCACAAACTTCATTGCAAAGAAACATCTTTCGAAATTTGCCATAGCAACCGGTAAAGTCAATACTAACTTCAAAAGCTTATAAACAAGAGGATGTGCAAGATGTTTTTGTGTTTCCACCATCAGACGAGATAGAATGATTATGCTTCATCAAAGAATCACACTTCTTAACAGCAATATTGTGAAAGCTATTCATAGCACCCACATGAGAAGCTAATCTCTCCGATTTATTCCAACTAGAAAAGCCTTCGGTCACAAACGCATCATTCCCATCTTGTTTTTGTATATCATCTCTAAACTAGTAACAACACAAACATAAAGGTTTATCTTTCGAGACGATATCCTCTAGCCAATTACTATACTGATCAAACCAAACTGGATTAAATCGTCTTAATGATTTTCCAATCATCTTTTTAGGAAAATTATGACCATAAGGCTTACAAGGATCTCTAGATAAATATTTGCGTCTGACCTCATCTCTTTGATTTGGATGATAATCCAATATCTTTTTTTGAATACCAGGATCCCATGACAAATCATCCAAATTGCTTTCAGATGTTGATGTCGATTTTCTTTTCAGAAGCTTTTCCATCGATTAATCTCACAAAAAATTGAAAACAGTGTTAGTTATTTTATATATGGAACATCAACGTAGAATTGTACAATCAACATATTATAATAGCAATTTTACATAATAAAATAAACCGATCCTTTTATAAATAAGAACGTAAAAATTCACAATTCATTGTAAAATCTTTTTATGATATTATTATTATTTAGGTTAAAATTTTGAAGTGTCTTTAACTAACATAACAATAAATGAGTTTGATAATATTCAGCTTTGAGAAAAAATTGAGTTGGGGGCCCAACAAAGTAATGTATGAGGGCATTAAAATATTGTCTTAATAATTAATACCATTTTACAAAAATTCATTGGGTTCATTGGCCCCCCACTTAGACGCCCTACATCCGCCACTATAAACCCGAATATTTCTTCCTCATTTTTAGTCAGCAGTGCAAATAAAGTATTTTTACTTGATATAGAGCATGAAAAAATGTTGATATGTATCAAACGTACAGATTACGCCTCACCCATTATTAATATTTTTGAATAAATTCATTAACTTTTTTAATTTGCACATGATCAATTTACAATATTAATAATACGTATAACACTTGACCATCCTGATTAAATACATAACTGTTATGTCTTTGTTTTAGTTTCTAGTTAGACTCAAAATTGGTTGAAAAAGTGCAACTTCGATATCTTTCGATTTACGTACTCAAATAGTACTCAAATGTTAGAAAGATATTTTTGATATTTACGCACGGACACCAAGGTCGCTCAATTTCAATAATAGATCAGAAAGTTATGATCAAAACAATATTTTGGGAAAAACAGAATACGAAGATGAATCAATTCTACTGAAACTTGTAATCTCAATATCTTTGTATATACGTACCCAACTTGTAACTTCTATATCTCGTTAGAAAGATATTTTCAATATCTACACAAGACACCAAAGGTCGCTCAATTCTGTTAACGGACCAAAGAGTTATGAGGAAAATAATATTTCTGGAAAACCAGAATTAAGAAGAAGAAGAACTTTTAAATAAACCGAACCCACGGTAAACCGTGTTTCTTTTAGGAAATTGATATGTCTACATTTTATATGGTTTTAGCATGCAATATTCATTCATTTAGCTTTGTTTAATAGCATGTTCTTCGCATTTATCTCTAGTTTTGCATACTTAGAGTGTTTTGCATTAGGTTTGCATGCATTTTGCATTTTGGACTTACTTCAAATACAATCAAGGGATAATAGAGACATTGGAGTCAAATGGAGAAAGAGAGTGTCTGACTCGACGTGGGAGCTCGATGAAGGAGGTCGAGCTAATCAGAAAAATACAATCTTGAAGTTTTGGACCCAGCTCCACTAGGACAGGTCGAGCTGGCACATCGAGCTGGGAAATAAAAGAGCAGTCTTGAAGATTTCACCTAGCTCGACCAAGGCACTCGACCACCCTGGTCGAGTGCACCCCCGAATTTAGCTATTTTGTCTTTTTGTGATTTATGATTTCACCTAAGACTACAAATACCCTATATTAATCTAAGATTAGGGAGAACTCGTTTTTTAAGCTTTCTTCATCTGTTCTTGCTTCCTGGATCCTATAACTTTGAATCTACTTGTTATTTTTGTTTGAATCTTTCTAATTTATCTAGTCTCTTCTTAATCTTTCCAATTATGCAAGTTTTTATGATTTCTGGATTTGTGATTTTGATGTTCTACATGATTTCTGAGTAGTCACTAGTGTTCTTAAGGATGAGATAGATTAGGTGTTGAATCTTAGTCTCATGGGTGGTTTAAGTGTAGAATTGTTTGATTTCCCTTCTGGATTAGTGTTTTTAATGCTAATTACTCTCTGATCAATTGGAATTAGAACTTAGGTATTTCCACATCCAGAATGTGTTTGATGAAATGTCTCACAGAACTAATTCCAGAGATTTACATTCCTAGCCTAAGGAATTAGTTGTTTAGGGTGTTTATTGACTTTAATAAGCTGAATCTTAATGCCTGCTAAGCTAGATTTCGCTAAAGGGATTTAGGTCTGGAACTGGATTAGCTTGAGGTTACTTATCATGGGAATGGACTTAACTGCTTATGAGTTTATTGTCTAGGGAATAGCTTGTTTCAGTTTGTTAAACCATCTAGGTAGATTAAGAGGATACACCAAGTCAATAACCCCATTCTTAGGAATTTCTCTTGCTTGATTGATTTCTGTTTCATAGTTTCTGCTAGTCTCTGTTTTTATTCTCTGTTATTGCTTTTGATTATTGCTTTCTTAATTTGATAGTTTCACAACCTATTGCTTGCTTGGCTTGACTTAAACTGTTTGATTGCATCCTTTCTGGCTAATATCGCACCCATTTGGATTGACACCTTATTGTGCTACAATGACATGATAGTTCAATAGGAAATTGACCTATATCAGAAATTATTCCCCATTCGGTACCTACGGTAAATGGAATATAACCTCCTCGGATAAGACGGACTTATCTCACCAGAACAACAGTACTGTCAAGCACCGGTGCCTTGTCGAACGGAAACAACGGTTTGAATTACACGAGAAAATAAAACTATGCAGATTTTTTTGAAAAACTGATATCCGAAACTGAGGCAAGATCTCTGAATTTATAGATATATTACATGGGTAGAAGTGAACCATCATAACTATTGGATAGAAACCGAACAGTCACATGCGTTCGTTTTGTGATGTTTGATCAAGACAATCACATTTGTTCACTCATGACATTTCCATTCATATCTTATAATTCCAACAATTGCCACCATGAATGTTGAATTGCACTAAAATCCTTTTTTTTTTAAATGCAAAATTCGTATGATTCAACTATGAAGAATTAATTCCATATGGATAAGTGGGTCTTCCTTCGAACTTTCCGTAGTGAATTTAAATCGGATATATTCACCAATCGGTAGATGTGATATCTTTGAACCGTCAACTTTTGATGTATACCAAGATAATTTAAATCACACAATTAATTTTGACCGTTATTTGGTTCTCACTGTTGTGTTCTTTTCAACCATGAACACCTGCCTGGTTTCATAAAAGCATAGAGAAGTGGCCAAACATTATTCTCCTTGAAGTGGTCCACACTTCACTTTCACATATGTGCTTTCTTAACCGTGTCATATTTGTAGATACACTATTTGATCACATCAAACTTAAGAACCATTAAAACTTATTAACTTAAAGCCTTCTCGCTTAAAGTCGTATCATTTACCTTTTCCATATAACATTTTCTCATCATGAAAATGAGTTGGGTTAATTTTGACAATATTGAACCGTCAGCTACAACTTTGTATTCTCCTTGAACCTAGTTCTTGGGATATCTAGTCTACTAGGTAGAGTTGCCACCGTGCTGACTTGTCTTTGGTCATAAACCCACTCCTGGTCGATGCTTGCGTCAATGGTCTTCATCATCAGCTTCAAGTTCAGATCTGCGGAAGAGCATCGATCGGCCTAGATCGATCTTATCTGTCGATGGTTTGCCCATGACGAGCATCGACGGAGTGGTCGATGCTAAGGTCGATGCTTCCTTCTTGAAGCTCTTGAGATGTCTTTCCATGATGTTCTTGGCCCTAGCAAGTAGCTCTAAAGTTCCTAAGGCTTCTTGTTTGCCCTTCAATAGTTAAAAACTTGATCTTTGTCCGTCGTTTTGTTTCCGATAATAACTGTTCAATTGAGTTTGACCCCTTTGGATTCTCTGTTAAGGACCTCTGCTCCTGGACCAATCTTCTCCGATGTAACAGTCTCGGCCCGCTCTACTCTGTGTCGCTTCCATCTCAACATCTAGCTCTCACCACCATCTCGAACGACACGGGTGTTTGGCATAGATGCATGGGCCACATCAACAACTCTTCTCTTCATCAAATCGCTTCCTCCGCATCCCCTCCGTTCGTTCTTCAAAAAGTTGATCACGTGTGTCATGCATGTCAACTCGACAAACATACTCGTCTTCCATTTTTTTCTTCTGCTTCCATTGTTTTAAAACCTTTTGATATTGTTCACTCAGATATATGGACCTCATAACTTCTTAGTTTGAGTGAAATAAAATACTATCTTTTTTTTCTTGATCATTTCTCTCACTTTGTTTGGATTTACCCTTTGAAACAAAAGAACGATACGTTTAACAGATATCTTCACTTTTCTGCGTATGTTAAGACTCAATTCAACTGCAACATCAAGTCTCTCCAATGTGACAATGGAGGCGAATACAACAATCGTCTTCTCCTTGATCACCTTGCCATCGAAGGCACCACCATCCGTTTCTCATGTCCTCACACATCACAACAAAATGGCAAAGCGGAACGTATGCTAAGAACGATCAACAACATGGTCCGTTGCCTCTTATTTGAAGCCAAGATGCCTTCATCTTACTGGGTCGAGGTGCTTCACACGGTAGTTTATTTGCTAAACATCGCTCCTTCGTCTTCGATTGGTGGAAACATTTCTTACACCAAACTCTTCCTCAAACCGGTCTCCTACTCTCACCTTCGTACTTTCGGTTGTCTTCCCTAATCTTCTTTCTTCTTCTCCTCATAAGCTTGCTCCTCGTTCATTTTCATGTGTTTTTCTTGGTTACCCACAAGACCATCGCGGCTACAGGTGCCCTGACTTATCCACTCAAAAAATAGTCATTTCTCGTCATGTTATCTTCGATGAGACTGTCTTCCCTTTCTCCACCACAAAAATCCACACCAAATCACCAACACCACCATTGTCTCTCCCTCCTCCTCCTATTCAAATTCAATCACCTCCACTAAACACATCACCTGTAGCTCCACCACCTGTCGCTCCACCAACCTCACCACTAAACTCACTGGTAGCTTCACCACCTGTAGGTCCACCACCCGTCGCTCCACCACCTGTCGCTAATTCTCCTCCTTCAATCTTACCTGTCTTTCATCCCATGACCACTCACAGCAAACATGGCAGCAAACATGGCATTACTAAACCTAAAAATCGTCTTTGTTCAACAATTGATGTTATTTCTCCTCTTCATTTCTCTCATATTCAGGCTGCAAAAGATCTCCATTGGCACAAAGCCATGAATGAGGAAATATAGGCTCAAATTAAAAGTGGAACGTGGGTCCTTATCCTGCGCCCAACTAACGCTAATGTTGTTGTTTAAACATAAATATCATGCAGATGGATGTCTCGCACGCTACAAACCTCGATTAGTGGCGAATGGTAAATCTCAGGAGCTAGGAGTGGACTGCAATGAGACCTTAAACCCCGTCGTCAAACTGGCAACCATACGCACCGTCCTTCACCTTGCCGTGACTCGTGACTGGCCGCTACGTCAACTAGACGTGAAAAAATGCATTCCTTAACGGTGATTTGCAGGAGGTTGTCTACATGCACTAACCACCAGGTTTCCATGACAAGAACAAACCAAATTATGTTTGCTTGTTGTGCAAGGCTCTCTACGGGCTTAAGCAAACTCCACGTGCCTGGTACAATCAGTTCGCGTCGTACGCTAAGCGCATTGTATTCAAACAGAGCATCTTGGATCCCTCTCTATTCGTGTATTCCCAAGGCACTCAACTGGCTTACCTTCTCCTTTACGTCGATGATATCATCCTCTCGGCCTCCACCACTCCTCTTCTCAACATGATCATTCACTTCCTCCATAAGGAATTTGAAATGACAGACCTCGGCCAGCTTAACTACTTTCTTGGAGTCAAAGTAACACGAAATGACACCGGCCTCTTTCTCCATCAACAACAGTACGCAAACGACATCCTTGCTAGAGCTAACATGAGCAACTACAACCCTTGTGTTACTCCAGTGTACACTCAAGCCAAGCTCGCCGCCGATGCAGGTCCTCCAGTCACCGATCCTTCCTTGTACTGCAGTCTCGCCAAAGCACTCCAATACCTCACATTCACGCGGCCCAACATCTCCTTTGCGGTCCAGCAGGTGTGTCTCTTCATGAACGATCCATGTGAGCTGCACTTTCAAGCTCTGAAGTGCATCCTGCATTACATCAAGGGCACGCTCTCCCTTGGACTTCAGCTTTATCGCTTTGCTTACTCCGATGCTGACAGGGCTGGCTGTCCAACTTCAGGTACAATCAAGGGATAATAGAGACTTTGGAGTCAAATGGAGAAGGAGAGTGTCTGACTCGACGTGGGAGCTCGAGGAAGGAGGTCGAGCTGATCAGAAAAATACAATCTTGAAGTTTTGGACCCAGCTCCACTAGGACAGGTCGAGCTGGCACATCGAGCTGGGAAATAAAAGAGCAGTCTTGAAGATTTCACCTAGCTCGACCAAGGCACTCGACCACCCTGGTCGAGTGCACCCCCGAATTTAGCTATTTTGTCTTTTTGTGATTTAGGGTTTCACCTAAGACTATAAATACCTTGTATTAATCTAAGATTAGGGAGAACTCATTTTTTAAGCTTCCTTCATCTGTTCTTGCTTTCTGGATCCTATAACTTTGAATCTACTTGTTATTTTTGTTTGAATCTTTCTAATTTATCTATTCTCTTCTTAATCTTTCTAATTATGCAAGTTTTTATGATTTCTGGGTTTGTGATTTTGATGTTCTACATGAGTTATGAGTAGTCATTAGAGTTCTTAAGGATGGGATAGATTAGGTGTTGAATCTTAGTCTCCTGGGTGGTTTAAGTGTAGAATTGTTTGATTTCTCTTCTGGATTAGTGTTTTTAATGCTAATTACTCTCTGATCAATTGGAATTAGAACTTAGGTATTTCCACACCCAGAAGGTGTTTGATGAAATACCTGACAGAACTAATTCCAGAGATTTACATTCCTAGCCTAAGGGATTAGTTGTCTAGGGTGTTTATTGACTTTAATAATCTGAATCTTAATGCCTGCTAAGCTAGATTTCGCTAAAGGGATTTAGGTCTTGAACTGGATTAGCTTGAGGTTACTTATCATGGGAATGGACTTAACTGCTTATGAGTTTATTGTCTAGGGAATAGCTTGTTTCAGTTTGTTAAACCATCTAGGTAGATTAAGAGGATACACCAAGTCAATAACTCCATTCTTAGGAATTTCTCTTGCTTGATTGATTTATGTTTCATAGTTTCTGCTAGTCTCTGTTTTTATTCCCTGTTATTGCTTTTGATTATTGCTTTCTTAGTTTGATAGTTTCACAACCTATTGCTTGATTGACTTGACTTAAACTGTTTGATTGCATCTTTTCTGGCTAATATCGCACCCATTTGGATTGACACCTTATTGTGCTACAATGACATGATAGTTCAATAGGAAATTGACCTATATCAGAAATTATTTCCCATTCGGTACCTACGGTAAATGGAATATAACCTCCTCGGATAAGACGGACTTATCTCACCAGAACAGCAGTACTGTCAAGCTCCGGTGCCTTGTCGAACGGAAACAACGGTTTGAATTACACGAGAAAATAAAACTATGCAGATTTTTTTGAAAAATTGATGTCCAAAACTGAGGCAAGATCTCTGAATTTATAGATATATTACATGGGTAGAAGTGAACCATCATAACTATTAGATTGAAACCGAACAGTCACATGAGTTCGTTTTGTGATGTTTGATCAAGACAATCACATTTGTTCACTCTTATCTTGGCATTTCCATTCATATCTTATAATTCCAACAATCGCCACTATGAATGTTGAATTGCATTAAAATCCTTTTACTAAAATCCTTTTTTTTTTTAAATGCAAAATTCGTATGATTCAACTATGAAGAATTAATTCCATATGGATAAGTGGGTCTTCCTTCAAACTTTCCGTAGTGAATTTAAATCGGATATATTCGCCAATCGGTAGATGTGATATCTTTGAACCGTCAACTTTTGATGTATACCAAGATAATTTAAATCACACAATTAATTTTGACCGTTATTTGGTTCTCACTGTTGTGTTCTTTTCAACCATGAAAACCTGCCTGGTTTCATAAAAGCATAGAGAACTGGCCAAACATTATTCTCCTTGAAGCGGTCCACACTTCACTTTCACATATGTGCTTTCTTAACCGTGTCATATTTGTAGATACACTATTTGATCACATCAAACTTAAGAACCATTAAAACTTATTAACTTAAAGCCTTCTCGCTTAAAGTCGTATCATTTACCTTTTCCATATAACATTTTCTCATCATGAAAATGAGTTGGGTTAATTTTGACAATATTGAACCGTCAGCTACAACTTTGTATTCTCCTTGAACCTAGTTCTTGGGATATCTAGTCTACTAGGTAGAGTTGCCGCCGTGCTGACTTGTCCTTGGTCATAAACCCACTCCTGGTCGATGCTTGCGTCAATAGTCTTCATCATCAGCTTCAAGTTCGGATCTGCGAAAGAGCATCGATCGGCCTAGATCGATCTTGTCTGTTGATGGTTTGCCCAGGACGAGCATCGACGGAGTGGTCGATGCTAAGGTCGATGCTTCCTTCTTGAGGCTCTTGAGATGTCTCTCCATGATGTTCTTAGCCCTAGCAAGTAGCTCTAAAGTTCCTAAGGCTTCTTAAGACTCCAAAACACTCTAAAAATGTATGATTTCTTCCAAGTACCTATAAACACATAAACAAATGCAAATGCACTAGAACTATCCTAAATGCTCGTTAAAAACATATAAAACTAAGATAAATGTATGCAAAAAAGCATGTAAAATACGATGCTATCAGTCACCAATATTAGCTTATGTACCAGATGGTATAGTGTTTTTTGTAACCTACAAGGGGGTCTCATAAGGTTAAACCTTACTGACACCGCCATCGAAGGTACTTTTCAAGAATTCCCTATTTCTTCTCTCCCAAACCTTACTTACATTGATCTCAGCATAAACCGTTTCGCTGGAACCATCCCTCCTCAATTCGGAAACCTCTCTAAACTCATCTATTTTGACTTCTCTGTAAACCACTTAACCAGAAAAATCCCACCCGAGCTTGGCAATTTACAAAACCTCGAAACTCTCCATCTTGTCGAAAACAAGTTAACTGGTTTGATTCCATCTAAGATCGGTCTCTTAACTTCACTTCGAGAAATCGCTTTCTTTAACAGTTCCTTGTCCGGACCAATACCCTCTTCCATTGGAAATCTAACCAACTTGGTTAACTTGTACCTCTTTTTCAACTCTCTCTGTAGTCCCCTTCCTTCCGAGATTGGAAACTTAGCCAATCTTGTTGAGCGATGCCTGGGTAGAAACAACCTAACTGGCCAAATCCCTTCCACTTTCAGAAAGTTGAAGAAATTAACTCTTCTAAGTTTAACAACTTTCCGGCAAAATTCCCCCTGATTCTTCATCTTTACCATAATAAACTAACTGGTGTCATTACCCCAGAACTAGGCAACATTGAATCCATGATTGATTTAGAGATAAGTCAGAACAAACTTACAGGTTCTGTTCCTGATTCCTTTGGTAACTTTACCATGTTGGAATTGTTGTACCTCCGTGAAAACAAGCTCTCTGGTCCGATCCCACGAAGGGTCGCAAACTCTTCAGAGATGGCTTTCTTGGAACTCGACACAAAAAAATTCACTGGTATCTTGCCTGATACCGTTTGCAAAGGTGGCAAGCTTCAAAACATCACATTAGATGATAACCACTTCGAAGGTCCTATCCCGAAAAGCTTGATAGGTTTCAAGAGCTTGATCAGAGTAAGATTCTGATATAGGTCAATTCCTTACTAGACCAAGATTTCGTTGTAGTATAGTAAGGTGTCAATCCATAAGGGTGAAGATATTAACCAAAAAGGATGAGATCAAATCATTCAAGTCAAGCCAAGCAAGAGCGTATAGGACTCTAACACCCTAGACAAAAACTAAAAATGGAAACTAAAACAGACACTGTATAGGACTAACAAGAGCAAGGCAATACAGAAACAGTGTATAGGGCTAGACGAGAATTCAATCAATGCAAGAGAAATTCCTAAGGATGGGGTAATCGACTCAGTGTGTCCTCTTAGCCTACCCAGGTGGTCTAACAAAACTCAATCAAGCTATTCCCTAGACATCAAACATCACAATCAGTTAAGTCCACTCCCGTGATAAGTAACCTCAAGCTAGACCAGTTCCAGACCCAATCCCTTGGCGAAATCTATCCTAGCAGGCAATAAGATTCAGTTCAATATTGTCAATAAACACCCTAGACAACTAATCCCTTAGGCTAGGTATGCAAATCTCTAACATCAGTTCATTCAAGCATTTTATCAAACATCTTTTGGGTGGAAAAACACCTAAGATCTAATCTCAATTGATCAGAGAGAAATTAGCATTAAGAACACTGATTTAGAAGGGAATTTAAACAATCAACTCTTAAACCACCTAGGAGACTAAGACTCCACACTAATCTAACCCATCCTCAAGAACCCTAATGACTACTCAGAACTCATGAAGAACAACATAATCACAAACCCAGAAATCATAAAAACTTGCATAGATGATAGAGATAGATAGAGAAATGATAGAACAGAAGAAATCAACTCAAAATAACAAGTAGAAACCAAATTACAAAGTCTAGAAATCAAGAACAATGAAGAACTGAAGGGAAACTTGGAAATTAGGCATAAACTAAAACTTAGAGAAAAAAAACTTAGAAGTCTTAATCCCACATTAGGTATTTATACTAAGCCTTAAAAACCCTAAAACGTCATGGGCAAAATAGTAAAAACGCGCAAAGTAAGGTGCAACTCGACCCTGTGCAGGTCGAGTGCTGTGCTCGAGCTGATGACATCAAGATTGCATTTTTGTGTGTTGAGCTCGACCCTCATACTCGACCCTAAGGGCTCGAGTCAGACGTGAAAATTCCAAGACTCCTCTTTTAAGTTGAGCTCGATCATGGAGCTCGAGCATGTGTGCTCGAGCTCGGCCAAAAATCTTCAAGACGCTACCTTTTGTCTCTGCTTGATCATACAGCTCGAGCATTGGTGCTAGAGCTGAGTTTCTGCTCCATTTCCTGCATGGACTCGATCACGTCTGCTCTAGCATAGGTGCTTGAGTCTGTTGTAGCATCCAGGTCGAGTGGTATGCTCAAGACAACTTCGGTCAAACACGTCTGCTGGGGCATCCAGGTCGAGTGGTATGCTCAAGACAGCTTCGGTCAAACACGTCTGCTGGGGCATCCAGGTCGAGTGGTATGCTCAAGACAGCTTCGGTAAAACACGTCTCCTGGGGCATCCAGGTCGAGTGGTATGCTCAAGACAGCTTCGGGCCTAACTTCTCCAAAATCACCTGAAAGTACCTGTAACAAGCCAAATATGCAGGATGTATGCAAACCTAATGCAAAACACTCTAAGTATGCAAAACTAGGAATAAATGACAAGAACAGGGTGAATAACACTTCTAAACGTATGAATTATGCAAGATAAAACGATGCAAAATGCAAACATATCAACTTCCCCAAACTTAGTCTTTGCTTGCCCTCAAGCAAACAAAGGAATAAGAATGAAGAAGTGGGTTGAAGGTGGGGACTCAGAACCAAAACTTGCAGATTGTAACAGATGATCTCAATGTCCAAGTTACCAATTCTAGAATGCAAAGTTGTGAACTCTACTTAAAAACGTTAGCCATACTCTTCTCAGCACAAGTTCAATCAAACCTCAACCTAGACATGCATTTAAATCTATCATTCCCCTTGACATTCATTTAAACAGAAATTATGAATCAAGCTATGCATATTCAATGAACTCATTTGGCTAAGGGTAAGGTCAAGAGACAAAGATGGTCCCTTCAGTATGGTTTTATCATTTCAGAACAAGGATCTCTCAATGAAAAGGAATGAGCTTTAGTAGAATGCTAAAGGTAAGAACCAACCTATGCATACAAGAATAGACTTCCATCTACCCAGTCCTACACAAGCGTTCTTATCCCTTAGTCTAAAACTCAGAAAGTCATCCTAATTCTACCCTTGACCCTCAGGCTTCCCTTTTGATTTCTTGGATCAGTTTCATCTTTTCTTTTTGTTTTTGGTTCTAGGAGAGGTTATACAAATACTTCTACCGGATTGGGGTTTTTCTCATGGGTTTTCATGACCAGCTTGGCATTTTTCATGTTTTTAAGACTTTAAGCTTTTTGCCCTTTCTATTATTATACTCAGCACCCCCTAATCCTTTACTAGATACTTAGACATTCAGATCATTCCCCTCCTAAGAACTTTTATCCTTTTCTTTCAATCTTTTCCAAGTTTTTCATTCTTTTCTATCCACAGAACCAACCCCAATACCCAATGATCAAGATCCCACCTAATTCCTATCTGATTCGAAAATTGCAAACCAGAACTACATGAGAATCTATCCTTGTCGGCTCAAACCTAACACTTTCTACCAAGCTCATTCAGAAATAGGTCTCACACACTCAAGAAAATAATATCATGGCTTGAAAGAAGGCTAGGCTAGAGGCATGGTAAAACTGTTCTAATGATGAGAACAGCTACTTGGATCAGCAAAGAGTGGTATAAACAGATGAAAGAAAATCCAAGTATGTATATGGTATCCATGAGTTCAGATGCAGTGCATAGGCATGATAATTATGAGTCAGATTCAGGTTCAAATAGATAGGGAATGACAGAAAATCACAGCATGCTTCAGCTAAGACTCGATCTAGTTGTGCAATCAGAACATGGTTCAGTCTTACTTCAAGCTCAATATCAAGGCATTAAACAACTAGAAACGAGGGCATTGAAGTCATACAGTTGGATCAGCAAGTTTACAAGGTTTAAATCATCATCATCCCCTATGCATATGCAACAACCCTATATGAAACAATCTAGACTCAATCCTAATATGCATATGCAATACTACATGACACTCTGTTTTTAAAGATTTTTCAAAATTTTTTTTAATTTTTTGGTTTTTCTATGCCATAGATGAAGACTCAAGGATGCACAAAATCAAAATAAGAACAGAAAAAACACATCAAACAAATCTTAACCTTTCCCCCCAAACTTAAATCACACAGTCCCTTGTGTGATAAAAATTTGTGAAGAGAGATTAAGAAGCAACAGAAAACAAGAAAATAATGCATCTAATATATACAAGAAAGGATGGAGCAGGTACCTCAAGGCTTGGAGAAGAAGGAGGAAATCGAGTCCTCCATGCTCTCACGCGTATAGGCTGACTCGACATGGGTGTGCTCGAGCTGGTGGCTCAAGTCTGGCGTGTGCGTGTGTCTGTCTCGACCTCCGTGGTCGAGCTGACGGCTCGAGCTGGAGGTTGAGCCCTGCGAACGTCTCTTCTTCTTCCTTTCGTAATGTTAAAGCTGCCTTGGTTCGAAAGAGGAGGCTCTTGGTGGTTCCATTGAAGGTGCAGGAGGCCGGGGTTCTTCCCGAAACGAACCGCTTCCTACCAGAACTCTCCTGGGCAAGACAATTTTCTTAGATGCAGGGGCAGTGAATTTTTGTTTGAAGTCCTTGAGCTGGTCCTTAACCTCCTTCATTTGGTCTTTCAGCTCCTTCACAGTGCCCTTAAGTTTAGAAATGGTCTTGTCCTGGAATTTGTTCCACTTCTGTAAAAGACCAATCCTTTTGTGTGCCTCCTTCAATGCTGGGCTATGTGATGGCTTAAGGCTATACTCCTCAAATGCATACCTTTCTGTTGCATCATCCTCTTCTTCAACAGCAACATGATCGTCTGGACTTGTGTCTTCATGCATGATCTCCTCGTCTGGATTGTAGAGTCTATCAAGAGGAGGATCAAAGTCTATGTTCTGGCCCATTCGCACCTTTGTTAGATCCGTGCAGGGAAGACGCAGCTTGGCTTCTCCAATGGTCGGATGCATAAACTTATATAGATGCTTATCGAGAGGTGTTGTGTGGTCTAGGAAACTGCACCTTCTCAAGGCATCTACATCTATCCATTTAGGTGGATAGGGCTCCGAAATTAGCTCCACATTGCATGCAACAAGAATCGGAGTAATTATACCCCCAATGCAAAGTTCACCCCCAGACTCCATCTTATGCATCCTCAGCGCCCATTCCTTATAGTAAAGCAGTTGTTCCAGCAAAACAAAGGTGAGATTCGCATCAGCTCTATCACCTCTCATCTTCAACCCATCTCTTGTATACCCCAGGAGTGGAAGTAAGCACAGGTCCATCATCTTCAACTCTCCTTCATTTACTGTTCCAGTCACCTTTCTCGCAAACATAGTGTTTGCTATAGTCTTGTGAAGATACCTCAGGACAGGGCTTCTAATGCTAGAGCTCTTACTTCTGGAGGAGGAGAAAGGCTTGGTGTCTCCAATGGTTGACCATAGTTGCAGGAGCTCCTCGTGGTCAATGTCTTGAACTGGTTCAATTCCTTCAGAAAAGCCATATAGAGTACTTATTTCCTTGATGGTGAGGGTATAGGGTCGACTTCTGCATGTGAAGGTGATGAAGCCAGGACCGCCATCAGATTCATAGTCGGGCTCCTCATCGTAGAAGTGAACAGCAAGAGACGAGAGGAAATGGCAGGTTTCCTCCTTGTAAGCTTCCATCTGCATGCTCATGAACCTACATAAGCCGCCTGTCTCATACAGATACTCCACATCTCTAGCAATGCCGAGTTGCATCATTGTTTTTCTGTACGGGTATCGTGTCCCTTCGAAATCTCGAGCAAGAAGAACCTCCAGATATTTTGCTGCGGATGGCCTGTTCCTCTTGTGAGGCTTCTTTGCTGCCTTAGGTTGTTCGTCTTCGTCTGTAGCACCACTGATATATCATGGATTTTACCCGTTTTTAGCCATGATATAAGTCGTTTTATCGAGTCTTTCTAGTGCTTTTTCTATCATTTTAGAGTCTTTTCAGGTTTTAGCACGTTTGGGACAAAATTGGAGATTTTGGAGACATTTGGAGCTTTTTGGCAATTCGTTGGAAGACTTTCCACCGTTAGATCGAGCTGAAATTTTGACACAAGATAGATCTTTGATTTAGCTTTCGTTTGCAAGTGGTTTGATGGAAATCCAACGGTGCGATCAAAAGTTATGCCAGTTGTCGTGAAGACAGTCCAGTCTAGCGAGCAGAAGAAGTGTCCTGGTATCGACCGATACCAATTTAGTATCGATCGATACCGACGTAAGATGCCCAATACTTTCACCATAAGAAGCCCAATACTTTCCCTTATTTACAAAGAGGCCCAGCTCGTGTTTTTAGACCTATTTAAGTAGTTTTTAGTCATTAGGTCAAGGGGGACTTCAGACTTTACTTTTCACTTTGATTCTAAAGCCACCATTGAGATTTGAGAGCTTTGGTGAGGGAGACGGATCCAAGACTTTGTTCATCATAGAGAAGATCCCGAACCCTTGTTTTTATTCTTTTGTTATATTTAAATTCATGATCTATTCAGTTATGTTATTTGTTTCATCTATCATGTCTGAGTAGTCACCTTTTAGGTTTAGGGTTTTCTCATATGGATTTCTCTGATTTATGATGATTGATTTGTTAGGGTTCAAAATCTGAATAGTTCTTCACCATAGGTTGTTCTCAAAGCTATTTCTAACCTGATCTCTTAGAACATAGAACCTAGATTAATCGATTAGGCACGACAGTGCAATTGAGTAATCTGATAAAGCCTAGGGTGAGCAATTTGATTATCTGCAAAGAGATTTGGGTTAATTGAATTGTGAACATATCAAACTTGAATTAATTGCTGGTTTAATCTGTAGGATTTACAAAAAGATTTGGAATTCTAGATTTTAGACTTAGTTAGTTTTCACAACGAGAGTTGGTCAACTATACTATCGTGTTTGAGTTTAAGAACGACACTTAATTGAATTGAACCTTGGTTGATTGATTATCATTTATCTTTGATTTCCTGAGAGTTACCCTGAGCCTGATCTTTCCCCTGAATTTAATCAACCAATCATATTTCGTTCTTCTGTTTATTAATTAACTGCGAATTGCTTAGCTTAATCTTCACTAATTTGCTTATTGTGTGATTTTCCTGAGTCCTTGTGTTCGACCCCTGTTATACTGCAGCAACTGCTTTAGTATCTTTTAGGGTATTAATTTGAGCATATCAAATTTGGCGCCGTTGCCGGGGACTCTAAAAATTCACCTTTAGAGTTTTAGTTGTCGATTTTGTCTAAGTTCGTCGTCAGTATCGATCGATACTCCATTGGTATCGATCGACACTGCACGTCTGTTTTTCAATTTTGGTTACTTATTTTCTCGTCTTTTGATTTTCAGGTGTATGCATCAGCGTGCTACCAGGAGAAAGAAGGACACACCACTGATTAACCTCTCCAATACTGAGCTAGCAGAGCTTGAACGCATAAATTGAAAAGCTAAAGGTATTCAAGTTGAAATGGATCTTCCACAGGGTTTAGTGCGTGATGAGGAAGGTGTTTACAGAAACGCAGCTGGTCAGATATGCGACGCAGCTGGACAACCAATAGTTGCTGCTGGACTACCTGATGTAGATCGCAATAGAGGTGTACGTCAACCTCCTGCTGAGGCTGAACGGACGCTTGGAGAGTACAACAGACCGGATCAATTCTATGCAAATCGTGCAGCGATCCGTATTCCGACTTTCCAGAGGAATGACTTCGAGTTGAAGCCTGCTTACTTCGCTCTTGTTGGACAGCACCCTTTCAACGGTCTCTCTCATGAGCATCCAATGGATCACATTGAGAAATTTGAGGACTTGGTCACCAGCATGAAATACAATGGAGTACCTCATGAGTATCTGTTTTGTAAGCTTTTCCCATACTCTCTTGGTGGAGAAGCAGCTTACTGGCTGAAGCAGTTACCTCCTGGATCTCTTACTACCTGGAATGAGACCAAGAACGCGTTCCTGAACAACTTCTATGACGATGCGAGATCAGAGGAACTCAGGAACAAGATATCTCAGTTTTCTCAGGGTCCAACAGAAGCGCTCAAGGCTGCTTGGGTACGATTCAGATCCTATCAGAGGGAGTGTCCACATCACGGTTTCACTCAAGTTCAGTTGCTCGGGGTTTTCTACAGGGGTATTGATTGGCGGTATCAGATGGCATTGGATTCTGCAAGTAATGGGAACTTCAACACTAGGGTTCCAACCGATCTTTGTGAAGCTGATTGAGAACTTGGCGTCTAGTAATAGCACCAAGAATGCTGATTTTGAGCGAAAGCGGCTCGCTAGTGTTGCTGATGGTTCGCAGATTGCTTGAGGTTCAGGCGAAACTGGATACAATGCCCAATCTGTTAGTGGGGAAGACGAAGAAGGCTGTGCACTTTGCCGAGGAAGTGGAAAACATTGAGGATGAGACGAGAAGATGTTAACTACATTGGTGGTTCTGGTTTTCAGGGTCAGCGATTTGGTTACAACAACAACTGCGGTTTCAACAACAATCAGCAAGGTGGTTACAAGTCGGAGGTAACCAATCTGGTTTTGGTGGCACTCAATTCACCCAAAAACCACTTCAGAGCGGTGATTTCACTCGCCAATACGGTAATTCAGCTTACCAACCACTTTCTCCTAGAGCTGCAGAGAGTAAGACGGATATCCTCTTGGAGCAGATTCTGCGGGGACAAGAAAAGATGACCGTTGATTTTAACAGAAAGCTGGATAATGTATACAATGATCTGAGTGGGAAAATCAACGCTCTCGAAACCCATCGAGAAGATCTTGGAGAATCAATTAGCTCGGACATCAGCAGCTGTCAAAGGAAAGACAGTTCAACCACAGCATGGACATGTCAATGCAATCACTTGAGCTAGAAAAGAGAATTTTGAGCCTGAGATGACTGTGTACGTATGCGGTGATACTAGTATCGACCGATACCTGCTTGATATCGATCGACACTTCCCGAGACCTGCTGTAGATTCAAAGGTTGCTGAAGATAAAGCTAAGAATTCTGACATTCCACGCGTATCGATCGACACCTATGCGTGTCGATCGACACCAACCCGCAGAAACAATACAAAACTCCAGTGTCGATCGATACTCATCGGTATCGGTCGATACCCTTCGCAAGCTGAATCAATGACTGAGAAAAGGACAGAGATGGTTGAGGAGTGGGTATACAAGCCAAAGCTACCTTACCTGTTCTTCCCAAGCTGACAAGAGAAGAGTGGGAGGCTGCTAGAAGCAAGTTTTTGTCAGAAAAAAGGGTTACAAGACCTCCGTCGCTGATACACCACCACCGCTGAGACAGTTGACAAAGAGGGAAGACCTAGGGAAATTCTCAGTTCCATGCTCCATCTACGGAGTAAACTTCAAAGAGTCTCTCGTTGACTCAGGGTCTAGTGTCAACGTCATGTCAAGGGAGATTGCGAGAGAGATTGAAAGCTGATATGAAATCTCCTAACACGCTTCTCACATACGCGAATTCTTCAAGCTCACTCCCTTACGCTACCATTTTTGATTTACCTGTTAAAATAGGAGATTGTCTGATTCCTACTGATTTTCAGGTTGTGGAGATGAGCCAAGGATCCACGGTACCCTTGATTTTAGGGAGATCATTTCTGGCCACTGTTGGTGCGATCATGGACACGCCTAATAAGAGACTCTCTTTCTCTTTCATTGACAGAGACGTCTTCTACGATGTCATTCCTTCTAGAGAAGCACCCAGACTTGTCTCGTGCATCACCATTGCCTCGGGCGAGCCTCGAAGATCGAACCAAAGGTCGCAGATGTTTCAAGTGAACCCCCCAACACCCCAAGAAGGTTGCGGGGAAGACCAAGGCAACAAAGACTAAAGCGACGAGCAAGACGATCAACGTTGCTGCTAATTTCACTTTGATTCCTCAGAAATGTGATGGAGATTCGATCGAATATAAGGTTAAGTGCAAGGGAACCTCAAAACCTTTCTCTAAGGTTAGAGTTCTCATTCTACGAGATGAAAGCGAGAGAAGAAGATCGATGAGCAAAACTACGAAGCTTGAGATGTCGGCTGTGGGGTTTATCTCGGAGTGAATTCTCCATCTTGTCCCGACTGATGTCTTAACTAACGTCAGGGCTCGTGACAATAAATAAGCGCTGGGTGGGAGGCAACCCACCAATTAGGTCTGTACATACTGATTTCGTTTTTGTTTTTGTTCTGTGTAGTGAATCGGATTTTGGACATCAGCGTCGATCGACACCACCTGGGTATCGGTCGACACCAATCGGACAGAAGTGCCTCCATGAATGTTAGTATCGATCGATACCATCCTGGTGTCGATCGATACTGAGACTTTGGTAACCCCTCTTGTTCTTAATCCTTCCCATTCGCTCCATTTGTTTTCCTTCACCTTCTCTAGGCTTGATAAACACTGGGGACAGTGTTGTTTAAGTCTGGGGGAGGTAGTTACTGACATTGTGTTCATTTTGTTTTTGTTTTTGCGTCTAAAAAAAAATATAAAAAATTGTTTTTAATTGAGTCAAAACAACTTAGAGTTTTCTGAATTGCGCTTGGTTTTGTTGTTCTGATTTTGCTTTTGAGTGACAACTGTTACAGGATTAGTTTCAGTTCGACTAATGAAAAATCCAAGGGATAACCAGCCAGCTAGAAATCACCCATGTCTCCAGCAATGTTCTTCATAAGCTTTAGCCAAATTTTGCACTTCATCTACGCGGTTAGTGTTCTTAGAGCTTGATTCATCATTCATATCTGGCTAAAGAACCCATCATGTTTGAAAAAAATGTGGTATATCTCCCCCGTGAAAATTGTTAGATACATACTTGCGTTAAAACAGGTAAAATCATTATAAAAGATGAAATGATTTCCGCCGAGTAGAGGGGTAGGAAAATTTCCTATGACCCCATTATTCTACTTGGATAAGGGATGATCACACGAAAGCCTGAAGTGAGGGGTAGGAAAATTTCCTATGACCCCATTATTCACCTAAGACTTTTGATACATTGAGAGGGTAAGAACCGGGGATTCGGTAGCAAACACTATCAATACTCGCGTTTCGGACCTTGATTTGTATATGCTGTTCAAATAAACCTGCGCTGTTGAAATCTAATGAGAAGTGATTATGAAATAAGTCTGGGGGAGATAAAGAATACCGGAAAGCAATAAATGTTATTGAATAAATGGTTCTTTGGCTATGATATTGTATGAGCAAGAATCTAGAAGGTTCTTGAACACTGATTGCAGCGATGAAACTGGCGATGAGAGCTTGGATTAATATTGGTGTGAGATAATGAGTGAAGTCTTGGGAAGTTGGGATTCCTACGGAGAAGTACATGGTGGTTAGTTCTGGAGCTAATCAGGCAGCAGTGGGCGCTTGGGAAAAGGATTATTACAGCGATTTCAGTAACAGGTCAGATCTCTAAGGTTTTTCAAACCTCTTTCTCTAACTTAGTTTTCTGTTTCGCTTGAGGGCAAGCAAAAGGCTAAGTCTGGGGGAGTTGATATATCATGGATTTTACCCGTTTTTAGCCATGATATAAGTCGTTTTATCGAGTCTTTCTAGTGTTTTTTCTATCATTTTAGAGTCTTTTCAGGTTTTAGCACGTTTGGGACGAAATTGGAGATTTTGGAGACATTTGGAGCTTTTTGGCAATTCGTTGGAAGACTTTCCACCGATAGATCGAGCTGAAATTTTGACACAAGATAGATCTTTGATTTAGCTTTCGTTTGCAAGTGGTTTGATGGAAATCCAACGGTGCGATCAAAAGTTATGCCAGTTGTCGTGAAGACAGTCCAGTCTGGCGAGCAGAAGAAGTGTCCTGGTATCGACCGATACCAATTTAGTATCGATCGATACCGACGTAAGATGCCCAATACTTTCACCATAAGAAGCCCAATACTTTCCCTTATTTACAAAGAGGCCCAGCTCGTGTTTTTAGACCTATTTAAGTAGTTTTTAGTCATTAGGTCAAGGGGGACTTCAGACTTTACTTTTCACTTTGATTCTAAAGCCACCATTGAGATTTGAGAGCTTTGGTGAGGGAGACGGATCCAAGACTTTGTTCATCATAGAGAAGATCCCGAACCCTTGTTTTTATTCTTTTGTTATATTTAAATTCATGATCTATTCAGTTATGTTATTTGTTTCATCTATCATGTCTGAGTAGTCACCTTTTAGGTTTAGGGTTTTCTCATATGGATTTCTCTGATTTATGATGATTGATTTGTTAGGGTTCAAAATCTGAATAGTTCTTCACCATAGGTTGTTCTCAAAGCTATTTCTAACCTGATCTCTTAGAACATAGAACCTAGATTAATCGATTAGGCACGACAGTGCAATTGAGTAATCTGATAAAGCCTAGGGTGAGCAATTTGATTATCTGCAAAGAGATTTGGGTTAATTGAATTGTGAACATATCAAACTTGAATTAATTGCTGGTTTAATCTGTAGGATTTACAAAGAGATTTGGAATTCTTGATTTTAGACTTAGTTAGTTTTCACAACGAGAGTTGGTCAACTATACTATCGTGTTTGAGTTTAAGAACGGCACTTAATTGAATTGAACCTTGGTTGATTGATTATCATTTATCTTTGATTTCCTGAGAGTTACCCTGAGCCTGATCTTTCCCCTGAATTTAATCAACCAATCATATTTCGTTCTTCTGTTTATTAATTAACTGCGAATTGCTTAGCTTAATCTTCACTAATTTGCTTATTGTGTGATTTTCCTGAGTCCTTGTGTTCGACCCCTGTTATACTGCAGCAACTGCTTTAGTATCTTTTAGGGTATTAATTTGAGCATATCAACCACCGTCAAGAGGAAGGTTGGGCTCCATGGGTTTCTTTCCTTCGCGTGTAGCATGGGGGAGCTTTTTCTCCGAAACGCCAACACCTTGACTCGACCCACCTGCTCGAGCTTGGGAGCTCGAGCTCGACTTCCGCCCCTTTTTGCTCGACCCCTTGGCTCGAGCGTACGTGCTCGAGTCAGGCACTTCTTCAACTTCCATGGGTTTTTCTGTTGGAGGAACGGTCTCTCTCCACATCTGGAAGCTTCGGGCGAGTGCTTCTGCTGACCGTCGGCGAGCTTGACGTGAATCCATACCTGAGAATTACTCACAGAAAGAAGAGAAACTCAAGAATGTGAGAATAACCTCAAGAACAGCAATAAGAAATGAAGTATAGAGGATGAACACTCAAGAACAAATAGAGAGAGCTGGAAAAAAAAAAGAGAGAAGTGAGAGAGTGAGGAAAGTCTTGGGCGAGTTTGGCTTATATAGCAAGGTGGGAGGAGACCAAAAAGACAGAGGGGAGCATGTGTGTCGGTGTTCAAATTTGAACTTGAGCGCCAAAAGGAGTGGACTCGAGCTGACTACTCGACCAGGTGGGGTCGAGTCTGACGTCCGACACGGCCTGACACACTGACTCGAGCCTCTGACTGGACCAGGTAGGGTCGAGTTCAGTCTGACACATTTCTGACTCGAGCCTCTGACTCGACCTGGTAGGGTCGAGTACATCCACTTGTCATAATTTTGAATTTTAAAATTTCCCTCCTGAGGTTCGGTAGGTTGGCTCGAGCCTAGGGGTCGAGTTGAATGCTCGAGTCAGCCCATTCCTGTGCGTTTTTGCCTCCTTTTCATGATTCACTTCTCATACTTTCCTGAAATCACACCATCAAGACAAAATCAAACAGCTTAGCGCATTTATTTGACGTTTTAAAAACTAAAAGAAATATGTACAGAGATAGACATGAGACTTCCTCCCAAGTGAGCTTGTTTATAGTCACTAAGCTTGACTTCCTGTTTCGATTAGGCGGTGGAAGGCTCATCCAGAGGAATCGAAGTTCCTTCTAGAATGACGGCATTGGCTAGATAGGGCTTGAGCCTCTGCCCGTTCACAGTGAATTCGTTTCTGCCTTTTCCCGATAAGGTGACTGCTCCGTAAGGCGAGACTTCTTTGATGGAGAACAGCCCGGACCATCTAGACTTGAGCTTTCCCGGAAACAGCTTGAGTCTGGAATTGAAAAGGAAGACTTGATCACCAGCCTTGAATTCTTTGTGCAAGATCCTCTTGTCATGGAATGCCTTGGTCCTCTCTTTGTAGATCTTAGAACTTTCATAAGCATCCAGCCTGATCTCTTCCAGCTCATGCAGGTCCAATACTCTCTTTTCCTGGGCAGGCTTGATATCTAAATTCAGAAGCTTTGTTGCCCATAGTGCCTTATACTCAACCTCAACAGGTAGATGACAAGCCTTGCCATAAAGGAGCTGGAATGGTGTTCTCCCAATAGGGGTCTTGAACGCAGTTCTGTAAGCCCAGAGAGTCTCATTAAGTTTAGCAGACCAGTCTCTTTTTGAAGCGCCTACTACTCTAGCCAAAATGGCTTTGATCTGCTTGTTAGACACCTCCACTTGACCGCTAGTCTAGGGGTGATATGGTGTAGCTACCTTATGCTTGACCCCATGTTTCTTTAGAAGATTCTCAAAGAGCTTGTTGATGAAATGAGATCCCCCATCACTGATAACAACTCTTGGCACACCAAATCTGGGAAAAATGATGCTCTTGAACATCTTCAGGACCACCCTTGCATCATTGCTAGGGCAAGCTATGGCTTCAACCCACTTCGAGACATAATCAACAGCTACTAAGATGTAGCTGTTCCCAGAAGAAGGTGGGTTGAAAGGACCCATGAAATCGATCCCCCAAACATCAAACACTTCCACTTCCAAAATCGGATTTTGTGGCATCTCATTCCTTCTGCTGATGTTGCCCATTCTCTGGCAAGGATCACACTTAGTGATGAAGGCTTGAGCATCTTTGAACATTGTAGGCCACCATAAACCTGCTTGCAACACCTTCTGAACAGTTTTGAATGTAGCAAAATGTCCTCCATAGGCAGAACCGTGACAGTGCTCTAGCACACCCTGAACCTCGTCTTGTGCTAGACATCTTCTAAACAGACCATCTGTACCCCTCTTGTACAGGAAAGGCTCGTCCCAGTAGTAGTGGTTGATATCTCTCAGAAACTTCTTTTTTCTGTAAGCATCAAGATCATCAGGTAACTCACCACATGCAAGGAAATTGGCCAGATCGGAATACCAAGGTATGTCCTTCACTCCTATCACAGAGACAGCATCTAGGAGTCTCTCGTCAGGCATGGTGTCGTCAACAAGTGCTGCATCATCTATTCTCATCCTTGACAAGTGATCTGCCACACCATTCTCTATACCCTTCTTATCAACAATCTCCATGTCAAACTCTTGAAGAAGGAGTATCCATCTGAGCAGTCTTGGCTTAGTGTCCTTCTTGGCATAGATATGCCTTAGTGCTGCATGATCAGTATAGACTATCACTTTAGACCCAACCAGATAGCTTCTGAATTTCTCAAAAGCAAAGACTACAGCCAGCAATTCCTTCTCTGTTGTAGTATATCTCCCTTGAGCATCATCTAGGGTCCTGCTTGCATAGTAGATCACATGCAGCTTCTTCTCAATCCTTTGCCCCAGTACAACTCCTACAGCATAGTCCGATGCATCACACATGATCTCAAATGGATAATCCCAGTTTAGTGCTTGGACTATTGGAGCAGTGACTAAGGCTTCCTTAATGAGCTGGAAAGCCTTCAAACATTCTGTATCAAATAGGAACTCTTGCTCCTTGCACAACAGCCTTGTTAATGGTCTGGCTATCCTCGAGAAGTCCTTGATGAACCTTCTGTAAAACCCAGCATGCCCAAGGAAGCTCCTGATGTCTTTGACGTTTTTTGGCTGCTGCAGCTGCATCATCACATCAACCTTGGCCTTGTCTACCTCTATACCCTTCTCAGAAATTCTGTGACCCAAGACAATCTCTTCTCTGACCATGAAGTGGCATTTCTCCCAATTGAGCATCAGGTTTGTCTCCTCACACCTAGTAAGTACCCTGCAAAGGTTCAAGAGACAGGAGGAGAAAGAGGAGCCATACACGGAAAAGTCATCCATGAATACCTCCACAGTCTCCTCAATTAAATCCGAGAATATAGAAGTCATGCATCGTTGAAATGTAGCAGGTACGTTGCAAAGACCAAAAGGCATTCTCCTATATGCAAAAGTTCCATAAGGGCAAGTAAAGGTGGTTTTTTCTTGATCATTAGGATGAATTGGAATCTGAAAGAATCCACTGTACCCATCTAGAAAACAGTAGTAAGGATGATTAGCTAACCTCTCTAGCATCTGGTCAATGAATGGCAAAGGGAAATGATCTTTCCTAGAAGCAGCATTCAATTTCCTATAGTCAATACACATCCTATGTCCTGTTACAGTCCTAGTAGGTATCAATTCATCCTTATCATTTCTAATCACAGTCATACCCCCTTTCTTAGGCACACAATGCACAGGAGAAATCCAAGTACTATCTGATATAGGATATATGATTCCTGCCCCTAGGAACTTAAGAATTTCCTTTTTTACAACTTCCTTGAGGTTTGGGTTCAATCTTCTCTGAGGCTCAATACTAGCATATGATTCGTTTTCCAAATGAATTCTGTGAGTGCACAAGCTAGGTGAAATTCTCTTAATGTCATCCAGAGAATATCCTATAGCCTTTTTAAATTTTCTTAACTCAGTCAATAGCAAATGCAACTCATCATCACTAAGCATGTCATTTACTATGATTGGGTAAGTAGAGTTTGGTCCAAGAAAGGCGTACCTTAGCCCAGAAGGAAGAGGTTTGAGATCTACCTTAGGTGCCCGGAGTTCTGACCAGTCATCTGCTGCAGAGGAGGCTGGCTCGACGCTAGACTCGATCTGCTGGGTCGAGTCTGACGTCTTGGGCATCTTAGCTCGAGCTCCAGGGTCGAGCTCGGTGTCCTGGACAGCTAAAATTTTTGTGTTGACCCCTATCAGCTCCTCAAACCCTTCTGATTCTTCCAGGACCTTGTATGAGTCCAAAATCATCTCATACCCCAAAGTCTCAGCATGTAGATACCCATCTTCACTACTCTTGGTTAAGGCGGTCTGAAGGTGATCATCTTGATTAAGCTCCTCCAGAAGCTCATCAGCAAGCTTGTCCATTACCTCAACATAGAAGACTTGTCCTTCTACTTCCGGCTTTCTCATAGTCTCCTTGACATCAAATGTCATCTTGAGATCAGTCCCAAGATTGAGATCGATCTTCCCTTTCCGGACATCAATGACTGCACCGGCTGTAGCGAGGAAGGGTCTGCCCAGGATAAGAGGATCTCTTGGTTCTTCATCCATTTCAAGAACTATAAAATCTGTAGGTATCTCCACTGTACCAACCATCAGAGGAAGATCTGCTAGCATACCATGAAGAGTCCTAATTGATCTGTCTGCAAGTACCAGAGAGATGTTGCAGGGCTTATAGTTGCTGAATCCTAGCTTCCTTGCAACAGAGAGTGGCATAAGACTGATAGATGCTCCAAGATCACAGAGAGATTTCTTGAAAACTAGTGGACCTAGAGAGCACGGTAAAGTGAAAGAACCCGGGTCGCCTAGCTTCTCTTTGACGACTCTCTTCTGTATGATGGCGCTGCACTCCTCTGATAGGAAAACCATACCCTGAATCTTCTTGTCTTTCCCAACTATTGCATCCTTCAAAAACTTCTGATAGGCAGGTACCATGGAGAAGGCATCAATGAGAGGCAGCCTGATCTCAGCTTCCTTGATATGCTTATCAAAGATTTGTTTATGTTTCTCCATTAAGTCCTTCTTAAACCTCTTTGGGAAAGGCAATTTGGGCTTGTAAGGAGGAGGGACATATGGTGCCTTCGTTTCCTCTGAAATCACAAATTTAGGTGCAGGTGGTAGACTGTCTTGACCATTCAGGTCGAGTTGGGGTGCTCCACCAGGTGTGGAACTCTTGTCTTGGTCGTTTTTAGGAACCAAATCCTCCCCGTCTTGATTCTCACTGTCCCCAGTGATTACAGGAGATCCTTCCCGCTCAGGTAACTCCTTTCCACTCCTCAAAGTGATGGCATTGATGTGAGCATAGTCTTTTGGGTTTTGGACTGCTTTTCCTGGGAGCTGTGATGTGCTAGAGGTAGATGCAGTCTTGCCCTCCATGTATTTAATCTTTGAGTTTAATAACTCAAACTTGCTAGAGAGATCATTATAGGTGTAATCCATCTGCGTTTTCATTTCACCGAGCTTCTTAGCTGTTTCCAACGCACCAGCCGCCTGACCTTGCAGAATCTGTTGCAGCATTTGTGTCATTTGATGATCTGGAACGGGAGAAGGCTGAGCTTGGTGAGATGTGAAACCAGGTGGAGGACCCATAACTCCCTGTTGCTGATAGTGATTTTGGTATGGCTGTTTAGGAACAAAACCCAGGTTCTGGTTGTAGGCAGCATAAGGTTTGGACTGAGGCGGTGGTTGCTGAAGTGGGTAGACGGCGCCAAATTGATATAGGTCAATTCCTTACTAGACCAAGATTTCGTTATAGTATAGTAAGGTGTCAATCCATAAGGGTGAAGATATTAACCAAAAAGGATGAGATCAAATCATTCAAGTTAAGCCAAGCAAGAGCGAATAGGACTCTAACACCCTAGACAGAAACTAAAAATGGAAACTAAAACAGATACTGTATAGGACTAACAAGAGCAAGGCAATACAGAAACAGTGTATAGGGCTAGACGAGAATTCAATCAATGCAAGAGAAATTCCTAAGGATGGGGTAATCGACTCAGTGTGTCCTCTTAGCCTACCCAGGTGGTCTAACAAAACTCAATCAAGCTATTCCCTAGACATCAAACATCACAATCAGTTAAGTCCACTCCCGTGATAAGTAACCTCAAGCTAGACCAGTTCCAGACCCAATCCCTTGGCGAAATCTACCCTAGCAGGCAATAAGATTCAGTTCAATATTGTCAATAAACACCCTAGACAACTAATCCCTTAGGCTAGGTATGCAAATCTCTAACATCAGTTCATTCAAGCATTTTATCAAACACCTTTTGGGTGGAAAAACACCTAAGATCTAATCTCAATTGATCAGAGAGAAATTAGCATTAAGAACACTGATTTAGAAGGGAATTTAAACAATCAACTCTTAAACCACCTAGGAGACTAAGACTCCACACTAATCTAACCCATCCTCAAGAACCCTAATGACTACTCAGAACTCATGAAGAACAACATAATCACAAACCCAGAAATCATAAAAACTTGCATAGATGATAGAGATAGATAGAGAAATGATAGAACAGAAGAAATCAACTCAAAATAACAAGTAGAAACCAAATTACAAAGTCTAGAAATCAAGAACAATGAAGAACTGAAGGGAAACTTGGAAATTAGGCATAAACTAAAACTTAGAGAAAAAAACTTAGAAGTCTTAATCCCACATTAGGTATTTATACTAAGCCTTAAAAACCCTAAAACATCATGGGCAAAATAGTAAAAACGCGCAAAGTAAGGTGCAACTCGACCCTGTGCTGGTCGAGTGCTGTGCTCGAGCTGATGACATCAAGATTGCATTTTTGTGTGTTGAGCTCGACCCTCATACTCGACTCTAAGGGCTCGAGTCAGACGTGAAAATTCCAAGACTCCTCTTTTAAGTTGAGCTCGATCATGGAGCTCGAGCATGTGTGCTCGAGCTCGGCCAAAAATCTTCAAGACGCCACCTTTTGTCTCTGCTTGATCATACAGCTCGAGCATGGGTGCTAGAGCTGAGTTTTTGCTCCATTTCCTGCATGGACTCGATCACGTCTGCTCTAGCATAGGTGCTTGAGTCTGTTGTAGCATCCAGGTCGAGTGGTATGCTCAAAACAGCTACGGTCAAACACGTCTCCTGGGGCATCCAGGTCGAGTGGTATGCTCAAGACAGCTTCGGTCAAACACGTCTGCTGGGGCATCCAGGTCGAGTGGTATGCTCAAGACAGCTTCGGTAAAACACGTCTGCTGGGGCATCCAGGTCGAGTGGTATGCTCAAGACAGCTTCGGGCCTAACTTCTCCAAAATCACCTGAAAGTAACTGTAACAAGCCAAATATGCAGGATGTATGCAACCCTAATGCAAAACACTCCAAGTATGCAAAACTAGGAATAAATGACAAGAACAGGGTGAATAACACTTCTAAACGTATGAATTATGCAAGATAAAACGATGCAAAATGCAAACATATCAGATTCACAGGGAATGGATTCACCGGAGATATTTTTGAAGCTTTCAGGATTTATCCAGATCTCAATTTCATTGAACTCAGCCACAATAACTTCCACGGTGATATTTCAGGCAACTGGGAGAAGAGCCAAAATCTAAGTACCTTGATCATGTAAACAACAACCTCACTAGTGCTATCCCACCCGGGATTTGGAAAATGATACAACTGGGTGTGCTGGATCTATCTACCAACAACCACACTGGTGAAATTCCAAAAGCAATTGGAAATCTCACGAAGTTGTCAAAGCTACGACTTAATGGGAATCAGTTATCTGGAAGAGTTCCTGTAGGAATAAATTTCTTAACCAATCTTGAGTATCTTGACTTATCCTCAAACAGACTCAACTCCAATATCCCACAAACCTTTGATTCCTTTTATAAGCTTCATGACATCAACCTGAGCAGAAACAAGTTTGATGAACACATTCCCGGACTAACAAAGCTGGCGCAATTAACTTCTCTTGATCTCAGCTACAACCAGCTCGACGGAGAAATCCCATCACAGCTCAGCTCCCTGGAGAGCCTCGAAAAGCTCGACTTCTCGCACAACAATCTATCGGGTCTCATTCCAACAAGTTTCGAAGACATGAAACTAACATATATTGATATATCAAATAATAATCTCGAGGGTCCACTTCCAGATAACCCAGCGTTTTGAAATGCAACCGCAGATGCATTAGAGGGAAACAAAGGCTTATGCAGTAATGCTCCTAAACAAAGGTTGAAACCATGCCCTATCACTTCTGGTGGGTTGAGAAAACCGAAAAAGAAGGAAAACTCTGTTTTGCGGATATTAGTGCCAATCTTAGGAGCAATCGTGATTCTCTCTATATGCGCAGGGACATTTACTTACTACCTTCGGAAACGAAAACAAAATGGAAACAACTTAGATTCTGAAACAGGAGAGAATTTGTCCATCTTCAGCTATGATGGCAAAGTCAAATACTAAGAGATCATAAAATCAACCAAAGAATTCGATCCAAGATACTGATCAGATTCGGAGGATACGGCAAAGTCTACAAAGCAAACCTCCCAGGTGCGATCGTAGCCGTGAAGCCAGAGTTCCTAAACGAGGTAAGAGCGTTAACGGAGATCTATCACTGCAACGTGGTGAAGCTCTTCGGCTTCTGCTCCCACCGCCGCCACACTTTTCTGATTTACGAGTACATGGAAAAGGGAAGTTTAAACAAATTGTTAGCTAATGACAAAGAAGCGAAGCGGCTCAATTGGACCAAAAGGATCAACATCATGAAAGGTGTGGCTTATGCGTAATCGTATATGCACCATGACCGATCAACTCCGATCGTCCACCATGATATTAGTAGCGGCAACATCCTTCTCGATAATGATTACAAAGCTAAGATCTCCGATTTTGGCACATCGAAGCTTCTCAAGATGGATTCCTCCAATTGGTCCGCCGTTGCTGGAACCTACGGCTACGTCGCTCCAGGTAAATCTAAATAAATGAAATCGAAACCATTAAAATCGATTTTGAGCTTATGAAATTGAAATCCCTAAATTCGAAACTGAAATTGACTGTTTCTGGAACTTTCTTAATAGAATTAGCTTACGCGATGAAAGTGACGGAGAAATAAGATGTGTATAGCTTCGGAGTTCTTACGCTCAAAGTGGTAAAGGGAAAACATTCGGGATATTTGGTTTCGACTTTGTCTTCGTCTCAGGCAAAAACTCAGTCACTGAGAAGCATTTCCGATGATCGTTTATCAGAACCAGAGGCGGAGATTAGAGAGAAGCTCTTGAAGATGGTGGAAATGGCTTTATCGTGCTTACAAGCAGATCCACAATCTCGGCCAACAATGTTATCAATCTCTACAGCATTTTCCTAAAACTCTAATAATATTATCATAACTGTTATAAAACATCTTGTGGACTCATTAACCGGCCCTATTAGGCCCATTAGGGTTTTATCTTTCCCTTGTATCCCGAGACTCATATATATATATTCCCTTATCTCATTAATAAGATGGATCAGTTTACAACACGTTATCAGCACGAGTTGCTCCCTAAAACCCTAAAAACACAAAACGCGGTACTGTTCATCCGGCGTTACTGTTCATCCGGCGTTACTGTTCATCCGGCGTTACTGTTCATCGGCGTTACTGTTCAAAACCGAGGTCTTTAGCTCCCGGTTCTAGTCCGTACAACCCCTTAAGGTGAAAGGTAAATCCGAAACCCTAAAAAGCTAAGAACCAACCATCGAATTCGGACTTGAGAAAGTGTAACCATTAAAACGAATCTTGATTGATTAAGCGATTGTTATTGCTTGTGTGATCTGATTGCTTGACTCGTTTAAGTTGTTAGAAAAGTTATTATTGCTTAAACCAAAGTCGCAAATTCGAAAACACTTAGCCATGGCCGAAACTTTAAAAACCTAAAACCTAAATCGGATCAAATCCGAAATTCCTAAAGTATAATCCGATTGATTGAGGTTGTCTAGGTTGTTTTAAATTGATTGTTTCTATGATTGGTTACATGCTAAAATTGCCAGAAACCAAAACCTAAAATCGCATGAACCCTAGAAACCTAGAAAAGTAAGAATCCTATTGTAAATAGGAAAATCTTAAAAACCCTAAATCCTATTCTAAATAGGAAAAATTTAATCATAATCAATAAAAGGAAAACCTAAATAAAAAGAGGAAATTATCAAATCCTTAATCCTAATTAAATTGAGGCACTCAATGTCTCAGGAGATAACTATCTCCAGTGGGCCCTTGACACTAAAATTTTCCTCAACTCCAAAGGCCTAGGTGAATGCATCATCGATGGTAACACCACATCTCTCAAAGATCGGTTCCAGGCGATATTTCATATCCGCCATCACCTGGCCGAGAGCCTCAAAAATCAATATCTCACGATTGAGAATCCACTCGACCTTTGGGTGGCACTGAAAAAGAGGTATGACCATCAGAAAACGGTCCTATTGCCCCAAGCCAAGTTCGAGTGGAAGAACCTACGGTTCCAAGATTTCAAATCCGTTGACGCCTACAACTCCGAGTTATTTCGGATCGTTTCAATCATGAAACTATGTGGCGATGAAGTGTCTGAAAATGAGCTGCTGGAAAAGAAATTGTCAACATTTCATACTTAGAATATTGTGCTTCAGCAACAATACCGCGCGATGAAATACGCGACATATGAGGATTTGATCTCTTGCTTACTCCTAGCAGAGAAAAGTAATGAGTTGTTGATGAGGAACAATGCTCAAAGGCCCCCGGGATCAGCCCCACTACCAGAGGCCCATCAAATCGAAGGAGCCAAGAGAGAATCCAACTACGTCCAGCGTGACAGATCCTCTGATCGTGGCCGTGGACGTGGCAATAGACATGGGAAGCGTGGTAATGGACGTGGAAATTCGAACATAGGCAACCGACCTAACCTCAGTTACGGTCGCGGTAAAGGTCGTGGAATCTCCAAACCGACCCATTCAGCCAACTCGACCAATCCATCCCCTTGCCACCGATGCGGGATGTCAAATCATTGGTCCAAGAACTGTCGCACTCCCAAGTTCCTTTGTGATCTCTATCAGAAGCACGGGAAAACTCATCCTGAAGCTAATCTGGTTAACCAAGATTATGAAGGTGACTTCAAAGATGACAAGGCTGATCACATGGATTACCAGACCTCAGACCTTTTTGATTGATTTCGACATTTAGATATTTGCTTTATATTGACAATATTTATTTGGGCTTTGTTTGATTTTGATTTTTGTTCTTCAGAACTTATTATTCGTACCTCTTGTCTATTAAAGTTATGAACGAGCTCAAACACATCATTGTGGTAGACAGTGGATCCAGCCATACCATACTAAAAGACAAGAGATACTTCATAATTCTCATAATAAAACCGCAAACATTAGCACAATAGCGGGTACCTCGAGCCTAATAGAAGGCCACGGCCAAGCCCATGTGTTGTTATCAAACGGCACACATCTAGAAATACTAGATGCACTATACTCACCCAGTTCAAAGAGAAATCTATTGAGCTTCAAAGATATAAGACTAAATGGTTTCCACATCGAAACCCAGGGTGAAGGGAACAAAGAATTCCTACTGATTACTAAGATCTCACACGGCCATAAACAAGTCCTTGAGACTATACCCGCACTATCTACTGGCCTTTACTATGCTAAGGTCAGTATGATTGAGGCTAATGTTGCTATTAAAGCACGATTCAAAAGATCACACTATTTGGCATGACCGGCTTGGTCATCCCGGTACGAATATGATGCGTAAATTGATTCAAAGTTCTAAAGGGCACACCCTTAAAGAAAACCGATTTTTCCCTCAGCACCTCACGTGCACAGCTTGTTCACAAGGGAAGTTGATCACTCGGCCTTCACCAGTCAAAGTGTCTAAAAAGACCTTGAATTTTCTGGAACGAATCCAAGGAGACATATGTGGTCCGATCCACCCACCTTGTGGGACATTTCGGTATTTCATGGTTCTAATTGATGCATCGACCCGCTGGTCGCATGTTTGTCTATTGTCTTCTCGAAACCAAGCATTTGCTAGGTTATTGGCCCAAATCATCAGATTCCGAGCCCATTTTCCAGATTTCCCACTTAAGACTATACGTCTTGATAATGCTGGTGAATTCACTTCACAAGCGTTTAATGAGTATTGTATGGCCATGGGGGTAAGGGTTGAACATCCCGTGGCACATGTACATACACAGAATGGATTGGCTGAATCATTCATTAAACGAATTCAATGGATTGCTCGACCATTACTCATGAGGTCGCAGCTCCCGGTCTCAGCTAGGGGACATGCAGTCTTACATGTTGCTGAACTAATACGCATTCGGCCATCTAGTGAGCATAGATATTCACCATCCCAATTGCTAACGGGTCATGAGCCAGACATCTCCCATATTAAGACATTTGGGTGTTCAGTCTATGTACCCATTGCACCACCACAGAGAACTAAAATGGGACCTCAGAGGAGGATGGGAATATATGTTGGTTTTGATTCTCCCACCATTATCAAATATCTTGAGCCGACCACAGGAGACCTATTTAAGGCCAGATATGCGGATTGCCAATTTGATGAATCGGTATATCCTGTCTTAGGTGGAGAGACACACAAGCTGGTAAAGGAAATTTCATGGAATCAAACATCCTTACAATGGCAAGATCCTCGGACTCTAGAATGTGATTAAGAGGTCCAAAAGATTATACACTTACAAAAGCTAGCTAATCAATTGCCAGATTCCTTTGCTGACCCGAACAGAGTAACCAAATCGTACATACCAGCTTGTAATGCACCAGTACGAATAGATGTCCAAAAAGGACAGACTCAAGTTGCTACAGAGTCTGCATCACGTAATAAACGTGGCAGACCATTAGGTTCCAAAGATAAGAATCTCCGGAAACCAAAGAGAGGTGCAACGGTTGAAACCGGGATTCCTGAAATAACATACATAGCCGCGGCTGAGATTCACTCTAGTGAACCGATACAAGAGGTTTGGGACGCCAAATCTCAAGGTTCCGAAGGGATCAATAATAATGAAATCTCTATCAATTATAGCATGTCTGGAACTCAATGGAACAGAAAAGATGTCGACATAGATGCAATTTTTGCATACAAGGTAGCACTTGAGGTTGCGCACACGCAAGAGGATCTAGAACCCACGTCTATAATTGAGTGCACTCGTAGATCAGACTGGCTAAAATAGAAAGAAGCCATAAACGTGGAGTTAAACAGTCTAAAGAAAAGAAATGTGTTTGGTCCGATCATAAGGACACCATTCGATACTAAACCAGTGGGCCACAAATGGGTCTTTGTGCGTAAAAGAAACGAACTCGGTGAAGTCGTTAGATACAAGGCACGGCTTGTAGCACAAGGATTCTCACAGAGACCCGGAATCGATTATGAAGAAACTTATTCTCCTGTGGTGGACACAACTACTTTTCGATTCCTCATAAGTCTGGCCATAAAAGAAAATTTAGATTTGCGGTTAATGGATGTTGTAACCGCCTATCTCTATGGACCACTGGATAATGAAATCTATATGAGATTACCAGATGGCATCGAGCTTAAAGATAAGCATGCATCTCGAGATCAGCACTGCATTAGGCTGAACAAATCCTTATATGGACTGAAACAAAGCGGACGTATGTGGTATAACCGGTTAAGTGAATATCTCATCAGAGAAGGCTACAAAAACGATCTGATCAGTCCATGCATCTTTATCAAGAAATACGAAAACAAAGGATTTGTGATCATAGCAGTATACGTGGATGATTTAAACATCCTCGGAACATCTGGTGAAATCGCCCAAACAGTAGAATGCTTAAAAGCAGAATTTGAAATGAAAGACCTGGGCAAAACTAAATTCTGTTTGGGGCTACAACTTGAGTACATCAAAGATGGAATCCTTGTGCATCAATCAGCATACATTGACAAGGTACTCAAGAGATTCAATATGGACCAGGCCCACCCATTGACCAGCCCAATGGTTGTGAGGAGCCTCGGATTGGACAGTGATCCATTCGGTCTAAAGAAGGACGATGAAGAAGTTCTCGGTCCTGAAATGCCATACCTCAGTGCCATAGGAGCATTAATGTACTTGGCTAGTCACACTAGACCAGACATCTGTTTTGCCGTGAGTCTCCTAGCTCGCTTTAGCTCATGTCCAACTAAGAGGCACTGGAACGTTGGTTTTGCTGATGCAGGATATCTATCGGATCCGCACTGTGCCAGGTCTCAGACTGGTTATGTTTTCACGCATGGAGGAACAACTATCTCATGGAGATATATGAAGCAGACAATCGTTGCCACCTCATCTAACCATGCAGAAATCTTGGCCATTCACGAAGCTAGTAGAGAGTGTGTCTGGTTGCGGTCCATGACTCAGCACATCCGATCAAATTGTGGTATGAACGAAGATAAGGAGCCAACGGTTATGTTTGAAGACAACGCGGCTTGCATTGCTCAGCTCAAGGACTGTTATATCAAAGGGGATCGGACGAAGCATATTCTGCCCAAATTCTTCTTCACTCATGAATTACAGAAGGATGGTCAAGTCAAAGTTCAGCAGGTCCGATCAAGTGAGAATTCAACCGACCTATTCACCAAATCATTGCTGACTTCAACACTCCGGAAGCTCATTTATCAGATTGGGATGCGTAGACTTAAGGATCTACAGTGATGCTCAAATCAGGGGGAGTAATGCGTGTTGTACTCTTTTTCCTTCACCATGGGTTTTTCCCACTGGGTTTTCCTGGTAAGGTTTTAATGAGGCAACATTCCCCAGCGCATTATAGAGATCCCGGTTGAGTATCAGGCACGGTTATTTCGTCCAAGGGGGAGTGTTATAAAACATCTTGTGGACTCATTAACCGGCCCTATTAGGCCCATTAGGGTTTTATCTTTCCCTTGTATCCCGAGACTCATATATATATATTCCCTTATCTCATTAATAAGATAGATCAGTTTACAACAATAACTATCTACTAGTCTAGTTCAAAAATAAAATATTTGATTTCGCATTTTAAAATAAGACCTAATATTAGAGGTAGAAAAAATTACTGAACCGAACCAAAATTCATTAAACCAAATTTAAACTAAATTTTCTAATAACTCAAACAAATTTCTATACCAAATTATTTGAACCCGAACCAAACCAAAACAAAATTATGTCCCAAATGAGATTTATTTTTTAAAATCCAAAAAACTAAAATTTGTATAATCTGATCCAAACCCGAACTCAACAATTGAAAAACTGGTGTGATGTGTTTTCCAAAGATTTTCCGGTATAACAACACTCAAATAAACAAGTAGATCATACGATTGAAAACTTGAAAGATATTCTTTTTTGTTTATGCACTCAAAAACTTGAAAGTTTTCGGATACAACAACTCTCAAATAAATAACTAGATCACATGGTGGAAAACTTGAAAGAATTAATTAAAAATATATAGTATGGTAACACTCAAATAAATAACTAGATCATATAGTCGAAAACTTGAAAGAATTAAAAGATATATAGGAAGAAAAACAGTGTCAAGTGATGTTGGCTATATGAAACAAGTGCTTTTGTAAATCAACAAAATTATTACAATCGAACTTGTGTTAAGAGACAGAGAATAAAAATTAGATCATCTTCAAATGAGAAGGATATCGAGTATTATATAAAGATGATGTCTTGTGCTATGCATGAGATTAAAATCATTTTTAGATATTAAATAAAGTATAATATTTTTATTTTATGGTTGTAAATTAGTAACAATATTTAATACATTGAAATTATATTAAATATGATGGTCTTTTGTTTGTTTAGTATATATATAGTAGATTTTTTAAAATTTAAATTATGTATGTTGTTTACACTTTATACAATACTAGATGATATCCGTGCTGTAGCACGAGATAAATTTTTTTTCTTAGTATTGTTAAGTTTTGTTTAAAAAGTTATGGTTGTAATGAATTTTAGTTAGACTATTATTTGCCGTATAGTGTCCGATGTTGTACACTTATTTTTACAGTACCTAAATGTAAAAATTTGTTTGTTTATAATTTTTTTTTTTAGTTATTAGATTGATTATTTGTATAGAATTCTAGAATTTATCCCGTGTTTATGCATGAACTGCGGTTTTCATATATGGACATATTAAATTGATATTTAAAAAGTAATATGAAAACTAAACACAAAGATAAAAATATTAATATTTCTTAACATTAAATTGAAAATTTTAGATATGCTCTTTCTTAATTTATGCTTGAATTTTGTTACCCTGAAAATATACACACAAATAAACATTAATATTTAATCGCAATATTATAAATATTACATTATATTAAACATATTAAAACGCTAGTGAAACTTACAGAATCATTTGATAAAACTATTTCTAACGATACTCGTGTTTTTTGGCATAGTGCATCTAAGAATGAAGTATTTTAATTCTAATACACCAAGATGATTTAAATGGTTTTAAATCTTTGACAGAAGAGTACTTGACCGAGATTGATATTTTTTTTTTGATTGTCGATATGAAGGAAAAAAAAAGTTTTGGTTTGATGAGGTGAAATGAGAAGAAAGGTAATATATGAATATATATAGAGAAGTATAAGTTAGGTTGTGATCCTAAAACAATATCGTTAAAATATAATTAAGTTTAAAATAAAATTAAATCAGGATTTTATAGCATTTATGATTTACTTAACAATAATTATTTTAAATCGTCGTTAAATCAATAAGGGAATATTAACAAATCCGTTATATTTGAAATAAGGGAATATTGACAAATCCTATTTTCAAATCATAAAGAAAAACAATTTAAACATTTAATATTCATTGTTGATAATCCAGTTGGAATATTAACAAATCAATAAGAAAATATTAACAAATCCGATTTTCAAATCATAAAAAAAACAATTTAAACATTTAACATTCATCGTCGATAATCCATTTGGAATATTAACAATTCCGATTTTTAAATATTTATGATTGATTTAAAATAAGAGAATTTTTTTATATTTTATTATCATTGTCTAGAATCGGAATTTAAAATTGAATGATAATCTAGATTTCACTAACCACAATATCCGATTCGATATTTTAAAACATTTATGATTTACTTAACAATATTTCAGAATCTAGATATTTTAAAGCATTTATGTTTGGTTTCCTAATTATTATTGTTCATAATTAATATAATCTTTATTGGTGATAAGAGAATAATTATTGTATCGATTTTTTTAGAATATTAACAAATCGTCGAATAATATATTTTTTAGCATTTTGTGATTGGTTTAAAATAAGATAATTTCTTAAAATCGTGGAGTAAGGGAATTTTACCCGTGTATAAGAAACACTTTTGTGAAAATAATACTTCTAAAGATACTTCAAGATTTTAATTAATACTTGTAAAGATACTTCAATAAGTGTAAAGATACTTCAAGATTTTCTTGTTAGAGATTTTTTTCCTTTTTTTTTTACTCTTTGATTGTTTAAAAGGCTATGGCATTTATAAATCATTTCCTCAAAATCATGTAGATTTTAAAGAACAAAATTAACTGATTTAATTTTGTTTTAAAGTTTTATTCAAATTAATATTTTAATAAAAAATTGTTTTTTTAGTTTAGAACATATTGTTTAATTCATATATTGATAGAATAGAATTGGAAAAGAATTTAAATAATATTATTCAATAAATATGTGGCAGATGAGTTCATTATACACTGTGATTTTTGGTGAAGTGGAATTTGAGCAAATTCCAATTAAATAGTGTAAAACATCTTCACAACATTTAAAATGGTGAATTGGAAAAGCTTGAACTCTTTCTTCTATAAAAATGGATCAAATTTGATTTTTTGATAACTTAAAAAAGCCGAAACATTAAAAAACAATACAAATCTACATAAGTTTTAAATATCAACAACATCACGCGATGATCGTCACAAATCATTGTAAAACAAATAAATATTTCCAAAATGTATAGAGATGCAAATATAAACCATATTTCCCTGATAAACATATAAACCTTATTTCCCTAGAAGTAAAAGAGTAGAGCTGCACGTGATTATTATTTATCTTTGGGTTTATATGTAGAGTTGCACGTGAAGTTAAGTCAATCCGATTTTTTTAGGTAATACTAACAAATCGATGGCCATAATCAGTAGAAAAAAATTGATGGTCATGATTTAATTAAATGATCACATAATAACTAATGACTAAAATACCTTTAATGAGAGATTAAAATTTGTTCTTTGAAGTAATGGCAATGTGATGTAAATATTAACGCTTTTTAATGTTTATTTATAAGTGTACTCCCAAATAATATATAAAAGTTTTAAAACTTATATATTGGATACAGATTTTATATTTTCTTTTTTTATTAATATATATTTAGAGAGAAATATTTAAATTCTTTCTTCACCTTTGTTTATATTTTATAGATTTTTAGATTAATTATTATCAATTAATATATTCACATATTTAAAATAATATGTTTGTTTTTAATTGTTATTCATTTATTTTAATTTTTTCTGAAAGAAGTTGGAAATAGATTTTGTGAAGATTTTTTTTCTACATAAAAAAATATAAATATTTCAAATAAAAAAAATATTATACAAGAGTTGTTTGGATATATAGGTGGTGTTTGGCAACAAAGATTGTAGTAGAAGATTTCTAGAACTTGTTTGGTTATTAGAATATGAATTTTAATGATTGAAATTTTTTATCCTTAATGAGAAATTTTATTTTGTTCTTAAGACCAATGACATTTCATATAATATTGATAAAAGTTAATATTAGTGATTTCTAGATAAATATTAGTAGGATGTTAGAATTAAATTTTCAAATGATATTTTTAAACAGATTGTTTAATTAATAAATATAAAATAAAAAAAGCATTATATTTTTCGTTTTTTTCTTTAATAAAGAGCAATAATTTTGTTTTTATTAATAATTTAATAGGTTAGAAAAATAAAGTTTTTTAGTTACAAAGTTTGAGGAAGAAAATCTTTGGTAAATCTATTTTTTCAATGATAAAAATGGAAAGCAAATAAAGAAAATATCCAATTAATTTGAAAGACAATTGTGTCCTTTTAAAAATTCATTTATTTTAACTATTTGTTAATGGCATATCATGTAACTAAGTAGATAATAAAGATTTATCTTTTAAAATGTTGCCCAGACTAGTATATTGGGTCAAGAATCATGTTATATGAGTTTGGAGAACTTTAGTTTCATCACCTACTTTTGTTGTTGTTTGTATCAGCTAGTAGACAAGCGAATTATATATTGTTGTTGTTTGTTTGTACTTGTCTATTTAATGATTTCTTTTTGTTCTGAGTTAGTTAGATTGATCTTATATATATTCTTGATATGTGCAAAAAAGATAAAAGTAGCATAAATAGATAACTCAAATATTGGTTAGTCTAAGTAGCTAGTGCTTCATCTTCTTAAATGTAGTACTGGACCTTTAAAGGTAAGGTTGAGTTATCTAGCCTGAGTCATGATCAGGGAGTGGACAGTTGTTGGTGCGGGTGAGCTTGACTTCTTAACTCCATCAAACACTTCATTGTTAAATGTTTCTCAAACCACGTAATGTTGTCACGTACTTTACCTAGCTTTGGGAGAACACAGTAGAATGTGGTCTTACTTATCAAATTGTTCTAATCTTTGCAAGATCGGATCTAAACATCTCTAACATCAGTTTAAGGGACTATACTATAAAATAATTAAGTATTTGACGCTACACAATTCGTCTAAACAAATATACACGTTTAGTGATTCGCCTAAAATAATTCATATGTTGTGCTACATGATTTTGCCCAAACATCTATGGCAGTTTTAGCCAAACCAGATTCACTTTGTTGGGTTCCAAACGTTTGACTTTCGTTACTATGATTATAATTATGGCTGGTCAATGTGAATATACTATTTCAATATACATGACTATATGTTCTTTGGAAAATTTCCCAAAATATACGCGAGGTATTTTTCAGTTGGAAGAAAACTACACGAACTTTTTTTGGTTTTTGAATAATACTTCGTTAAAATTTATCGTCGATTAATATCTATTTTTGAAACGTTACCGATTTCACACACCGACGTAACTGTCGTCAACAAAATTAACAAAATCGTAAACCTCCCCTATATATTATTTGGAGAGTACATTTATAAATAAACATTAAAAAGTGTTAATATTTACATCACATTGCCATTACTTCAAAAAACAAATTTTAATGTCTTATTAAAGATATTTTAGTCATTAGTTATTATATAATCATTTAATTAAATATAGATTTGGAATATTAACAAATCTGTTATAATTGATTTTTTTTGTTACACGAAAATCGGATTTGTTAATATTCTCTTATTTTAAATATAACAGATTTGTTAATATTCCAAACCTAGATTATCATTCAATTTTAAATTTTTTATTCTATATAATAGATCTTTAATAGTTTTGAGCTTCACGATCAGAAGCAATCTTTTCTCTCTGTTTATTAGAGATTCATAGCCAATAGGTTCGTGATTTAAGTTTTAGATTTCGTTTGTTTGGTTTTAGGAGAGTTTTTATAGAATTGGTTATGCCCGGAATCAAACAAAATTTGTGCCACCTATCTTATTGCGTGCTTTTCACGGATCACTATGTTTCAGCATGGATACTGACAATAACAAATCCTTGGATTTGATTGAGCCCTAGCAAAACTCTTTGTATCATTGACTTCCTTCGTCTTTGCATTAGAAGATTGTTTTATAATGGATAGTTTGTTCCTCTCATTTAGGATTTTAGTATTTTACACTGTCTCTGATGATCAAATAATCTCGCTTTTGATTCTTAGACACACTAAATTCAATGGAAAATGGAACATGATTGGCGAGAGGAGCTTTTCTCAAAGGTAATAATAAATCTCCTTTGGATATTTAGTATTTATCTTATTAATTTTTAATGTATAAGTAAAAATTTATAATATCGAATTTAAAAAAAAACATCAACCCATGCAGTAGCACGGATAATTTCTAGTTGTTAGTTTATAAAAACACGTGCTAAAGTTCATAATGCTAAAAAAACATTGTTGTTCTCTCTTATATATTTTTCCAAATCGATTTGGGACCGAGAAAGAACTCTAACCCTAATTTTCTATAACCAAAGTGACGAATCAGATTGGGGAGAGGATGAAAATGGTGCTTATAGTATGAATCGTGTAGAGACATTTAGTTTTGTGTTAGTTGAAAGCAATTCGCAAAGATGAAGTATGTGTTACTCGCGGAATTTCATTTTGTTGGGAGAATCGAGTTAGATTCGACTGTTTTTCATTGTTTTGGGGAAATCGATTTTTTTTTAGTTTGTTTTATGAATAATCCTTAAATTTTTTATCACTAAATTTTATATAACTAATGCACATTTGTAAAATTTTCTTCCCAAATTTTCAATTGTTCATGCCTTTACAATCGTCATCGCTCTCCTATAGTTATAAAGAGGGACTCAAACTCCGGCGCAAAGAGTTTGCATCATACCCTAAGCTTTTACTCCGTTCCATCCATTATTTCGATTTGTAAAAGATAAGAAGAAAAGGAGACAAGAACGTTAATCTCCAAATTGGGATTAGAGTTTTAACAATTCCAAATCGATTTGGGGAAGTTAAGAGAGGGAAATAATGACTTTTACCATTACCAAACTAAAACTTTTTTACACATTCGTTAATCCCGTCGATGACAGTTAACTCGGGTGTGTAATACCAGTAACGTTTATAAAATAGGGTACTAATCGACAATAATATTTAAACGGATATTATTTAGGGAACGAAAAATGTTCGTGTAGGTTTCTTCCAAACGAAAAATACTTAACATATTTTTGGGGAATTTTCCCTATATTATTTTCATTTAAACAAATATAAACATGGTTTACCTATATCTTTTTCACAAATAGAATCTCTTAAATTTTCAAAACATGAGATCTATTTAGTAAAAAAAGAAAAGTCATATATAATCAAATTAATATTCTAATAATTTTTAAAATACGGTTGATATGTTTATCTAGGCCTGGGCAATATATCCTGACCGAAAATCTGAAACTAAAACCAAACCCGAATCCGTTATTAAAAAATACCCAAACAGATCCTGTCATGAAATAATTTGGGTTTTGGTTCGGGTCTGGGTATATCCGATACCCGAACTTGTACTAAATTTTATCCGATAACCGAACTAGTACTAATTTTATCCGATATCCGAACTAGTACTAATATGTTTTTCCCCTTTGTAACCTAAGATGAAAAAATGAATAATTCCCTTAAACACCATTATCATTGTGATTGAATTTCAGAAGGGTAAATTCTTTTAAAATATTTAATAGTACCCTTAAAACAACATTATTATTCTACCTCTGGGTAGGCATTCGGTTCTTCGGTGTGGTTCGGATCGGTTCTTAAAAGCTGGTAACTATTTGGAACTGATTAAAATCTGGTTCGGTTAGGTATGATTACTTGATTTTGGAACTGATAATAGCCAAAAATACCTAAATACCAAAAATACCCAAAATTTTTCGTTTTTTCTTCTAATTTTCAGTTCTATTTAGGTTTTTTTGGTTTCATTCGGATTTTTTCGGTTCCATTCGGATTTTTCGGTTCCATTCAGTTTTTTTTGGTTCTATTCGGTTCTTCTCGATTCTCGGGTATTAACCAAACTGAACAAAATTAAAATTTGCATATATTATAGGTTATGACCTACTAGATTCTATTTGTGAAAATCTAAAAAACACCGATTGGTTACTATTCAGGAACCGAATCCATTTTTTTGGTTTGGTTCGATACGGTTCTTCGATTCTGGTTTATTTGTCCACACCCAATTCTACCCATGAAGAATAAAACTTTACACAATTTTGAGCAACGAAAACCCTAAAAGAAAAAAGAAAAAAAAAACTGAAGATTCCTAGAAAAAAGGAAGAATATGAAAACGTTCAGTTAAAGAAACTTTCGAATATGGCTGCCTAATTTATTATTTCCGTGAAATATAAGACAAGAAGAGAAATGGGGGGAAAAACAATACTTGATGTTGATGTAAAATCATTCAATCAAATCCCAGTATTCACGGACACACAAGTCTTTCTCAATGAGTTTGAGGCATCTTCCACAAACAATGACTTTGCATTACTCAACGGAATGTTCAACGAAGAACCCATCAAACACTTTTCTCTGTCTAATTTCGTAATTTTCTTAAACTAAACGGCCAAAATAAATGTTTGAACCATTACAAGCCAATTTCATGTAACCAGCTAGTCTCAAGGTTAAAAACCACTTCTCCCTAGAGTCACTCTACCTAATCAAACCGCTTTTATTAAGGGAGGTGATATGCTCAAATTAATACCCTATAATGATACTAAAGCAGTTGCTGCAATATATCAGGGGTCGAACACAAGAACTCAAGAAAATTCACGCAATAGATGAAAGATGCAGATTGTGCTAAGCAAACAAATGATTGATGAGAAAACAAATGATCGAATTAAACTTAGGTTGATTTATATGAGGGGAAACTAGGCTCAGAGAAATTCTCAGGAAGTCAATGATAGATAACAATTAATCAATTAAGGTTCAATTCAATTAAGCGCCGTTCTCGAACTCAAACACGAAAGTATAGTTAACCAACTGTCGTTGCGAAAACTAACTAAGTCTAAAGTCTAAAATTCCAAATCTCTTTGCAAATCCTACACAGTAAACCAGCAATCAAATCAAGTTTGATATGTTCACAATTCGATTAAACCAAATCTCTTTGCAGATAATCCAATTGCTCACCCTAGGTTTTATCAGATTACTCAATTGCACTGTCGTGCCTAATCGATTAATCTAGGTTCTATGTTCTAAGTGATCAGGTTAGAAATAGCTTTGAGAACAACCTATGGTGAAGAACTATTCAGATTTTGAACCCTAACTAATCAATCATAATAAATCAGAGAAATCCATATGAGAAAACCCTGAACCTAAAAAGAGACTACTCAGACATGATAGATGAAACAAATAACATAACTGAATAGATCATGAAATTAAATATAGCAAAAGAATAAAAACAAGGGTTCGGGATCTTCTCTATGATGAACAGAGTCTTGGATCCGTCTCCCTCACAAAAGCTCTCAAATCTCAATGGTGGCTCAAATAATAGTCAAAAGTAAAGTCTGCAGCCCCTAACCTAATGGTTAAAAGTTTGCTTAAATAGGTCTAAAAACACGAGCTGGGCCTCTTTGTAAATAAGGGAAAGTATTGGACTTCTTTTGGCGAGAATTCTCGTCCTTGGATATCTATCTCCGCGTCAGTTGCGTCGGTATCGATCGATACCGGGATGGTGTCGATCGATACTCATGCTTCAAAACTTCGTCGGTATCGATCGATACTGCGATGGTGTCGATCGATACTCAGGCTTCAAAACGGGTACTTTCTTCGGTTTGCTCCAAAAAGGCTCCAAATGTCTCCAAAATCTCCAATTTCGTCCCAAACGTGCTAAAACCTGAAAAGACTCTAAAATGATAGAAAAAGCACTAGAAAGACTCGATAAAACGACTTATATCATGGCTAAAAACGGGTAAAATCCATGATATATCACGCCCCCAGACTTAGCCTTTTGCTTGCCCTCAAGCAAAACAGAAAACTAAGTTAGAGAAAGAGGTTTGAAAAACCTTAGAGACCTGACCTGTTACCGAAATCGCTGTAATGACCCTTTTTCCCAAGCGCCCACTGCTGCCTGATCAGCTCCAGATCTAACCACCATGTACTTCTCCGTAGGAACCCAAACTTCCCAAGACTTCACTTATTATCTCACACCAATATTCATCTAAGCTCTCATCGCCAGTTTCATCACTGCAATCAGTGTTCAAGAACTTTCTAGATTCTTGCCCATACAATATCATAGCTAAAGAACCATCTATTCATCAACATTTATTGTTTTCTGGTATTCTTTATCTCCCCCAGACTTATTTCATAATCAGTTCTCATTAGATTTCAACAGCGCAGGTTTATCTGAACAGCATATACAAATCAAGGTCCGAAGCGCGAGTATTGATAGTGTTTGCTACCGAATCCCCGGTTCTTACCCTCTCAATGTGTCAAAAGTCTTAGGTGAATAATGGGGTCATAGGAAATTTTCCTACCCCTCACTTCAGGCCTTTGTGTGATCATTCCTTATCCAAGTAGAATAATGGGGTCATAGGAAATTTTCCGACCCCTCTACTCGACGGAAATCATTTCATCTTTTATATAGATTTTACCTGTTTTAACGCAAATATGTATCCAACAATTTTCACGGGAGAGATATACCACAATTTTCAAGCATGATGGGTTCCTTAGCCAGATATGAATAATGAATCAAGCTCTAAGAACACTAACCGCGTAGATGAGGTGCAAAATTTGGCTAAAGCTTGTGAAGAACCTTGCTGGAGACATCGGTGATTTCTAGCTGGCTGGTTATCCCTTGGATTTTTCATTAGTCGAACTGAAACTAATCCTGTAACAGTGGTCACTCAAAAGCAAAATCAGAACAACAAACTCAAGCAAAAGACAGATCTTCAAGTGGTTTTGACTCAATAAAAACATATAATAAATAAGAAAACAAAAAGTCAATGTCAGTGACTATCTCCCCCAGACTTAAGCAACACTGTCCCCAGTGTTTATCAAGTCCAGAGAGGGTGAAAGAAATCAAAGGACAAAACGAAATAGGTCAAGAACAAGAGGTGTTACCATAGAGCGGTGGTGTCGATCGATACCAAGGTGGTGTCGATCGATACGGAACAAAAACGACCATCCTTCTTCCGACCTGATTCGCAAGACACAACAAAACACAAAAACAAAAACTCATATTTATAGACTTACCAGTGGGTTGCCTCCCACTAAGCGCTTGTTTAATGTCACGAGCTTGACTTTGGCGAAGATATCAGTCAGGACAAGGTGGAGGACTCACTCCGAAATAAGCTCCACAATCAGACAGCTGCAGCTTCAAAGTTTTGCTCATCATATCCTCTTCTTTCTCTTTCATCTCCGGAGGAATGAGAATTCTAACCTTAGAGAAAGGTTTTAAGGTTCCCTTGCACTTCACCTTATATTCGATCGAATCTCCATCACACTTCTGAGGAATCAAAGTGAAATTAGCAGCACTGTTGATCTTCTTGCGCGTCGCCGTCCTCTTTGTTGCCTTGGTCTTCTCCACAACTTTCTTGGGGTGTTGGGGGGGTTCATTTGAAACATCTGCGACTTTTGGTTCATCATAAGACTCATCGAGCAGATCGATCATCAGAGTCTCGCCCGAGGCAATGGTGATGCACGAGACATGTCTGGGTGCTCCTCCAGAAGGAATGGCATCGTAGAAGACTTCTCCGTCAATGCAAGAGAAAGAGATTCTCTTATTAGGCGTGTCCATGATCGCGCCAACAGTAGCCATAAATGGTCTTCCCAAAATCAAGGGCACCTTGGATCCTTAGCTCATCTCCACAACCTGAAAATCAGTAGGAATCAGACAATCTCCTATTTTAACAGGTAAATCAAGAATTGTAGCGTAAGGGAGTGAGCTAGAAGAATCCGCGTATGTGAGAAGCGTGTTAGGAGATTTCATATCAGCTTTCAATCTCTCTGCAATCGCCCTTGACATGACGTTGACACTAGACCCTGAGTCAACGAGAGACTCCTTGAAGTTTACTCTAGAGATGGAGCATGGAACTGAGAATTTCCCTAGGTCTTCCCTCTTTGTCAACTGTCTCAGCGGTGGTGGTGTATCAGCAACGGGAGGTCCTGCAACCATTTTTTTTTGATAAACACTTGCTTCTAGCAGCCTCCCACTCCTCTCTTGTCAGCTTGGGAAGAACAGGGTAAGGAAGCTTTGGTTTGTATACCCGTTCCTCAACCATCTCTGTCCTTTTCTCAGTTATTGATTCAGCCTGCGAAGGGTATCGACCGATACCTGATGAGTGTCGATCGATACTGGAGTTTTGTATCGTCTCTGCAGGTTGGTGTCGATCGACACAGGTAGGGGTGTCGGTCGATACTGGTGGAATGTCAGAATTCTTATCTTCATCCTCAGCAACCTTCGAATCTACAGCAGGTCTCGGGAAGTATCGATCGATACCAGGTAGGTATCGGTCGATACTAGTATTACTGGATACGAACACAGTCATCTCAGGCTCAAAATCCTCTTCTCTAGCGCTCGAGGTGATTGCATTGACATGTCCATGCTGTGGTTGAACTATCTTTCCCTTGACAGCTGCTGATGTCTGAGCTATTTGATTTTCCAGCATCTTCTGATGGATTTCGAGAGCGTCGATTCTCCCACTCAGATCAGTGTATAAATTATCCAGCTTTCTATTGAAATCCACAGTCATCTTTTCTTGTCCCTGCAGAATTTGTTCCAAGAGGATCTCCGTCTTACTCTCTGTAGACCTCGGAGAATGCGATTGGTAAGATGAATTACCGTATTGGCGAGTAAAGTCATTGCTCTGAAGTGGTTTTTGGGCGAATTGTGTGGCACCAAAACCAGATTGGTTACCACCAGATTTGTAACCACCTTGCTGATTGTTGTTGAGGCTTCTGTTGTTGTTGTAACCAAATCGCTGACCCTGAAAACCAGAATCACCAATGTAGTTAACATCTTCTGCTTCATCTTTAATCTCCTCTACTTCCTCAGCAAAATGTACAGCCTTCTTCGTCTTTCCCACTAAGAGGTTATGCATCGTGTCCAGCTTCGCCTGAACCTCAGCAATCTGCGAACCGTCAGCAACACTAGCGAGCCTTTTCTGCTCAAAATCAGCATTCTTGGTGCTATTGCTAGACGCCAAGTTCTCAATCAGCTTCACAGCATCGGTTGGAATCCTAGTGTTGAAGTTCACGTTGCTTGTGGAATCCAGTACCATCTGATACCGCCAATCAATCCCTCTGTAAAAGATCCCGAGAAGCTGAACTTGACTGAAACCGTGATGAGGACAGTCTCTCTGGTAGGATCTGAATCGCACCCAAGCAGCCTTGAGTGCTTCTGTTGGACCCTGAGAAAATTGAGAGAGCTTGTTCCTGAGCTCCTCCGATCTCGCATCGTCATAGAAATTGTTCAGGAATGCGTTCTTGGTTTCGTTCCAAGTAGTGAGAGATCCGGGAGGTAGCTGCTTCAGCCAGTAAGCTGCCTCTCCACCAAGAGAGTATGGAAAGAGCTTACAGAAGAGATATTCATGTGGTACTCCATTGTACTTCATACTGGTGACCAAGTCCTCGAATTTCTCGATGTGATCCATAGGGTGCTCATGAGAGAGACCGGTGAAGGGGTGCTGTCCAACAAGAGCGAAGTAAGCAGGCTTCAGCTCAAAGTCATTCCTCTGGAAAGTCGGAATACGGATCGCTGCTCGATTGGCATAGAATTGATCCGGTCGGTTGTAATCGCCAAGTGTCCGTTCAGCAACGGCTTGAGGTTGTGGTGGAGGAGGTAGTTGGTCACCTTCCTCATCATGCACCAAACCTTGTGGAAGATCCATCTCAACTGTAGTTCTTTTCCTTGTTCGACTCGTGCGTTCAAGCTCTGCTAGCTCTGAGTTGGAGAGATTGATCAGTGGTGTGTCCTTCTTTCTCCTGGTAGCACGCTGATGCATACACCTGAAAATCAAAAGACGAGAAAATAAGTAATCAAAATTCAAAAAAAACAGACGTTCAGTGTCGATCGATACCAAATGGAGTATCGATCGATACTGACGACGAACTCAGACAAAATCGACAACTAAAATTCTAAAGGTGAATTTTTAGAGTCCCCGGCAACGGCGCCAAATTTGATATGCTCAAATTAATACCCTATAATGATACTAAAGCAGTTGCTGCAGTATATCAGGGGTCGAACACAAGAACTCAAGAAAATTCACGCAATAGATGAAAGATGCAGATTGTACTAAGCAAACAAATGATTGATGAGAAAACAAATGATCGAATTAAACTTAGGTTGATTTATATGAAGGGAAACTAGGCTCAGGGAAATTCTCAGGAAGTCAATGATAGATAACAATTAATCAATTAAGGTTCAATTCAATTAAGCGCCGTTTTCGAACTCAAACACGAAAGTATAGTTAACCAACTGTCGTTGCGAAAACTAACTAAGTCTAAAGTCTAAAATTCCAAATCTCTTTGCAAATCCTACACAGTAAACCAGCAATCAATTCAAGTTTGATATGTTCACAATTCGATTAAACCAAATCTCTTTGCAGATAATCCAATTGCTCACCCTAGGTTTTATCAGATTACTCAATTGCACTGTCGTGCCTAATCGATTAATCTAGGTTCTATGTTCTAAGTGATCAGGTTAGAAATAGTTTTGAGAACAACCTATGGTGAAGAACTATTCAGATTTTGAACCCTAACTAATTAATCATAATAAATCAGAGAAATCCATATGAGAAAACCCTGAACCTAAAAAGAGACTACTCAGACATGATAGATGAAACAAATAACATAACTGAATAGATCATGAAATTAAATATAGCAAAAGAATAAAAACAAGGGTTCGAGATCTTCTCTATGATGAACAGAGTCTTGGATCCGTCTCCCTCACAAAAGCTCTCAAATCTCAATGGTGGCTCAAATAATAGTCAAAAGTAAAGTCTGCAGCCCCTAACCTAATGGTTAAAAGTTTGCTTAAATAGGTCTAAAAACACGAGCTGGGCCTCTTTGTAAATAAGGGAAAGTATTGGGCTTCTTTTGGCGAGAATTCTCGTCCTTGGATATCTATCTCCGCGTCAGTTGCGTCGGTATCGATCGATACCGGGATGGTGTCGATCGATACTCATGCTTCAAAACTTCGTCGGTATCGATCGATACTGCGATGGTGTCGATCGATACTCAGGCTTCAAAACGGGTACTTTCTTCGGTTTGCTCCAAAAAGGCTCCAAATGTCTCCAAAATCTCCAATTTCGTCCCAAACGTGCTAAAACCTGAAAAGACTCTAAAATGATAGAAAAAGCACTAGAAAGACTCGATAAAACGACTTATATCATGGCTAAAAACGGGTAAAATCCATGATATATCAGGAGGACTCTTGATTGAGAACTGATACACTCCTGGAAGCTCCAAGAGAAGATCGATCACAGCTTGAGAGACCAAAGAAGCATAAGGCGGAGAATTCGGCGAAATGGCTTCAAGCGGCGGTGATGGGTGATGAAACGATGGAGACGAGGACGTGAGGGTGAGATGAACGGAGGTGTAGTGAAGACAAACTCAGCTTGATGTCCATGTTCAACACCAGCAACGAACACGGCGGAAGAAGAGAGCTCACGGTGGAGAAAGGAGATGAACAGCGGCGGAGACGAATGGAAAAGAAGAATGAGGGTGAAGCAACCAGTGGATAGTGAAGGCACCACAAAGGGGATGGATCTCCCTTTGATACAGCCACTCCCAAAGATAGAGGACCAACCTCAATACTTAAGAGAAACCCTAGCCTCCAAGACTAGCAAAAAAGTTGTAAACTTTTCAGTGAAAGATTTCTAAATTATTAATGAAGATAGTTTGCCCTTTTATAGGCCACAAGTAGGGATACTTAGGGTTAAATGGGGCCTAAGCCATTGGGAAACAAGCATGATACCTAGGCCCATAAACAAATAAACCTCAAATCAAGATAAAGGCTTAAAAGTAATTCTCACACAAAGTCTTAAAAAAAAAGGCAAAATAACTAAGTAAAAGGAGGAAGCTTTTGTAATGGCTTCTCCTAGATAGGATTACCTCTCTTGGATGTTTATACTTGTCATAAGAGTGTTTCCAAGCAAAACATCCAATGGAACCACGAGGTAATGCCTTAGACTTTTCTTGCCTCATGTCTAAAAGATCTACTCTAAAACAGAAAAGAAGAAGTAAAATAAGAACTCTTTATTAGATATGAAATAGTGGCTACAAGGATAAGATATATGTATCTAGGGTATGAAAAGTTTTTTTTTGTTTAGTGAGATTACAAGTGATTATATAGTATTAGGGTTTTTTAGATCTCTCCATTTTGTACTTATCTTGTTCTTGGAAACCTAAAACTCGAAATGACAAGTTGTCCGAATCATATCTTGCCACGTAAGGATTTTTCCATCTTTTTTCGGAGGACAGCATTGACCCTGATTGGTCAATGCTAGGGTCGATATTGAGTTCTTTTCTCTGACGGATTGATTCTTCTTTTCAGGAAATTCTTTAGGCATGATATCGACCCCCACAAGTCGATATTGTCCCTTTATGACTTTGTGAAATCCTTCTCTGAATATGTACGATCTAAGCAATGTCACCAATCTTCCCGAAGGCTTTAGTAGACTCCAAAAAACCATCCTGGACAGAAAGGGAACCCTTGGAGGCTCTTAGGGGGCTTCCAAGTCGCAGCTCCTTGGTGCATTAATTTGCCCTTGAATGTTTTATCGATTAAGCGCCGATGAGAAGAATTGAAGTGAGATTGAACCCACTTAATTTTTGGTCAGTTATGGAGCATGAAGACACTATCACAAGTCTCCATTGCTGGTGGAAAATCTCTTGGATGCCACACATAAGTTTGAAGAGAGCCCGAGTTGAAAAACTCTCAATAATGCCCATTCGGCGACTCTCGGCTTAAAAAATTGATATCTCCCGACTCCAAGCGCCTTTCAACCTGAATCAAGCTTTCTACGAATCCTTGTTGAGCGAGGATTCTAGAAAAATTCACTTTATAGCTTAACTCCTTCATGTCTGGTTGAAATCCTCCATTAAAAGTGCACACGTCCAAACCGATTATGTTGTAGTTCACCCTTCTAATAAAATTCATAACTACCTCTTGTGCAGTGACTTTGGGCTGAATATTTTTCTAGAAGCTCTTCAAGTGGTGTAGGAACGTAATCCAAATGTTTATGGAGCTAAAAAATTTGACCTTGGGTTCCTTAAGCATCTTAGCCCATATGTCTTCTCGGTTAAGTTTTGGGGGGACTCTAGTTGTTGGAACGTGTTGGGGCGTTGAGTCTCCACTGATGGCTCTTCCTTGAGCTGAGACACGCCTTGGGCGCTCCCAATATTTCCAGTACAAAGATCATTCAGCTTCCATACCATATCCCCATTGAGTTGGCTTTGACCCAAAAACTTCGTTGACACCAAATCTTCCTCTGCACCCGTAGTGACCTCTTCACTATCTCTTCGAATTGAGTCTTCTTCTTGATCCATAAGAGTCTCTACTGATCCTGAATTCTCCTCAGCCTCCTTTGAACTCAACAAAGGCACGATCATGATCTTGGAGTCACTAGGAATAGATGGAGAGTTTTCTACTCGAGCCATTCTATCTTTAAGATCCTGTAGTTGTGAGCTGATTTGGACGAACATTTGACTCATGGTAAGCTTGTCATCAACTTGTTTTCCTTGTGTCATGTTGAATGGCTTGGCATGTGGTGTGGGCGCTTGATGCTTCTTCACAAACTCTCTATACATCCTCGCTTTGAGCTCTTTCCAATCATATATCGGTTTGTAGCGGAAAGCCCTTTCTCGATTCCACCACTAATAAGCATTTCCTACTAGATTCTCAATGGTATAAGATAGCTTATGCTCCTTGGAAATATTGTTTGCTCTCAACCACTCCTCATGTTGGCCTCCCACTTTAGATAAACTTCAGGGTCTTTGTTAGAACCGGAGAAGATGAGTGACTCAGGTATCACATTAGGTGAAACGGAGCCCGTTGTTGTGGTTGACCGGATGGGGACTCGTTTTCTACTTAAAACTTGTCTTGATGCATGATGATAACCCTCATAGTAACTCGATTGTCTCCAAGATATAGTGGATTGAGACAACCTTTCTTGTAGCATACGACTCCTAGAAGAATAGATGATAGGTTGATTAGCTTGAAGTTCTTCTTCTCGCTCTTCCTTTCGATGCCACGAATAAAAATCATCATCACTCTCAAGCTCAAATTCTTGCTCTCCCCAATCAATCTCTGACATGCTGAGCTCATCCTTAGCCTCTTCTTCTTTGTTCATAGCTTGGTTTAAATGTGTACCTCGCAATACATCACAAGAGAGACAAAATAAACCAACCCGAAAACTTAGATTACTTCAAACCAGAAATTTAAATCCAATTTGAGGACACAAACTGGACAAATGAGACTCTCTTCCAACCCGGGTTATTAAGCTCAATTCGATTACAATTTGGTTCAGCTTTTATTTAAACAATCAAGCACGTTCATAACCAGGATTCTAATGTTCAGAAATTTAAATAGATGGCGCACAAGTTCCAGCAAGACCACAAGTTAAACACGTCAACACCAAGAGCAAAGAAATAACAAGAGGCAATGCATAAGACAAACGATTTCAAAAGGCAAATTTCCACATGTTTTATTTCATGAAATAATTCAAATGATTGGGATGTAAATGGATAAGGCAGGACAACATGCATGAGCTTTCACAAAAAGAAACGTAAGGACCACTAAAAGCAATAAGACAAAAACATACAATATTAAAGTTTCCAAAAAGAGAAATAAAGCAACTTCATCACCTTCATGAGCATGACAATGGCGTAAATTAATCTCAACAGCAGTAACGAAGATGACAGAGTAAATTAAACACAATCTAAGACAACCTAGCATGCAAACCACACCAAACAAGCAATGCAAACACAACAAACGATCTAAAACTAAAACCGGACAACAAAGACTCAAACTTTCTAAACTTAGACCTATCCTAGAAACAAACGAACACAAGCAAGACTCAAACCAGAGAACAACAATCCTAAATACACCCACAAAACCAAGCACAAACAAGATCTAACACCCTAAACATCACCAAAGCGCAAGACAACAAAAACAATCTCAAAGATGCAAACTTTATCAAACTTTTTCATAGATCCAAGACTACACAGCAAGCTAAGATGAAAGAGTTGGAAAGGTACAACCTTTGGACCTTTAAGCTCTGATACCAAAATGATACACTCCTGGAAGCTCCAAAAGAAGATCGATCACAGCTTGAGAGACCAAAGAAGCACACGGCGGAGAATTCGGCAAAATGGCTTCAAGCGGCGGTGATGGGTGATGAAACGATGGAGACGAGGACGTGAGGGTGAGATGAACGGAGGTGTAGTGAAGACAAACTCAGCTTGATGTCCACGTTCAACACCAACAACGAACACGGCGGAAGAAGAGAGCTCACGGTGGAGAAAGGAGATGAACGGCGGCGGAGACGAATAGAAAGGAAGAATGAGGGTGAAGCAATCGGTGGATAGTGAAGGCACCACAAAGGGGATGGATCTCTCTTTGATACGACCACTCCCAAAGGTAGAGGACCAACCTCAATATCTAAGAGAAACTGAAAGCATTGTATTTACATGCTTTTATGCTTTAGAATAAGTTAGTTTTATTCTTTATAACTAACATTTAGTGTAGTATTAGTTTTTTTGCATGTGGTTATATGTTTTTAGGTATTTGGAGCTAAACGTGAGTTCTTGAGATGTTTTTGGAGCCTACTAAAGCCTTCGGGAAGATTAGTGACATTACTTGGATCGTACACATTCGGAGAAGGATTTCACAGAGTCAGAAAAGGACAATATCGACCCCAATATCGACCTGTGGGGGTCGATATCATGCCCAAAGAATTTTCTGAAAGGAAGAATCAATTCGTCAGAGAAAAGAACTCAATATCGACCCTAGCATCGACCAATCAGGGTCGATGCTGTCCTCCGAAAAAAGATGGAAAAATCCTTACTTCGCAAGATATGATTTAGACAACTTATCATTTCGAGTTTTAGGTTTCCAAGAACAAGATAAGTACGAAATGGAGAGATTTAAGAAACCCTAATACTATATAATCACTTGTAATCTCACTAGACAAAAAACAACTTTTCACACCCTAGATACACATATATTATCCTTGTAGCCACTATTTTATATCTAATAAAGAGTTCTTATTTTACTTATTCTTTCTTGTTTTAGAGTAGATCTTTTAGAGCACCAGTGTGGTCGTTGATGATTAGATCTATGTTTTAGAGTTCATTATTGTACTTAACTGATTTAGCTATTTTAGTATGCACAATAATGCTGAGTATTCTCTCATGGGAGATACTTAAGAGTACAACTGAATCCAGTAGGTGTGGTTGTCTATTTAGAAGTGTTTGATGCCACGCGAGTAGATTAAACCTTCAGATCTGCATACTAGAGAGTCATATCTAGTGTCGAATTTGTTGTTTGATAGAATTAATTATAGATCTGGCTTTGGCCAAGTTAAATTGAATATTTTAGGAGTATTTCGCCACGAGAGTGGGTTGTACTTTATAAACAAATCTATCACTCACTTTGTATTCTTGAGGCGAGAGTCTAAGGATACTTGGTATTCGATGATGGGATTGTATGAAATGCATATCCAGTTTATCACGAGAGTGGATCTGGATATAGAGTCTAGCATACCATGAGAGTGGACTAGCAAGACATGGAAAATTCCTAGAATGACAAATATAAATTATTTAGATAAAATAAGAATTCTAACTTAGGTTTTCTAATTTAGACTATCACCGAAGTATGTGTAAATATTAGTTTAAAATTATTTAATGTTTATTTAATTCATATTTAGTTTAGTTTATTTACTGTTTTTTTAGTATAGATTTATTGCTTTATTTATTTTATGCTTTTATCTATGCTATGCATGTTAGATTATGAACCAACCCCTATTTCTCTATTTTGCTTAGATTAGATTTAGTCTTGTATTCTTTGTGTGTTATTCTCAGTCCCTATAGATCGACCCTGTATTACTACAATTACATTTAACTGTGTACTTACGGTTTTGTGGGTTAAACTCTCGAGATTAACTTCTCGGGTGAAACCTGTGAAGAGGCATAAAAACCTCCTATCAAGTTTTTAACGCCGTTGCCGGGGATTGAAGCAATAGCCATAGAGATTTAGTTTAGATCTTAGAATAATTTTTTTTAATACTATTTTTATTGATTATTTATTTTTTTGAATTTCAGGCGATCACCAAAAATATATTAAAAAAAAAAAAAAAGAGGGAAGAAGAGAATAGATCGAATGGAGCATCTATGAAAAGAAGTACCTACTGTTGAGCTTGAGAGCATCCTTCACCCTAATAGGGATGCTGCTCAAGGTGGTGATGCACGTCGGACGGTTGCACACCAATCAAAGGTCGCTCTGACGATCCTCACTGATCACTTGGATCAGTTTGACAAGGTTTGTGGCACATTAAAATCAATGGAGTCTCAGAGGACAATCTGACATTATGCCTATTCCTATTCTCTTTGGGTGACAAAGCTAATCAGTGGAAGATGAAATTAAAGGAGAACACATCAACAAACTCATCGGTGGACAGCATCGGACCTATGAATCGACCTATCACGATCGATGTTGCGGATTCCAAATTCTAGAATGAAGTCCTGGGCAAGAGCATCGACCAATCAGAGTCGATGCCATGCCCATCGGTCCACCACATCGACCTATCAAGGTCGATGCACTTCCATAACAAAGTCCCAGAAGGATACATCGACCTATCCAGGTCGATTCCAGAACTGTCGGACGTCTCCATCGGCCTAACTAGACCGATACTGCGACTGCCTTGAGCACTAGACCTCCCCATCATCCATCAACGATGGTTGGTCGTAGCATCAGGCATATGTATCGAATCATTGTTGATCCCCGTTCTAGAGATAACGAGAATACTACCTTGGCACCACGATCATACTCAAAGAAGGAATCTCTTGGTGAAGAAGCCATTAACGATGACTACACTCCTGCTGGGGAGAAATCCATTCACCATACCGACTCCATAGTGATCGATTCGAGGAACCATCGTCCAACCACTTGGCCATCGTCTCCACATTCATCTGACCACTCTATTGAGTCGTCGACCTCACGACGTTAAAAAAACACCTTACCTTTCTATCTACAATTTTCTTTTAGGATTTTCTTTTTTTCTCTAGTTTTTGGTTTTTCTTTTTTTTCGTTTTTGTTTCTTGCTTTTCAGGTGTTCTTCACCATTAAAAAAAAAAACAAAATCATGACTTGCACATGTGGGAGTTGCAAACCCACAACCCGATAAGAGAATCACTGTAAGTTTTTTCTCTTGCTTTTTCCCCCTTTACGATCTTACATCACAACGAGGACGTTGTGAAATAAGTGTGGGGGGGGGGGGGAGTCTTGCGATTAATGGAGGTAATTCTTTTTCTTGACATCTTTTGATGTAAGTTTTACCATAAGTTTTTTGTATTTTGAGAGATTGTTACACTCTTTTCCTCGTTCATACGTTTAATAACATATGAAAAGATTTTTAATGAGGTACCAATAGAATATTGTGTTTTGTGTTAATTATGCTTTGCTTGGATATTTTTTGGACTATGCGTGTGATCAATAATAGGAACCAAGGAAACCCCATGAGTGGATCAACAAACCTCGAAAGAATCAATCTCCGGAGGCTTATTCAAATCAAAGTTGACTTCTCACCTTAATGAACCTTAAATCTCTCGATTTGAGGCTTTAGATACATCGAACGTGACACCTCTATGAGACCCTGCAAGATACGTCTATGTGAGTGTATTTTCCCTCTTCCTTCTCTTTATTTAAAAAAAAAAAAAGGATATAGGTAAGAAAAAAGTAAACCGAGTGTTGGAAGCTACCACTTTTAGGATTCGCGTCTCATGGAAACATATCCTAGAAAAAGAAAAGAAAAGGCGATTGATAGAAAAAATAAAATGATACCCTAGAAAAGTAGGAAAAAATCAATCGACCTTGAAGTGAGAAAAGGGAGAGGAAAGGAAATGTACCAAGACGGTCTTGAGCTTACAGAAATCCGAAAGAGTAAGTGCTTATGTCCTTTGATCGATATTCCCAAATTGAGAACTCACGATTAGAACAAAAGGGGAGTCAACAACGAGGAGTCTAAGTTCAAAGGAGAGCAGTTCAGATTGAGGTGCGTTGATGTTTATGGCAAAATACACGAAATACGTTAGCGATCGCTCCACTTACACTAAAGACGAAAAGCACTAGCACAACAATGATACAAGGTACATATTCACTCTCCTTATCTTTACCGCTTTCAATAAAATAACTTCACCATGCTTGACTTTTTTTTGTTTGAGGACAAGCAAAGGATAAGTGTGGGGGAGTTGATAGCATCGTATTTTACATGCTTTTATGCTTTAGAATAAGTTAGTTTTAGCCTTTATAACTAACATTTAGTGTAGTATTAGTGTTTTTGCATGTGATTATATGTTTTTAGGTATTTGGAGCTAAACATGAGTTCTTGAGATGTTTTTGGAGCCTATTAAAGCCGTCGAGAAGATTGGTGACATTGCTTGGATCGTACACATTCGGAGAAAGATTTCACAGAGTTAGAAAAAGACAATATTGACCCCAATATCGACCTGTGGGGGTCGATATCATGTCCAAAGAATTTTTTGAAAGGACGAATCAATCCGTCAGAGAAAGGATGGAAAAATCGATGCTGGCCTCCGAAAAAGATGGAAAAATCCTTACGTGGCAAGATATGATTCGGGCAACTTGTCATTTCGAGTTTTAGGCTTCCAAGAACAAGATAAGGACGAAATGGAGAGATCTAAGAAACCCTAATAATATATAATCACTTGTAATCTCACTAGACAAAAAACAAATTTTCATACCCTAGATACACATCTCTTATCTTTGTAGCCACTATTTCATATCTAATAAAAAGTTCTTATTTTACTTCTTCTTTTTTTTGTTTTAGAGTAGATCTTTTAGACCACCAGGGTGGTGGTCGATGATGGAATCTATTTTTTAGAGTTCATTACTGTACTTACCCGATCTAGCTACTTTAGTATGCACAATAATGCTGAGTATTCTCTGATGGAAAATACTTAAGAGTACAACTGAATCCAGTAGGTGTGGTTGTCTATTTAGAAGTGTTTGATGCCACGAGAGTGGATTAAACCTTCAGATCTGCATACTAGAGCGTCATAGCTAGTGTCGAATTTGTTGTATGATAGAATTAATTATAGATCTGGCTTTGACCGTTAGATTGAATATTTTAGGAGTATTTCGCCACGAGAGTGGGTACTTTAGAAACAAATCTATCACTCACTTTGTATTCTTGAGGCAAGAGTCTAAGGATACTTGGTATTCGATGATGGGATTGTATGAAATGCATATCCAGTTTATCATGAGAGTGGATCTGGATATAGAGTCTAACATACCACGAGAGTGGACTAGCAAGACATGAAAAATCCTTAGAATGACAAATATAAATTATTTATATAAAATATGAATTCTAAACTTAGGTTTTCTGATTTAGACTATCATCCAAGTATGTGTAAATATTAATTTAGGATTATTTAATGTTTATTTAATTTATGTTTAGTTTAGTTTATTTACTGTTTTCTTAGTATAAATTTATTGATTTATTTATTTATGCTTTTATCTATGCTATGCATGTTAGATTAGGAACCAACCTCCATTTCTCTATTTTGCTTAGATTAGATTTAAGCTTGTATTCTCTGTATGTTATTTAAGTCCCTGTGGATCGACCACGTATTACTAAAATTGCATTTAACTGTGCACTTGCGGTTTGTGGGTTAAATTCTCGAGATTAACTTCTCGGATGAAATCTGTGAAGAGGCATAAAAACCTAGGATTCTTAAGGATGGGATAGACTAGGTGTGGAATCTTAGTCTCCTAGGTGGTTTAAGTGTAAATTGCTTGATTTCCCTTCTGGATTAGCGTTCTTAATGCTAATTACTCTCTGATCAATTGAAATTAGAACTTAGGTATTTCCACACCGAGAAGGTGTTTTATGAAATGCCTGACTGAACTAATTTCAGAGATTTACATTCCTATCTAAGGGATTAGTTGTCTAGGGTGTTTATTGACTTTAATAAGCTGAATCTTAATGCGTGCTAATTTCGATTTCGCTAAAGGGATTTAGGTCTGGAACTGGATTACTTTGAGGTTACTTATCATGGGAATGGACTTAACTGCTTATGAGTTTATTGTCTAGGGATTAGCTCTGCTCGAGTTTTGTTAAACCACCTAGGTAGATTAGGAGGATACTCTGAGTCAATAACCCCATCCTTAGGAGCTTTTCTTGCTTGATTGATTTCTGTTTCATAGTCTCTGTTAGTTTCTGTTTTTAGTCTCTGTTATTGCTTTTGATTATTGCTTTCTTAATTTGATAGTTTCACAACCTATTGCTTGGCTTGACTTAAACTGTTTGATTGCATCCTTTCTGGCTAATATCGCACCCATTTTGATTGATACCTTATTGTGCTACAATGACATGATAGTTCAATAGGAAATTGACTATATCACATACCGTCCGGGCGGACGTAGTCCATACGTCTCCACGTCCGCATCGTCCATCCGGATCGTATCCAGACAGTCTATCTGGACGGTCCTTCCGCATCCGCAACACTCATCCAGACGTCCTCTCCGTCCGTCCGCAAACAACATCGGTATGTACTGTCTGTACGTTTCCAGACCACCATCCGTACGTACTGTCCATACAATTTCAAACATTGCAAGGGTTGTCACACCTCCAAGCGATCCAATAGGGTCAGTATTGGTGAAAACGTGCCTAAGACACAAAGTAAATGATAGATCTATTTCTAGAGTCCATCCCACTTTCGTGGTGAAGTCCTCCTGAGATCTTTACCTAACTTGGTCATGGCTAGATAAGCATAGAGCTACTCTATCAAATAACAAACTCGACCATAGCTAATACTCCCAACTATGTAGATCTGATATCTCTAGTTGGTGCCTCAACACGAACCTCAACCCGTTCCACATTCTCAGGCACAACATTTTTTGCAGCCCCACCGTTTCCAACCGGTGGTGCCACAAGAACCGTTTATGCTAAAGGAATTCTAGCAAAAAACTGAGCCATATTGACCAACACAGGTGCCATCGCCTCCTGAATAGCGTTAAGATAGGCCTGACGGTGGTTTCCAGCACCGTTCCCAACAGAATTCTCACCAACATTATCAGCCGTTTCTTCTCAAGCTGAGATAGTTCCGGAGTTCTCAGAACTTCTACCATTCCTGGCCATGCTTCTAGTCTGTCTAGCCATCTGAAAAGACTAAAAAATTCATGCTAAGTACACAGAAACTCAGCAAAAACTCCCACGCCAAACGACTTCATAAACCAATCATCACAAATTTTTCAGAAAATTTACAGAAAAATTTAAGACTTACCGCGAGATTTGGGGTTGGAAGGATGGTTTAACCTCAAAATACTCAAAATAATTCACAAAAATCCTAGCAATCCTAGAATCAAACATGCTCTGATAACAAACTGTAACACCCTTATTCCTACTAAGTGTTACTTCTCGAATTTTTACTTCAATTTCATGCACATCAGAATACTTAACCAATTTTAATTCATGCAAGCGAGTTCTTATTCCAAAATATTCACAAATATTCACAAACGAGATTCACCACAAGAATTTTCAAAATAACATCAATACTCGCCTAAACATGATTAACAAAATACTTCAAAATTAACCAAGTCCAAAACCCAAACAAACTAAACCATCCCATCCGTCCAAACGCCTCCATGTCTCGCGAGCTCTTCAATCATCTTTCTCACCTGCATCCATGCGGTGGATACGTAAGCAAAAAAATTGCTTAGTGAGGCGGTCGTCCCGTCTCACTAGGCACAATCACAGAACTAATCCAATACAAATGAGCAAGATATCTCAAAGTGAGGTTATTGTATACAATAGTTTCCAAATACATATGTCAAGAGACAACACTCAAGACACATGCCAACAACAAACGAAATCCAACCTGTCAAGATAATCAAACGCATACACATACAACACAAGACAATCATGCCACACATCATACTACTTCTACAATTGCACCACGGTTACGCATTCACCTTAGAGTTACTGAAAACAACTTAAAAATAACAGCAAATGGTGTCACTAACAAATGCCAATCAGCCTAGAAAACAAATAAACTCGGATTAGCAAATCCGATTCAAACATAACCTCACAAACGATCAATCTGAGGCTATACGAATCAGATTGAACTCCTCTCAGTCTCAACAACAAACGCTGGACACAAAAACACCAAACAAAAATCGATCAAAAATCGATTTACACAAAACAAGTACAAAACAATCCTAAAAGGATCTCCTTACCAAACGATCCACAAAACAAGTCCACACACACTTGGATCGGTCTCTCTTCAGTATCCTTGCCACACACTGGCCATAAGAAACACATCAAAAGACCCCATCAAAAACCGATCAAACACTTAGCCTCCAAAATAATCTCAAAAAGACTATATCTTACCGAACAAGGCAAGGATCTAAGGCCACATCAACCAAACGACTTCACCATAGCAACCACACCACATGCTCAGCCTTAAAACAACCATACAAAAACAGATCAAGATCCGATCTCATCAACAAACATTAATCCAAACATCAAATGCTTACCTTTTTGCGTTTTGTGACAAGATCAGGTGATAGATCTCAATTCTGGAAGAATCTACTGAAGGCTGTCAAGAACCGATCAACCGTCACAGAACACTCTATGATCATCCCAAAAACACTAACCAAAAGGGAGAAACGCTTACCAAAAACGCTAGCTCTTTTCCACGGACGGATCTCTCTCTCACAGCCAAGGATCTCTCGATTTCTCTCAGCAAAACTCGAGTTCTCTCTGCATTCTAAGTGCTCTATGCGGCTAAAAGACTCTACCTAAGCCTTATAAACCCACGCCCAAAACCCTTGAACTAACGGACCTAAATTTTTCTTTCCCTTTGAACAATAATTCTCCAATTCGGCCCGTGTCTCATATTTTGCCAAATTCACGATTTTTGCATCATATTAGGTCGGTCCAAACACATAAAATCAGAATAGCCCGACGCAAATCGATTTTGTCTCATCAAATTGACCCTTATCGGACCTTCCGTCGGTCCACATGAGAAACTCTCGGCCAAATACATATCCCGTCAGTCCAACTTGTCCAAAAGCTGACCAAATAGGATTTTAGGATAGTCTTTGTCCTAAAATATATCCACATTCATAATTTTAGGGATGTTGTCCGAACAATCCCTTCACGGTCCCTCGGATGGTCCGTGTGTCCGAATTCAGATAAGTCTTGTCTGAATCTTATCATATCCGAATCTTATCATGTCCAAACTTTATCTTGTCCAAACCTTATCCTGTCTGAAATTTTAGGATCGATGTCCGAACGATCATCGACTGTCCCTTGTCCCCTCGGGCCAAAAATGTCATATTCGGACAAAACTTGTCTTAACGACCAATCATGTCTAAAAATGGACCAACATTGTCCAAATATCCACTCCTGTCTGATAAATTCCAAAATGGCAAGGTCTTGTCCGAAATCTCCTAATCCGAACATACCGCCTGTACGTACGCAGTCCATATGTCCGCACGTCTATCTGGACATTCGCATCGTCCGTCCGGATCGCATCTAGATAATCCATCCGGACGGTCCTTCAGCGTCTGCAACACTGCATTTTTCTGAGATGAGCTTGAGTAGTCCACTCGATTGCAAGGGCTCGAGCTGGGTTCTGAAACTTCAAGACGCCACCTTTTGTCACTGCTTGATAATACAGCTCGAGCATGGGTGCTCGAGCTGAGCTTCTGCTCCATCTCTTGCTCAGACTCGATCACGTCTGCATGGGTATCCTGCACGGACTCGATCAGCATGTCCCAGACAGCTTCTGCTCAGCACGGACTCGATCAGCATGTCCCAGACAGCTTCTGCTCAGCACGGACTCGATCAGAATTGCTCTGTATGGACTCGAGCAGCACGTCCCGGACAGCTTCTGGTGTAACTTCTCCAAAATCACCCGAAAGTACCTGTAATAAGCCAAATATGCAGGATGTATGCGGACCTAATGTAAAACACTCTAAGTATGCAAAACTCATAATAAATAACAAGAACAGGGTGAATAACACGTCAAAACGTATGATTTATGCAAGCTAAAACGATGTAAAATGCAAACATATCAACTCCCCCAAACTTAGTCTTTGCTTGCCCTCAAGCAAACAAAAGAATGAGAATGGAGAAGAGGGTTGAAAGTGGGGACTCAGAACCAAAACTTGCAGATAATAACGGATGACCTCAATGTCCAAGTTACTAATTCTAGAATGCAAAGTTTATGAGCTCTACTTAAAAGCGTTAGCCATACTCTTCGCAGCACAAGTTCAATCAAACCTCAACCTAGTCATGCATTCATTTCTATCATTCCCCTTAACATTCATTAGAACAGAAACCATGAATCAAGCTAAGCATATTCAATGAACTCATTTGGCTAAGGGTAAGGTCAAGAGACAAAAATGGTCTCTTCAGTACGGTATTGACGTTTCAGAACAAGGGTCTCTCAATGAAACGGAATGAGCTTTAGTAGAATTCTAAAGGTAAGAACCAACCTATGCATACAAGAATAGACTCCCATCTACCTAGTCCTACACAAGCGGTCTCATCCCTTAGTCTAAAACCCAGACATTCATCCTAATTCTACCCTTCACCCTTAGGCTTTTTTTTCTTTTGATATCCTAGATCAGTTTCATCTTTTCTTTTTGTTTTTGGTTCTAGGAGGGGTAATACACATATACATCTAGCGGATTGGGGTTCTTTTCTTAACTTAACTTAGGCGTTTTTGTGTTTTTTTTTTCAGACTTTTGAGCTTTCTGCCTTTTCTTTTTCTTTTGCTATGCACATCCCCCAATCCTTTACTAGATACTCAAACATTCAGATCATTTCCCTCCTAAGAACTCTTATCCTTTTCTTTTCTTTTTCCAAGTTTTTCTCATTCTTTTCTATTCACAGAACCCACCCCAATATCCAACGATCAAGATCCCACCTAGTCCTATCTGATTCAAAAATTGTAAACCAGAACTACATGAGATTCTATCCTTGTCGGCTCAAACCTAACACTTTCTACCAAGCTCATTCAGAAATAGACCTCACACACTCACTAAAGTAATAGCATGGCTTGAAAGAAGGCTAGGGTAAGGGCATGGTAAAACTGATCTAACAATGAGAATCAGCTACTTGGATTAGCAAAGAGTGGTATAACAGATGAAAGAGAATCCAAGTATGTATATGGTATCCACGAGTTCAAATTCTATGCCTAGACATGATAATTATAAGTCAAATTCAGGTTCAAATAGATGGAGAATGACAGAAAGTCACAGCATGCTTCAGCTAAGACTCGATCTAGTTGTGCATTTAGAATATGGTTCGGTCTTACTTCAAGCTCAACATCAATGCATTGAACAACTAGAAACGAGGGCATTGAAGTCATGCAGTTGAATCAGCAAATTTACAAGGTTTTAAATCATCATCATCCCCTATGCATATGCAACAGCCCTATATGAAACAATCTAGACTCAATCCTAATATGCAGATGCATTACTACATGAACACTCTGTTTTTAAAGATTTTTCAAAAAAAATTTTGATTTTTTTTTGGTTTTTCTATGCTATAGATGAAGACTCAAGGATGCACAAAATCAAAAATAAGAATAGAGAAAACACATCAATAAAGACCTTAACCCTTACTCCCCCAAACTTAAATTACACAGTCCCTTGTGTAATAAAAATTTGGAAAGAGAGGCTAAGAGATAACAGAAAACAATAAAAACGATGCATCTAATATATACAGAAAGGGTCAGTACGGGTACCTTGGTGATTATGGTGAGTATGTCGACTCGACCTGGTAGTGGTCGAGCTGGGTGCGTGAGCCAGATGCTCCGAAGTGTCTGTCTCGACGTCCTTGCTCGAGCCGGGTGCGTGAGCTAGATGCTCCTCCTGCTTGGCGTCTCTTCCTCGCGTGTTGAAACTGCCTTGGCTGCCTTGGCTCGAAGGAGGAGGCTCTTGGTGGTTCCATCTCGGGTGCATGATGTCTTGGTTCCTCGCGAAACGACCCGCTCCCCGTCAAAATTCTCCCAGGTACGATGGTTTTCTTGGGTGTAGGGGATTTGAACTTTAGCGTGAAGTCCTTGAGCTGGTCCTTCACGTCCTTCACTTGGTCTTTCAGGTCCATCACGGTACCCTTGAGTGCGGCGACGGTCTTCCCTTGAAACTTGCTCCACCTTTGAAGGAGATTAATCCGCTTGTGTGCCTCCTTCAGGGCTGGACTATGTGTGGGTTTGAGCTTGTACTCCTCAAACGAGTACCTTTCTGTTGGATTAACCTCCTCCAGAACAGCATCTTGATCGTCTGACCCCATTCCTTGTTCCATGATCTCCTCATCTTGATTGTAGAGTCTATCGAGAGGAGGATGGAAATCAATGTTTCGGCCCTGGCGTACCTTGGTGAGATCGGTGCAAGGCATGAACTGATAGATGTACTCGTCTGGAGGTGTTGTATTGTCCAGGAACCTGCACCTCCTCAAGAAGTCGATATCTATCCATTTGGGTGGATAGGGTACTGATCGTAGCTCTACATCACAAGCAACAAGTATCGGGGTGATGATACCCCCAATACAGAGGTCACCTGCGCCATCCATTCTCATCTTGCCCATCTTTATCGCCCAGTCCTTGTAGTTTAGGAATTGCTCCATCAGAACAAGGGCGAGGTTAGCATCTGCTCTATCGCCCTGCATTTTCCGCCCATCTCTTGTGCTCCCCAGAAGTGGCAGTAGGCATAAGTCCAGCATCCTTAGTTCACCTTCATTCACCGTCCCGGTCACCTTCCTTGCAAACATAGAGCTTGCTATTGTCTTGTGTAGGTACCTCAGGACAGGGCTTCGGATGCTTGAGCTCTTGCTTCTAGAGGAGGAGAAAGGTTTGGTGCTGTCTCCTATGGTCGACCATAATTGTTGGAGCTCCTCATGATCAAAATCTTGAATCAGTTCGTCACCTCCAGAAAAACCATATAGGTTGCAGATTTGCGCGATGGTAAGGGCATGGCATTGTCCTCTGCACGCGAAGGTGATGAAGCCAGGACCGTCATCGGGTTCAACATCAGGCTCTTCATCGTAGAAATGAACCCTGAGGGACGAGAGGAAGTGGCACGTCTCTTCCTTGTAGGCTTCCAGCGGTTTATTCATGAATTGTCTTATACCTCCCGCCTCAAAAAGATACTCCATATCTCTAGCAATCCCGAGTGCTTGCATTGTTTCTTTGTGCGGGTATCTCGTTCCTTCAAAGCTACGTTCAAGGAGGGCCTCTAGGTACTTGGTTACAGAGGGTTTGGTGTTCTTCTTTCAAGGTTGACTTATCAACTTAGGCTCGTCTTCCTCTGTTTCACCATCTTGATGCATACTCGGCTTGATTGGTGCTTTTCCTTCACTTTTGGCCTGAGTGAGCTTCTTGTCTGACACCGTAGTAGCTTGTCCCGACCCTCCAGCTTGAGCGTGGGTGCTCATCCGCCGAGGCTTCCTTATCAACTGAGGCTCGTCTTCCTCTGTTTTTTCACCACGTAGATGCGGGATAGCCTCCATTTGTTCTTGTCCCTCACGCGTGACCCGGGTGACTCGCCTCGTTTCACCGGCTCGAGTGTGGGCTCTCAAGCGAGACTTCCGGCCCTTCTGGCTTGATCCTTGGGATTGGGCATACGTGGTCGAGTCCGGTGTGAATTCATACTCCATGGGTACTGCAACTTGCTCTTGTTTTTCGGTTTGTTCTTGCTCTTCGACTGGAGTATGGCTCTTCCTCCACCTCTGGAAGTTTCGGGCGAGCGCTTTAGCTGACATGCGACGGGCTTGGCGAGGGTCCATACCTGAGACTCGATCAAAGATAAGGACAAAAAACTCAAGATGGTGAGGATAAGCCTCAAGAGCAGCAAAAACAATTTGAGAGATTTCTGGAAATGAAAGAGAGAGGATTGAGAGTGTTTGTGGTGTGAGTAAAGTATGGAGTCGAGTTCGGTATTTATAGCCGAGTCGAGATCGTCAAGGTGGAGCGTGTTGAAAGCGTTTGGGCTTGAGCTAGTGGAGCGTGGGATCGAGCTTGAAGGCGTGTTGAAGGAGTGTGGGCTCGAGTCGTCACCTCTCTGACACCTTTTTGACCGAGTGGACGCTTCTTTGGCCTCTTCTGAATCGAGTTTGGCTTGTATAAACAAGTGGGAGGGGACAAAGGACAAGGAGGAGCGTGTGTGGGTTGAGTGTGGGCTCCATCTGGTGAGACTCGAGCTGACATAATCGGATTCTAGCGTGTGTGGGTCGACCAAACACTCTTCTGACTCGTTCGTGATGTCGTATTGACCGTGACACCTCCGACTTGACCATGTGGACTCTGTATTGACCATGACACCTCCGACTCGAGTCCACATGTCAGAATTTTGAATTTTTGAAAATTTCCTCCTAAGGTTTATGATCCACCTCTCATGCTTTTTGAAATCACACAATCAAGACAAAATCAAAATAGCTTAGCACACTTATTTGACGTTTTAAAAACTAAGGCAAAGAAATATGTACAGAGATAGACATGGGACTTCCTCCCAAGTGAGCTTGTTTATAATCACTAAGCTTGACTTCCTGTTTCGCTTAGGCGGTGGAAGGTTCATCCAGAGGAATCGAAGTTCCTTCTGGAATGACGGTATCAGCTAGATAGGGTTTGAGCCTCTGTCCATTCACTGTGAATTCGTTTCCTCCCTTTCCAAATAAGGTGATCGCTCCGTAGGGTGAAACTTCCTTGACAGAAAACGGTCCGGACCATCTGGACTTGAGCTTTCCCGGAAACAGCTTGAGTCGAGAATTGAAAAGGAGGACTTGATCACCAGCCTTGAACTCCTTGTGCAAGATTCTCTTGTCATGGAAGGCTTTGGTTCTTTCTTTGTAGATCTTAGAACTCTCATAAGCATCCAGCCTGATCTCTTCTAGCTCATGCAGGTCCAATACTTTCTTTTCCTGGGCAGGCTTGATATCCTAATTCAGAAGTTTCGTTGCCCATAACGCCTTATACTCAACTTCAACAGGTAGGTGACAAGCCTTGCCGTAAAGGAGCTGGAATGGCGTTCGCCATATAGGAGTCTTGAATGCTGTCATGTACGCCCAGAGGGTTTCATCCAGCTTAGCAGACCAATCTCTTCTTGAAACGCCCACTACTCTAGCCAGGATGGCTTTGATCTGCTTGTTGGACACCTCTACTTGACCACTAGTCTGGGGGTGATATGGTGTAGCCACCTTGTGCTTTACCTCATACTTCTTCAGAAGATTCTCAAAGAGCTTGTTGATGAAGAGACCCCCCATCACTGATAACAACTCTTGGCACACCAAATCTGGGAAAAATGATGCTCTTGAACATCTTCAGAACTGCCTTTGCATCATTGCTAGGACAAGCTATGGCTTCAACCCACTTCGAGACATAATCAACAGCTACCAAGATGTAGCTGTTCCTAGAAGATGGTGGGTTGAAAGGACCCATAAAATCAATCCCCCAAACGTCAAACACCTCCACTTCCAAAATTGGGTTCTGTGGCATCTCATTCCTTCTGCTGATGTTTCCCATTCTCTGGCAAGGATCACACTTGGTGATGAAGGCTTGAGCATCTCTGAACATTGTAGGCCACCATAAACCTGCTTGCAGCACCTTCTGAACAGTTTTGAATGTAGCAAAATGTCCTCCATAGGCAGAACCGTGACAGTGCTCTAGCACACCCTGAACCTCGTCTTGTGCTATACACCTTCTGAACAGACCATCGGTACCTCTTTTGTACAGGAAGGGTTCATCCCAGTAGTAGTGTTTGACATCTCTCAGAAACTTCTTTTTTCTGTAGGCGTCAAGATCATCAGGCAACTCACCGCATGCAAGGAAATTAGCTAGATCAGAATACCAAGGTATGTCCTTCACTCCTATCACAGAAACAGCATCTAGGAGTCTCTCGTCAGGCATGGTGTCATCAACAGGTGCTGGATCGTCTATTCTCATCCTCGACAAGTGATCAGCCACACCATTCTCTATTCCCTTCTTATCAACAATCTCCATGTCAAACTCTTGAAGAAGGAGTATCCACCTGAACAATCTTGGCTTAGGTTCCTTCTTAGCATAGATATGCCTTAGTGCTGCATGATCCGTATAGACTATCACCTTAGACCCAACCAGATAGCTTCTAAATTTTTCAAAGGCAAAGACTACAGCCAGCAACTCCTTCTCTGTTGTGGTATACCTCCCTTGGGCATCATCAAGCGTCCTGCTTGCATAGTAGATGATCACATGCAGCTTCTTCTCAATCTTTTGGCCCAGTACAGCTCCTACAGCATAGTCCGATGCGTCGCACATGATCTCAAACGGGTGGTCCCAGTTTGGTGCTTGGACTATCGGAGCAGTGACTAAGGCTTCCTTAATGAGCTGGAAAGCCTTTAAACATTCGGTATCAAACAGGAACTCTTGCTCCTTGCACAACAGCCTTGTCAGTGGTCTGGCTATCCTTGAGAAGTCCTTGATGAATCTTCTGTAAAACCCAGCGTGCCCAAGGAAACTCCTGATGTCCTTGACGTTCTTGGGTGGTTGCAGCTGCATCATCACGTCCACCTTGGCCTTGTCTACCTCTATACCTTTCTCAGAAATTTTGTGCCCCAAGACGATCTCTTCCTTGACCATAAAGTGGCACTTTTCCCAGTTCAGAACCAGATTCGTCTCTTCACACCTAGTGAGTACCCTGCAAAGGTTCAAAAGACAGGAGGAGAAAAAAGAGCCATACACGGAAAAGTCATCCATGAATACCTCAACAGTCTCCTCTATTAAATCCGAGAATATAGAAGTCATGCATCTCTGAAAAGTAGCAGGTGCATTACAAAGACCAAAAGGCATTCTCCTATATGCAAATGTTCCATATGGACAAGTGAATGTAGTTTTCTCTTGATCATTAGGATGAATAGGAATTTGAAAGAAACCACTATATCCATCTAAGAAACAGTAATATGGATGATTAGCAAGTCTTTCTAGCATTTGATCAATGAATGGCAATGGGAAATGATCTTTCCTAGATGCAGCATTTAACTTCCTGTAATCGATACATATTCTATGGCCAGTGATAGTTCTAGTGGGTATCAATTCATCCTTATCATTCCTAACCACAGTAATGCCTCCCTTCTTAGGTACACAATGCACAGGTGAAATCCAAGTACTATCAGATATGGGGTATATGATTCCAGCCCCTACCAACTTAAGAATTTCCTTTTTAACAACTTCTTTTAAATTAGGATTCAATCTCCTATGGGGTTCAATACTAGCATATGATTCATTTTCCAGATGGATTCTATGAGTGCACAAACTAGGTGAAATTCCCTTTATATCATCAAGAGAGTATCCTATTGCCTTCCTATACTTCCTCAACTCAATCAACAGCAAATTCAACTCATCATCATTCAGCATGTCATTTACTATGATTGGGTAAGTAGAGTTTGGTCCAAGGAAAGCGTACCTTAGCCCAGAAGGAAGAGGTTTGAGGTCTACCTTAGGTGCTCGCAGTTCTGACCAGTCGTCTGCTGCAGAGAGCTGTCTGTCTTGGGTCTGCTGGTCGAGCTTGGTGTCCTCAACAGCATGAATTTCTGTGTTGGCCCCTATCAGCTCCTCAAACCCGTCTGACTCTTCCAGAATCTTGTGTGAGTCTAAGATCATCTCATACCCCAAGGTCTCTTCATGCAAATACCCATCCTCACCACTCTTGGTTAAGGCCGTCTGAAGGTGATCATCTTAATTAAGCTCCTCCAGAAGCTCATCAGCAAGCTTGTCCATTACCTCAACATAGAAGACTTGTCCTTCTATTTCTGGCTTTCTCATGGTCTTCTTGACATCAAATGTCATCTTGAGATCATTCCCAAGATTGAGATCGATCTTCCCTTTTCGGACATCAATGACTGCACCGGCTGTAGCTAGGAAAGGTCTGCCCAGAATCAGAGGATCTCTTGGTTCTTCATCCATTTCAAGAACTATAAAATCTGTAGGTATCTCCACTGTACCAATCATCAGAGGGAGATCTGCTAGCATACCATGAGGAGTCCTAATTGATCTGTCTGCAAGCACCAGAGAGATGTTGCAGGACTTATAGTTGCTGAATCCTAGCTTCCTTACAACCGAGAGTGGCATAAGACTGATAGATACTCCAAGATCACAGAGAGATTTCTTGAAAACTAGTGGACCTAGAGAGCACGGTAAAGTGAAAGAACCCGGGTCGCCTGACTTCTCTTTGACGCCTCTCTTCTGAATGATGGCGCTGCACTCCTCTGATAGGGCAACCATACCCTGAACCTTCTTGTCTTTCTCAGCTACTGCATCCTTCAAAAACTTCTGATAGGCAGGTACCATGGAGAAGGCATCAATGAGAGGCAACCTGATCTCAGCTTCCTTGATATGCTTATCAAAGATTTGTTTATGTTTCTCCATTAAGTCCTTCTTAAACCTCTTTGGGAAAGGCAATTTGGGCTTGTAAGGAGGAGGGACATATGGTGCCTTCTTTTCCTCTGAAATCACAGATTTAGGTGCAGGAGGTAGACTGTCTTGACCATTCAGGTCGAGTTGGGGTGCTCCAGCAGGCGTGAGACTCTTGTCTTGGTCGTTTTTGGGAACCAAATCCTCCCCGTCTTGATCCTCACTGTCCGCAGTGATCGCAGGAGATCCTTCCCTCTCAGGTAACTCCTTCCCACTCCGCAGAGTGATGGCATTGATGTGAGCGTAGTCCTTAGGGTTCTGGACAACTTTTCCTGGGAGTTGGGAAGTGTTAGAGGATGAAGCTGTCTTGCCCTCGATGGAACGAATCTTGGACTGGAGAGACTCAATCTTGCTGTTAAGATCATTGTAGGTGTAGTCCATCTGGGTTTTAAGTTCACCAAACTTCTTGGTTGTGTCAAGTGCACCAGCTGCTTGACCCTGTAGGAGTTGCTGCAGCAAGGCATTTGTCTGTTGATCTGGAGCAATAGAAGACTGAGCGTGGTGAGACGGAAAACCGGGTGGTGGACATGGGGTTCCCTGGTGTTGGTTATGACTCTGAAAAGGCGGTTTAGGGGCAAAGTTCTGCTGCGGATTGTAGGGAATGAAAGGCTTGGACTGAGGTTGTTGCTGAGGTGGGTAGACTTGATCTTGAGGGTTAGCAACATTGGTACTTCTGTAGGACAGATTCGGGTTGTTCTTGTAATTGATAAAACCTTTGTTGTATTGACCCTGATTCTGCACATAGCTGACTTCCTCTAGATCATCATCCTCCCCATCTTGAAGTTGGAACACTGTATCCTCAGAAGCAAAGTGAACCTGTTTCTTCTGCTGTAGCAGTTGATCTAACTTAGCGGTCAAGGCCTTGATGGCCCTAGTCTGATCATCTGTTCCAATACTTGGTCGGACACTCCTATCATACTCAGCAGTGTATTTACCATCAGATTGGGCTAGGTTCTCCACAAGTGCCCAGCCAGCATCAACGTCTTGGTTGAGGAAGTTACCACTGCTGGCCGTATCTAGAAGCATGCGGACCTTCGGGAGAACTCCTATGTAGAGAGTGCTAAGGAGTGACTCGTTGTTGAAACCGTGGTGAGGGCATTGAGTAGTGTAGCCCTTGAAGCGATCCCAGCATTCACAGAAACTTTCACCATCTTTCTGAGTGAACCCAGAAATTTCATTCCTCAAGCGAGCTGTCCTGGCATTGGAGAAGAACTTGGCCAAGAAGGCTTTCTTGCAGTCATCCCATGAAGTGATGGATCCATGGGGTAGAGTCTTTTCCCAGTGATGGGCTCTGTCACCTAGAGAGAAGGGAAAGAGCCTTAGCTTGAAACCATCTTCACTGACCCCATTGATCTTGGTAAGGCTGCAGAGCCTATCGAACTCATCCAGATGATCAAGAGGGTCCTCCATAGGTAGTCCATGAAACTTGTTGTTCTCCACCATGGCGATCAAGCTGCTCTTGATCTCGAAACTGTTGTTCTGGACCGTAGGAGGGACAATGCCTTGTCTGTTGGTATGAGTGTTAGGGGCATCTCCGGCTCCTATCAAACGGGGCCTCCTCACAGGAGGGTCTTAAACCTGTGGTTGGTCTTCCATGACGAGTGAATTCTGAATGTCGTCTTGGATGTTTTCTCGCTGCGCTCGCAACTGTTGTTGTAGCCTGTCAATATTATCGATGGGGCGGAGGAGGTTCTGACTTCCTCTTGATCTGGTTTGCATGCAGGTGGATGTGTACCTAAAATGCAAAGACAGTCAAGTTAGTAACCAAAGAAATGTAAAAGAACTTGATCTAGAATGTTTTGAAATCCTAATTGTAACAAACAACACCCAAATTAATATAGGTCAATTTCTTACTAGACCAAGTTTTCGTTGTAGTAGTAAGGTGTCAATCCATAAGGGTGAAGATATTAACCAAAAAGGAGGCGATCAAGCAATTCAAGTCAAGCCAAGCAAATAGCGTATTGGGGTCTAGCAACCTAGACAAAAACTGAGAATGGACACTAAAACAGGTACCGCATAGGACTAACAAGAACTAGCAGAAACCAAGCAATAACAGAAATAGCATATGGGGGTAAAGAGCAGCGTATAGGACTATCAGCTAATTCAACAATACAAGAGAAGTTCCTAAGGATGGGGGTAATCGACTCAGTGTGTCCTCTTAACCTATTCAAGTGGTTTAACAAAACTCAATCAAGCTATTCCCTAGACATCAAACATCAAAACCAGTTAAGTCCACTCCCGTGGTAAGTAACCTCAAACTAGACCAGTTCCAGACCCAATCCCTTAGCGAAATCTACCCTAGCAGGCAATACGATTCAGTTCAATATTGTCAATAAACACCCTAGACAACTAATCCCTTAGGCTAGGTATGCAAATCTCTAACATCAGCTCATTCAAGCATTTTATCAAACACCTTCTGGGCGGAAAAACACCTAAGTTCTAATTCCAATTGATCAGAAAGAAACTAGCATTAAGAACACTGATTTAGAAAGGAAATCAAACGATCTACACTTAAACCACCTGAAAGACCAAGATTCTACACCTAATCTATCCCATCCTCAAGAACCCTAGTGACTACTCAAAACTCATGAAGAACATCAAGAACACAAACCCAGAAATCATAAAAACTTGCATAGATGATAGAAATAGATAGAGATAATGATAGAACAGAAGGAACAAACTCAAAATAACAAGTAGAAGTCAAATTACAAGTTCTGGAAGCTAAGAACAGAGAAGAACACAAGGAAAAACTCGAAATATTAGAGATAAAAACGTTCTCTTAGTCTTCACCCAATATTAGGTATTTATACTAAGTCTTAAAAACCCTAAACCGTCATGCGCAAAATAGTAAAAATGTGCAGGATAAGGTCCAGCTCGGCTAAGTCTTGGTCGAGTGCTGTGCTCAAACAGACGAAATCAAGACTACATTTTTCTGAGATGAGCTTGAGTAGTCCACTCGATTGCAGGGGCTCGAGCTGGGTTCTGAAACTTCAAGACGCCACCTTTTGTCTCTGCTTGATCATACAGCTCGAGCATGGGTGCTCGAGCTGAGCTTCTGCTCCATCTCCTGCTCAGACTCGATCACGTCTGCATGGGTATCCTGCACAGACTCGATCAGCATGTCCTAGACAGCTTCTGCTCAGCACGGACTCGATCAGCATGTCCCAGACAGCTTCTGCTCAGCACGGACTCGATCAGAATTGCTCAGTATGGACTCGAGCAGCACGTCCCGGACAGCTTCTGGTCTAACTTCTCTAAAATCACCCGAAAGTACCTATAACAAGTCAAATATGCAGGATGTATGCGGACCTAATGTAAAACACTCTAAATATGCAAAACTCGGAATAAATAACAAGAACGGGGTGAATAACACGTCAAAACGTATGATTTATGCAAGCTAAAACGATGCAAAATGCAAACATATCAGGGTCTTATGAGCTAGCATCTTTTTTCTTCACTAGCATATGAGCTAGAGCTTGCTTGAATTATACCATTATCTAATAAATCTTCCACCATCTTATCAATCTCGTTTTTCTGATGTTGAGCGTACCAATAAGGTCTCTGATTGACCGGATTTGAACCCTCTATCAATGAAATTCTATGGTCATGATTCTTCCTGAAAGGTGGTAATCTTTTTGGTTCATCAAACAACTCAGCATATTTGTTCAATAACACTGTCGGCTCTGTCTCAGTAGACTTTGAATCTCCATTTGCAGATATCGTACATAGATTAATAGCATATCCAACATCTTGCTTATCCATATAAATCATAGAAATCTACAATTGGTTCTCATGATGCTTACTAATCTTATTAGCTTTTACCTCTTTTACTGAACCTGGATGAATGCCATTAAGCTGAACCATCTTCTGTCCAAACTTATATTGCATCACTAAGGTCTTGAAATTCCATGTAATTGCACCTAAGGTTTCCAACCATTGTATTCCCTATACAATGTCACATCCTCCGAAAGTGATCACCATCATATCTGCTTCATAAGTCTGATCATGGAATTTTCATTGGCGCTTATCTATTTTGCCTTTTACTCCCAGCTTGCTCCCGTCTGCAAATCTAACTCTTGTTAAACCTGCACTTTTTATCTTACAGTTTAACTTTTAGCTGTCATCTCATCAATGAAATTGTGAGTAGAGCTAGAGTCTATGAGAATGTATATGACTGAATTTCCATAAGTTGCTTTCACTCTCATGGTGTGATAATCAGATATTTCAGCCACAACATTATCATAAAATTTTTGCTATATCAACCACATCATCATCAGATTCAACCATCTCTTTCATTCTCATCCACCATTTCAATGTAATAAAGTTAGTTCTTTTTATGTTTGCTCAAAAAATGTTCTATAGAGAATTTTTCATCACAGTAAAAACACAAACTTTTTGCCTTTCTATCTGCAAGCTCTTCATTGGATAGAAAATTTATTCCCCGTGGGTTCTTAATGTTGGTTATAGCATTTCCCACTTTCACCTCTTTATCTTTCTTGTATTCTAGTAATCCTTTTCCTTGGTAGTTGTTCTGAGAACCATTCCCCTGGAAGCTATTCTGAACACTTTTGTTAAACCCAGCAGACGACTTAACTGGGTGTGGTTGTTCATATAGTTTTCCCAGAAAAAAACAATCCATAACACTCTTAGGTCTGAACATACGTATGTGAATCTAAGTTTTTGTCCTCAAACCCGCCAAATAAGCACTGACAAGATACTCTTCAGAAAGATCTACACGAGTCTTTATCAGTTCAAATTTTCCTTGGTATTCTACAATCCCTTCTGTCTCCTGTAATTGCTTCAACTCAGCAATAGGATCATCCAAGACTTCACCAAATCTATCAGTCAGTTTCAACTTATAATTATACCAGCTACTTGCCAAATTCCTACCCGTTTATGTTTGCATCAGAGATTCATGCCATGTGACAGCCATCCCATCAAAATGAATTACTACAAGTTTCACCTTCAATTGCTCTTCTATATTATCGTTTTCAAAGAACTCCTCCACTTTAAAGATCCACTCTTTCAAATTCGATCCATCAAATCTTGGAAAGTCAATCTTTCCCATTCTTGCAATACCAAAAAAAGGAGTAATCTCATGGTTATGTACCCCTGGATTATGTGATTGCACTGTTGAAGAGTACTCCTAGTTGTTGCGATGTCAACAAAACCCTCATCGACTTCAACAAATCGTTTTTCATTCCTTACAATTCTTGATTCAGAAACTCCTTTGAAACCCAAGATTCTTCTTGTGATGATGACGAATTGTTTCTGATTGCTTTTGATCTTGTCTCCATCACTTCCACCATGATTGCCGAGGAACGATAGCTTTGATACCACTGTTGCGGAGATTGTAATCTCTGCAAATGTTCTGGTTGCTCCGAGAAAAAAACGAAATCTACTCGTCGGATTTAGCCCGTGGAATAGAAAAGCTAAAGCCAAGATACGAGGGTTCTTTCTCACAGAGTGATTGAAATCACCATTAGAGGAAGCGAAGCTTTTAGAAGAAAGAAGAAGATTGATTTTTTTATTACTTTTCAGAATGAATCTTTACAAAAGCATAATAGAGCTTATATTGTTCATTACTCTGTTTTCAATCATGAACGTACACGTGTAACAAAACTCTAACAACACAAACGATTACATCTCAGCCGTTGATCCATCATTTGCGCCCTCTTCTTTACTTCTGCATCCACATTGCATCATACTAACCCTCGTTCCTAAATTTTCTGGTGCCACAAACATCAAAGATTACAAGCTAATTTCATGTAACCAGCTAGTCTCAAGGTCACTCCTCCTAATCAAATCGTCGTTATTAAGGGAGGACTCTTGATTGAGAACTGCCTTGTAGCTTCAAAATTATTAAAGTCGACATTGCTAAGGCTTAAGATGAGGAGGCTTCATTATCCAGTCTCAAGTAAATGAATTTCCATTATCAATATCTGCAATGGCCTGAAAGTATTACTACGACATCTTTCTCTATGAGGCTTAATGGTGTTATACAATGTATGGAACCTATCTTTGGTAGACTATTTTTTTCCAGATCAGGCTCTATGTGAGTAGCTTAGATAAGGCACAATGTCATCAAAGACAAAAACTTCTGAGAAATCAAAGTTAAGATTAAAGTCAAACTCAGACTTAGTTACTATCGACAAATTATGAAACTTAGAGAATTAACAGAGTAAGTTCGATTAATACCTTGCCAAGGTAATAGACACAATTGCTAGAAAATCCCAATTACAACCAAATCTTTACTCACATTGGAGAACAGAAAAATGGAACTTGAGCAGCTCCACATATTAACCCGTTAATCATAGATTAAGAGTACATGCCAAATGGGCTACAAGAGAGGGTACCAGTATGCTTGGATTAGCTAGGCTCACAGGCCTAAGTATTAAAACAAGTGGGCTCGCAGACTCTGATTTTAAACTATTCCAGAAAAGATTGAAATTGAGATGGCCACGAAAGCCTACCCGATTATTAATTTGTTACAAGACAAAGGTCCAAAGCCCACCCTAAACGACCGAGTTTGCCCTAGACTCTAGTCAGCGCTACCAGCAAACTCTCGGCAGCGATGGCGATGGTTTGGCAGTGGATCGGCGAGGCTGGCCTCAAGGAAAGGCTCGGCGAGGCAAGGGCTTGATGGACGGAGAGTTTTTACGGGAGCTTATCCCGGTTGAAATTCCAGAGTCATCACGGAGGTTCTTTGCCTTTTATTAGCAACGGTGTCCGTCGACGAGATAAAATTAGGGCTACGGTGGCCCGAAGGTTTCTCGGCGCCCGGAGAGAAAACTCCGACCCCAAAAATATCGGAAGCAGTTGTCAAAACAAACGGCGGTGGTCGCCGGAGTTGGACATGAGTGTTGGGTCTCAGATTTAGTCTCGGGAGAAGTAGATCGAGGAAGCTTACACTAGATCTGGTTATGTTTCTTCTTCGGACTTAGGCCGAGAGATTGGAGATGGTGAAGAGTTGTGACCGACGGACCAAGATGAAGTAACGTACTCCGGTTGATGATTGTGTAGTAGATCGTCCTCCTGTATATCAGATTCTACCGTGAGGGAGAAACACCAGAGATGCGACATTAACACGAGATTTGTGGGAGACAGCAGGAGGAGCCAGCTGACAAGAAATATTCCGGGGCGATGTCGGCGGCGGCCGCTGCTCCCCAGGGACGGCGAGGAAGGAAACGTACTCAGCACTTACCTTTTTTTCGAGAGAGAAAAATTTTCCTAAAAATTATATTTGTTTATTCACGAAAGTATCAAATTTCAGCTTTTATTTATTTATTTTGTTCTTTCAAAATTTTCGTATCATAACGTTTTATTTAGGAGTTAGGGGGATTATGCAACGTCCATTTTAGAATTTCATTCAAAATGTGTTAATCAAGCACAATATTCGTATCATATTGGGATTGATTACAAAAAAAAATTAAAACTCACGATAAATTAATTTGTTAGATCAACTCTAATAGGACTATAAAACATCATTTTTGCACCAAAAGCTCTCCCATGAGATTTAAAAAATCATACTTTTTGTGTGATTCTAGAGACACTATTCACAACACCAAATACTATTCACTTATTTTATTGATAAAAAATAAATATAAATAATAAACAAATTTTAATCAAATAATAATATAATAATACCAATAAGTAGGGTTGTCAAAATGGGTATAAATTTATTGGTCAACTCAATTTATTGGTCAACTCAATTCAATTCAATCCATAAACTTTATTGAGTTGAAAATTTGAGTTTTAATGAATTAATGGGTCAAATGAGTTATGCGTTTAATGAGTTGGGTTGAAAAGAGTTTGGTTAAAATGAGTTAATAAGTTTACAAAAACCAAACCATCACATTGTGAAAACCAAATCAAATCAAAATAATCCCAATTTTATGTGTAAACCGAAATCTAAACCAAACTCTTATCTTGAATCTAAACCAAACTTTCATCTTCGTCGATTGACGACGAAACCCTAACCCCCCAATTCCTCTCTCACGCTCAATCTTCGATCTATCATCTCAGTTGTTATCTCTCATCTTCTTCGATCCACGACGAATCCCTAATATCTCTTTCACGCTCAATTTTCTATCTCTCTTCTCAATCCTCATCTCCCATATTTTTTGATCGATGACAATTTGTGTAGAACTTTTTCGCAATTCTTTTTTTTAAATAGTTTGATTTGCGTTTTTTTTTATGAATGCGAAGAAGAACAACTTTGTTTTAGGATCCTTTTATTTTTCTTCTCCCATCTTCTTATATTTTATTCTTCTTATTAATTCCTTCTTCTCTGCTTTGTTTTTCTCTTCTTTCACATAAAACTAACAAAGAACATATATCTTCCTCCGTCTGTTTGATGTTAATTGTTATTTACATTTTTTGTAGATTTTTTTTCTTTTGGTAATTGTGCTATATAGACTTAAACAGTGATGATGATGATTATTTATTATGATAGTTATTAATTATTAATTATGATCTTTATTTAAATTAAAACAAAATTATTTAATAGGTCAACCCATTTCACAATTAATCCATTAATTAAGATGATTTATGGATTTACACAAACTATTTGCTAAATGAGTTTAGCTAACTCATTATCCATTAAACACTAAATTTATGTGAATATGAGTTGGTTTATGTTGATTTATTTAACTTGACACCCCTAACAATAAGTAATGTAATTATTTTGTGTCTTTTAATTTTAATTAATATGAAATACAAATTCATAAAAAAATAAAAATTAATACGAAAATTAATTTATAATTTACATAATAAAATACTGAGAATTAGTATAATGTTATTTACCTTTCATCATTTCTAATTTACCAATTTTAATATTATAATAATTATTTATCAAAATTATCATATTGTAAAAGACAAAATTTAATTTAATAATATAATAATTGTGTTTTGGTTAAAAATAAAAAATAATTAAAAAATATATATATTTGCACTACAAGAAAACAGCACGTATTCCGACGGACATATCCGTTGGTAAGCCGTCGGAAATAGCGATTTTTGAGAGTTTTCCGACGCACAGAAAACTGTCGGTTTGAAGTCGTCGGAAATCAACTTCCGTCGGAAAGCCGAAGCAAAATTCCTACGGATTACCGATGAAAATGTTTCTGACGCAGGACCGACGAAATACACCGTCGGACTAAATATTCCGACGGCCTTCCGAGTGAACAAACGGTCAAAGAGCTTTCCGTCGGAAAACCGGCGGATTCATTTATTCCCAGGAGAAACCGACAGATCTATTTATTCCAAGGGAAAACTGACGGATCTATTTATTCCCAGGGAAAACCGACGATTCTATTTATTCCCAGGGAAAACTGACGGTTACATTTATTCCCAGAGAAAACCGACGGTTCTATTTATTCCCAGGGAAAACCGATGGTTACATTTATTCCCACAGCAAACCGACGGTATTAATAAAATAAAAAACAAATATAATTAAATTTTTTTATAATTCTAATATTTTTAAAAAATTAAAAATTTAATTAAAAATTCATAAATATAAAAATTCTAATAATTTAAATAGACACTAAATAAAAGTTACACATTGTTCAAAAACATAGATGTACTAATCCATATCTGAAGGACGGAAATCCGAAAAATGCTGGCTCAAAAACGTCGAGAAGTAATCCTGAGAGGCAATCAACTTGGCAATTCTTGCATTCTTTTCGTCCAATTCAGTCCTCAGCCTCTGAAGCTCTTCTGTGACCGCAGGATCCGCTGGTTGTGTAAACGACGACGTTGCTGTATCAGCTTCTGGAAGGCGTCCTAATCTAAAAACACGTCCTCGGCTTCTAGGAGTTACCTAAGAAATTATAAACAAATCTTAAAATAGTAAAAATTAATGAAAATAATAGAACTTCTGGAAATTTATTTACCTCGAGGACTATTTGGTTCATGAAGTCCCGCGTCAATGAATTAGAACCCGAAGCAGATCCTCCTTCTTCAGATAGCTGAGTAAGCTTCTCCTGCTTCTTCTGCCCGACGTTGTTCATGATTTTGCACGCCAACTTGTCATGTACCTGCCCGGTTTTTTATTGGTGTGCGTGTCGACCAAGATTTCATACAAATCTGGTCGCACACCACCGGCCTTGGCAGTCTGGTTAAACAAATAAAATGTTAGTAAATAAAAAAATAAAAGAAATTAATAATTACTAAAAGATTATATTCATACCAGTTCGTCAGCACGACTCTCAAACGTTATTGCACCCGCATTATGTGTTGCGATTCCGAGTCCATCCCGTTCACTCAAGCGGTTCGCCTTGTTTCGTGCGGAGATCGCGTTGGCCTCTTCTGTACTCCCGTAACGAATGTAGGCCTCCTAAACATCTGGATCGAGATCCCTAGACTTCGGACTGTAGACATGTTCGCTGAATTGCGAACTAGCTTGCTTATCGAACGTCCTACGAACCTCGAGGTTAATTCTAGGGTCCCAATTGAAATCTTGCTAAAAAAATTTAAAAAAATTAAAAAATTAGTTACATCAAGATTAAATGATAATAACAAACCATAATAAAGTAATAAAATTTCATACCGCGAAAGTACGGTACCAACTCTCTCGCCGATCTTTTGCCATATCTCTATATGAGGGATACATCTCCGGAAGTTGGTAATGGAGCATACTCATAATCGACTTGGTGATCCCGTTTTTATAACGAAACCTACAATTAAAATAATATAAACAAATTAATAATTAGTGTTAAAAGACATTATAAAATACTAAATTTTTATACCAGGTGCCTCCATTCAGACGCTGTGGGTGAAGCATCGGTAAACGTTCTCGGCCCGGTTGAGCAAGAACCTCCTCAATGGTGATTCTGGTGTGGGTTTCGGAACTTTCAGTAGGTGGAACATTAGAAGGAGTGGCGGAACTACTCCTCTGAATCGCAGGAGAACTCAGAGCTCCCTGAGACTGACGGAGGAAATTCTCATAACTCCTAAAACGAATAAATGATTAGTAAAAAATATCATAATTGGAAACTTACATCAAAAATATTATTCATTAATTATTAGTAATTTGAAATCCTAAATTCATAATACTGATTGATACGCTAAATTCAAAAATCAAAATTGTAAACATGAATGACTAATAAATAATCAGAAAATAATAAATTTATAATACTAATTTCAAACATAAATCACAAAATCAAAATAAAAAAACCTAAATTACAAATTCTAAATCATTAAAAAAATTTAAATGATATAACCTAAATCACTAATGTTTATTTCTAAATTCTAAATAATTAAACTAAATATCAAAATTACTAAATCTAAATCCTAAATTCTTAATACTAAGTTGCAACAATAATAAAAAAATCTACATCAGAAAACTTAAATAAAAATTTTTAAATAATTAAACTAAATCACAAAATTACTAAATCCAAATCCTAAATTTTTAATACTAATTTACTACAAAAATAAAAAAAAATTTACATCATAAGACCTAAATCAATAATTAGTAATTCTAATTTCTAAATCATAAAACACAAATAACAAAATTAGTAAATCCAAATGTGATTCCTCAATCAAAAAAATAGAAACCATTCAATTTAATATACAAATCTAAAAATCGTTAATCTAATTCCAAAATTCAATTTGCAAAATCATAAAATCTAATTCCAAAATCACAAAATAAAATCATACAATTTAAATCAAAAAATTTCAAAATCCTAAATCTTCAATACTAAATCACAAAATCTAACCAAAAATTCATTTCCTAAACAAAATCGAAATCCATTTCCTAAATCACAAAATTCTAAATCTCAAAATCTAAAATAAAAAAATCTTACATTGTAAGTAATGGGGAAGAGAATCGCCGGAGGAAGAGAGGCTCGCCGGAGGAGAAGCGGCGGAGGAAGAGAGCCTCGCCGGAAGTGGAGCGCCGGCGGAGGAAGAGAGTCCCGCCGGAGGAGAAGCTACTGCGAAGGGAGGAGGAAGATGGAGCCGCGCCGGAGGAGAATCGCAGGGGAAGAGGAAGCTGCGCAGGAGGGAGGAAGAGATGCTCGCCGCGCCGGAGGAGAGTCGCCGGATAGAGGACAAATCGGAGGGCAAATCGGATTTCATAAGAAATGGTTCTCCGTGGGTAACTGATTTCATTTTCCCGTCCACACGTGTTCTGGCACCACAAGAAATTTTACATTCCATAGGTTTTCCATCGGTACTTACCGATAGAAAACCGACGGTTATTGGATTTTTTGCATGCATTCAAATTGGCTATTATATAATATTTATAGTATATGATGGTTGACTTATGATTGTTTAACGGCTGAGTTATGAGTTTTAACGGCTGAGTTATGAGTTTTAACGGCTGATTTATGAGTTTTCCATGGCTGACTTATTGGTTTTGAGTTTTCGATGGCTGACTTATGGCTGACTTTCTAGTATATGATGGCTGACTTATGATTGTTTAACGGCTGAGTTATGAGTTTTAACGGCTGAGTTAGGAGCTTTAACGGCTGATTTATGAGTTTTCCATGGCTGACTTATTGGTTTTGAATCACGTCAAGATCCGTTGCTCAAACCGAATCACGCCAACGTTATGGAAGTTCCTGGATCGTGTGAAATAAGAGTAGTACCAAAGGCACCCTATAATTTCATAATAAAAAATGGAAAATTAGCAGGCCGGGCCCTACGGGCGGGCATCTCCCGCAACGAAAGCTGCATAGTTCGCCACCACCCGTTTTCCATGGCTGACTTATGCATTCAAAAATTTCAGAGAAAATTTTTACACAAAGGAAGTAGAAAAGCATATATGTAATTGTACTAACAAAATCTTAAGCCTGATTTCCTAAATAAATATGATTTTTAATAATTAAAATTTAATAAATATGTTTTCAGATGCATTGTAAAGTATTTTAAATTTATGATATTATATGTATTTTTAAATATGATATTATATGTATATATGTGAAAAAAATAAACGTAATCGTCGGTTTGCCATCGGTATTTTTGATGGAAAACCGACGGTCTTGTCCCATCCGTCGGTTTTTCGTCAGTTCAATCGATGGCAAACCGGCGGTTATGATTATTTATATAAGACCGTCGATTTTCCGTCGGTATATTTAAAATACGACCGTTTTAAAATTACCCGTTTAACAATTAACTGTTGTGCAGTGAGGAGCCGTCGTCGGTTTTATCCATTGCCGTCGGTTCAATCATTTATATAACCCACATTGCCTCACATGAACATTTCAGTCTCTCATAAAATCTCTCTACCTATATTGTTCTCATATTATCTATACATCGTCTATTACAAATATGTCATCGTCAAGTCAATATAATTATATTCGATCGTGGATGGACAGACCAATGCATGATCCCGAGACTAAGCAACTTATAGAAGAGTTTGTCGAAGGTGTACGATAGTTCATGAATTTTGCAACAAATCAGGAACTTGTTTTGCAAACGAGTAAAATCTATTGTCCTTGTCTTAAATGTAAGAATCGTAGATTTCTCAATATTTTAGAAGTAAGTTCGCATTTACATCGTAGAGGATTTATGCCGGCTTACAAGATTTGGTATTCGAATGGAGAAAATGATTATATGGTAGATTTTGCTAGTACTAGTGTAACTTTTACGTCGGATAGAATAGGGGAATCTACACCGGAAATAAGGGTAATCTCGGTTATGTTCAGATGGTACATGATGCATATCATGTAAATGACGGATTACAATTTGTCGAAGACTTGTGTTGATGCATTTGCTGATTATATGAAAAGACATTTGCCTACGGATAGTAATTATCCATCAACATACTATGAGATTCAGAAGTTGGTGGCTGGGCTTGGCTTACCGTATCAGGTGATAGATGTGTGCAGCAACAATTGTATGATCTACTGGAGAGAGGATTCAGATCTGTTAGTTTGTCGGTTTTGTCGCAATCCTCGTTATCAAGATACAAGTGGAAGAGTCAGTGTTCCATACAAACGGATGTGGTATTTGCCACTAGCGGAGAGGTTGAAAAGATTATATCAATCAGAGCGGACAGCACAGTCTATGAGATGGCAGGATAGAGATATATCACATCCGTCCGACGCTGAAGCATGGCGACACTTTCAGAATGTTTATCCTGATTTTGCAGCTGAGAGCAGGAATGTGTACCTTGGTTTATGCACCGATGATTTTAATCTTTTTAGAAAGCATGGAAGACAATATTCATTGTGGCCAGTAATCGTGACACATACAATTTGCCACCATCTTTATGCATGAAGAGAGAGTTTTTTTTCCTCTCAGTTCTCGTTCCTGGACCTGAGCATCCAAAGAGATCACTTGATGTTTTCTTATAGCCATTGATTTATGAGTTGCAGATGTTATGGGAACATGAAGTTCAAGCATTCGACGTTTCATTGCAAGCAAATTTTTTTATGCGGGCAGTGCTTATGTGGACCATAAGTGATTTTCCAGCATATGGTATGTTATCTGGATGGACGACACATGGGAGATTATCGTGTCCATATTGTCAAGACAATACAGTGCGTTCCAATTGAGAAATGGGCGTAAAACATCTTGGTTTGATTGTCATAGACGTTTTTTGAGAGACGATCATCCCTATCGCCGAAGCACGACATTCTTTACTAAAAACAAAGAGGTTTTTGATGGTTCACCTCCTGAGTTAGATGGTTATAGCATTTTAACACAATTACGAGATTTTGGGGCGGAGGAAACTGTTCGTTGTGACGGAAATGGACATAATCCGGTAGATGGAGTTGGAGTATACCATAACTGGCATAAGAAGAGTATTTTTTGGGATCTGCCACTGGAAAGACCATCTATTGAGGCATAATCTAGATGTCATGCACATTGTGAATAATTTTTTAAAAAACTTGATTAACACTGTTCTCAATGTCCAAGGGAAAACGAAAGATAATCTGAAGTCTAGATTGGATTTGCCAGATATATGTTCTCGAAAAGCTCTTCATGTTATGGGGAATAACAACAAAGGTCCTATACCCTAATTCCGTTAACCTTTGGATGCAAAACAAGAGTTTTTCGAATGGATTGTCAGCAATGTTAGATTCCCGGATGGTTACGCGTCGAACCTACGAAACTGCATTGATTATGGTGAAGAGAAGTTTTCTGGTCTAAAAAGTCACGATTGTCATGTCATAATGCAGCGCCTTCTTCCGTTTGCATTTGCTTATCTTCTTCCATAAAACGTCCACAAGTCAATTGCAGGTAATTTTTTCTGCATATATATTACAGGTTAGGACTACATCAAGTATTGTTTTAATTGGTTTATGTTTTTTCTCAGGTATCGCTGTTTTTTTCTAAGATTTATGTACTAGATCTCTGACGGTTGACGGTATCTATAATTTGGAAACGCAGATACCAATTATCCTATGTAATTTGGAGAAGATTTTTTCCCCTTCATTTTTTGATGTTATGGAGCATCTTCCAATTCATCTTCCTCGCGAAGCAGCATTAGGTGGCCCTATTCAATATCGGTGGATGTATCCGTTCGAGAGGTATATGTATCATATGAAGAAAAAGGTTAAAAATTTGAGTAAAGTAGAGGGATCTATTGTCGCTCAATCCATTAATGAAGAAGCGACACATTTCTCGGAATATTATTTTCCAAAACAAGTGCAAACAAAGAGTCGTAGACCCGCGAGGCACGATGACAGAGGTGAAAAAGCAAGTTATCCAATCTACGTTCCAAGTCTCTTCCGACAGGTAAGACGCATTTCAATTTTAAGTAAGAAAATTTATACATTCAATAAAAAATTTAATTACAACTTAAATCTATCTACATATGTATAGGTTGGACGACTAAGTGGAAAAAGTAACAAACGGAGATTAACTAAGGGGGAGCAAAATCATTTGCATATGTATATTCTCACAAATTGCGATGATCTTCTTGGGTATGAAAGGTATTTCATTTTTAAAAAATCTAAATTTTTCTAATAATATTCATATTTTTATTTACAGGATTTATATGGCTCACATACGCTCTCATTACTCAACTTACACGGAGAAAATATTTAATACGCTCAAATAGAGCGAGTTCGCTCGATGGTTCACATTTATGTAAGTTTATTTCATTCTCTTACGTTTTTTTTACTATTACAACAAATCTCATTTTTTAATTTATGAATATACTTTTAAAAATAATTATTGCAGGTAACCACAGGTGCAAGCAAAGGTCAATCTTTTCCAACTTGGTTAGAAAAATTGATCAACGGTCCATTGGCGATTGCCCACTCCTATCCTATGTATTGTACACGTGGATATGCTTCTAAGATTTTACGTAAAGAAAGGATTCGTGCAACATGTGATTATGCTATTTCTTCAGAATCGGGTGACAGTGTCTACTATGGTATTCTAAGGGAAATTCTCGAAGTCCATTACCCTGGTTTCCTCGACTTGCGATGCATTGTTTTTTATTGTGATTGGTATGATCTGTTCCTAGGAGCTGGTGTTCGCCAAGATGAATTTGGGGTTATATCTATACATTCTGGAAAACGACTGCAAAAGTACGATCCTTTTATCCTTGCATCACAAGCAAACCAAGTTTGTTACATTCCATATCCTCGTGTCATGAACAAGCATGATCCTTGGATCACTGTTTCATTGATTACACCAAGAGGTATGGTGGATGGTATTGTAGATAACGAGGCTATGCAACAAGGTGTCACTGCAGGTTTTCTAGGTCCGATCGCAGAACCGCAACAAGTTGATCTTGTTGTCGATTTTACCGAAGAAGGTGATAAAGAGATTTTTGATTATTCCGAGGAGGAACATGGAGAATTTGATTCACAGTCCGATTCATCACCATCAGAGTATTTAGATAGTACATCGGATGATAATTAGTTCAAATTTATTTCATTTGACACTTGTAAAATTTTTCTTTTGTATTTTTGATTTTTCCTATTTTTTTTTTGTCGTTTTGATTTTTCCTATTTTTTTTTATATGTAATATTATTCCCCTAATATATTTTTAGTTATTTCAGTTGCAATTTTGTATTTAATTTCTATTTTCATTTTATATAAAATACTATAAGTTTTTTAATTAAATAACCAAAAAATCATTTTTCTACGGATTACCTACGGGATTCCTATCCGTCGGAAAATTATCATAACTATTATCGGAAATCTATCGGTTATCCGTCGATTGTCCATCGCAAGTTAGTCCGCTTTTCCGACGGACAAATACCGTCGGAATGTCATCGCTGTTTGGTTTTCCATCGGAATTCCATCGATAATTCCGACGGATTTCTGACAACCGAAAAGCAGAACCTTTTGCATCGGATTTCTGTTGGTTATTGCGTTGTTTTCTTGTAGTGTTGATACTATAACTACACTAAAATGGTGTAGTTTCAACACCAAAATGGTGTATAGCCTTGGAGATGCCTTTAGCTATCAAGGTTCTTTTAAAAAAAAAAAGCATGGCTAAAATTCACTTATTTATTAAATTGTTTCTTGTATTTGATTGATGTTTACGTAGCGAGATGTATATTAATACTTCTTTATATTTTTCATGTAAACTCAATTTGAAATCAATATTTAAATATATTAAAAGGTGGATCGCTAAAACAACCTCCAGTTTGTAACTTTCTTATTAAAACGATCTTAATATTTGGATATTACTAAAACAACATAATTTTGTTTTAAATGACCGTTTTGCCCTAAAATCGTTTGTTGACAAAAAACATAATAACAAAAATACCATTAATGAATTTATGCCACGTAAACACGCCATAACTAAAATCTACCAGAGCTATGACGATAGACTTTATAACTCAGACGTTAAACTCTACGAGAGCTATGGCGGTAGACTTCTGTTTTGTATGCAGTGGTAGACTTACTTGGAAAAGTCTACCAGATTTTACGGTAGACTTGTATTAAAAGAAACGGTAGATTTTAGTTAAAATGTTACGGTGGACTTTTGTTTTCTTAGTTATGGTTGATTTACGGAGAGAAGTCTATCAATCTTACGGTAGACCCTAATTCGAAAACATGGTAGACTTACGTTTTCATGTTACGGTAGATATTATTTTATATGTAGCGGTAGACTTACGTGTTCTGTGACGTTAGATTTTTAAATCAGTGTTGACATGTTGACTTTTTTTGGTAGACTTTTGAGTTGTTGGTAGACTTAAGTCATTCGACGGTAGATTTTGTAACCCATGGTAGATTTATCTCCTTATTGATGGTAGACTTCCGGGTGAGTTGTTTATGGTAGATCTTTTCCTCACACGGTAAATTTATTGTGTTTTGGTAGACTTTAGTCATATAGTGGAAAACTTAGGTTGGTAGACTTCCAGAATTTTGGTAAACTTTTATATTTTCGATGGAATAGATTTTAATGTGAACGGTGGTAGACTTTTATATCTCCCATGGTGGTTGACTGATATGTCTGCATTTTATATGGTTTTAGCTTGCATTATTCAATCATTTAGCCTTGTTTAATAGCTTGTTGATATGTTTGCATTTTGCATCGTTTTAGCTTGCATAAATCATACGTTTTGACGTGTTATTCACCCCGTTCTTGTTATTTATTCCGAGTTTTGCATACTTAGAGTGTTTTACATTAGGTCCGCATACATCCTGCATATTTGGCTTGTTACAGGTACTTTCGGGTGATTTTGGAGAAGTTAGACCAGAAGCTGTCCGGGACGTGCTGCTCGAGTCCATACAGAGCAATTCTGATCGAGTCCGTGCTGAGCTGAAGCTGTCTGGGACATGCTGATCGAGTCCGTGCTGAGCAGAAGCTGTCTGGGACATGCTGATCGAGTCCGTGCAGGATACCCATGCAGACGTGATCGAGTCTGAGCAGGAGATGGAGCAGAAGCTCAACTCGGGCACCCATGCTCGAGCTGTATGATCAAGCAGAGACAAAAAGTGGCGTCTTGAAGTTTCAAAACCCAGCTCGAGCCCCTGCAATCGAGTGGACTACTCAAGCTCATCTCAGAAAAATGCAGTCTTGATTTCGTCTGTTTGAGCACAACACTCGACCAAGACTTAGCCGAGCTGGACCTTATCCTGCACATTTTTACTATTTTGCGCATGACGTTTTAGGATTTTTAAGACTTAGTATAAATACCTAATATTGGGTGAAGACTAGGAGGACGTTTTTATCTCTAATATATCGAGTTTTTCCTTGTGTTCTTCTCTGTTCTTAGTTTCCAGAACTTGTAATTTGATTTCTACTTGTTATTTTGAGTTTGTTCCTTCTGTTCTATCATTATCTCTATCTATTTCTATCACCTATGCAAGTTTTTATGATTTCTGGGTTTGTGTTCTTGATGTTCTTCATGAGTTTTGAGTAGTCACTAGGGTTCTTGAGGATGGGATAGATTAGGTGTAGAATCTTGGTCTTTCAGGTGGTTTAAGTGTAGATCGTTTGATTTCCCTTCTAAATCAGTGTTCTTAATGCTAGTTTCTTTCTAATCAATTGGAATTAGAACTTAGGTGTTTTTCCGCCCAGAAGGTGTTTGATAAAATGCTTGAATGAGCTGATGTTAGAGATTTGCATACCTAGCCTAAGGGATTAGTTGTCTAGGGTGTTTATTGACAATATTGAACTGAATCGTATTGCCTGCTAGGGTAGATTTCGCTAAGGGATTGGGTCTGGAACTGGTCTAGTTTGAGGTTACTTACCACGGGAGTGGACTTAACTGGTTTTGATGTTTGATGTCTAGGGAATAGCTTGATTGAGTTTTGTTAAACCACTTGAATAGGCTAAGAGGACACACTGAGTCGATTACCCCCATCCTTAGGAACTTCTCTTGTATTGTTGAATTAGCTGCTAGTCCTATACGCTGCTCTTTACCGCCATATGCTATTTCTGTTATTGCTTGGTTTCTGCTAGTTCTTGTTAGTCCTATGCGATACCTGTTTTAGTGTCCATTCTCAGTTTTTGTCTAGGTTGCTAGACCCCAATACGCTATTTGCTTGGCTTGACTTGAATTGCTTGATCGCATCCTTTTTGGTTAATATCTTCACCCTTATGGATTGACACCTTACTACTACAACGAAAACTTGGTCTAGTAAGAAATTAACTTATATCAATTTGGCGCCGTTGCCATTTGGGTGTTGTTTGTTACAATTAGGATTTCAAAACATTCTAGATCAAGTTCTTTTACATTTCTTTGGTTACTAACTTGACTGTCTTTGCATTTTAGGTACACATCCACCTGCATGCAAACCAGATCAAGAGAAAGTCAGAACCTCCTCCGCCCCATCGATAATATTGACAGGCTACAACAACAGTTGCAAGCGCAGCGAGAAAACATCCAAGACGACATTCAGAATCCACTCGTCATGGAAGACCAACCACAGGTTCAAGACCCTCCTGTGAGGAGGCCCCGTTTGATAGGAGCCAGAGATGCCCCTAACACTCATACCAACAGACAAGGCATTGTCCCTCCTACGGTCCAGAACAACAATTTCGAGATCAAGAGCAGCTTGATCGCCATGGTGCAGAACAACAAGTTTCATGGACTACCTATGGAGGACCCTCTTGATCATCTGGATGAGTTCGATAGGCTCTGCAGCCTTACCAAGATCAATGGGGTCAGTGAAGATGGTTTCAAGCTAAGGCTCTTTCCCTTCTCTCTAGGTGACAGAGCCCATCACTGGGAAAAGACTCTACCCCATGGATCCATCACTTCATGGGATGACTGCAAGAAAGCCTCTTGGCCAAGTTCTTCTCCAATGCCAGGACAGCTCGCTTGAGGAATGAAATTTCTGGGTTCACTCAGAAAGATGGTGAAAGTTTCTGTGAATGCTGGGATCACCACGGTTTCAGCAACGAGTCACTCCTTAGCACTCTCTACAGAGGAGTTCTCCCGAAGGTCCGCATGCTTCTAGATACGGCCAGCAGTGGTAACTTCCTCAACCAAGACATTGATGCTGGTTGGGCACTTGTGGAGAACCTAGCCCAATCTGATGGTAACTACACTGCTGAGTATGATAGGAGTGTCCGGCCAAGTATTGGAACAGATGATCAGACTAGGGCCATCAAGGCCTTGACCGCTAAGTTAGATCAACTGCTACAGCAGAAGAAACAGGTTCACTTTGCTTCTGAGGATAAAGTGTTCCAAGTTCAAGATGGGGAGGATGATGATCTAGAGGAAGTCAGCTATGTGCAGAATCAGGGTCAATACAACAAAGGTTTTATCAATTAGAAGAACAACCCGAATTTGTCCTACAGAAGTACCAATGTTGCTAACCCTCAAGATCAAGTCTACCCACCTCAGCAACAACCTCAGTCCAAGCCTTTCATTCCCTACAATCCGCAGCAGAACTTTGCCCCTAAACCGCCTTTTCAGAGTCATAACCAACACCAGGGAACCCCATGTCCACCACCCGGTTTTCCGTCTCACCACGCTCAGTCTTCTATTGCTCCAGATCAACAGACAAATGCCTTGCTGCAGCAACTCCTACAGGGTCAAGCAGCTGGTGCACTTGACACAGCCAAGAAGTTTGGTGAACTTAAAACCTAGATGGACTACACCTACAATGATCTTAACAGCAAGATTGAGTCTCTCCAGTCCAAGATTCGTTTCATCGAGGGCAAGACAGCTTCATCCTCTAACACTTCCCAACTCCCAGGAAAAGTGGTCCAGAACCCTAAGGACTACGCTCACATCAATGCCATCACTCTGCGGAGTGGGAAGGAGTTACCTGAGAGGGAAGGATCTCCTGCGATCACTGCGGATAGTGAGGATCAAGACGGGGAGGATTTGGTTCCCAAAAATGACCAAGACAAGAGTCCCACGCCTGCTGGAGCACCCCAACTCGACCTGAATGGTCAAGACAGTCTACCTCCTGCACCTAAATCTGTGATTTCAGAGGAAAAGAAGGCACCATATGTCCCTCCTCCTTACAAGTCCAAATTGCCTTTCCCAAAGAGGTTTAAGAAGGACTTAATGGAGAAACATAAACAAATCTTTGATAAGCATATCAAGGAAGCTGAGATCAGGTTGCCTCTCATTGATGCCTTCTCCATGGTACCTGCCTATCAGAAGTTTTTGAAGGATGCAGTAGCTGAGAAAGACAAGAAGGTTCAGGGTATGGTTGCCCTATCAAAGGAGTGCAGCGCTATCATTCAGAAGAGAGTCGTCAAAGAGAAGTCAGGCGACCCGGGTTCTTTCACTTTACCGTGCTTTCTAGGTCCACTAGTTTTCAAGAAATCTCTCTGTGATCTTGGAGCATCTATCAGTCTTATGCCACTCTCGGTTGCAAGGAAGCTAGGATTCAGCAACTATAAGTCCTGCAACATCTCTCTGGTGCTTGCAGACAGATCAATTAGGACTCCTCATGGTATGCTAGCAGATCTCCCTCTGATGGTTGGTACAGTGGAGATACTTACAGATTTTATAGTTCTTGAAATGGATGAAGAACCAAGAGATCCTCTGATTCTGGGCAGACCTTTCCTAGCTACAACCGGTGCAGTCATTGATGTCCAAAAAAGGAAGATCGATCTCAATCTTGGGAATGATCTCAAGATGACATTTGATGTCAAGGAGACCATGAGAAAGCCGGAAATAGAAGGACAAGTCTTCTATGTTGAGGTAATGGACAAGCTTGCTGATGAGCTTCTGGAGGAGCTTAATCAAGATGATCACCTTCAGACGGCCTTAACCAAGAGTGGTGAGGATGGGTATTTGCATGAAGAGACCTTGGAGTATGAGATGATCTTAGACTCACACAAGATTCTGGAAGAGTCAGACGGGTTTGAGGAGTTGATAGGGGCCAACACAGAAATTCATGCTGTTGAGGACACCAAGCTCGACCAGCAGACCCAAGACAGACAGCTCTCTGCAGCAGACGACTGGTCAGAACTGCGAGCACCTAAGGTAGACCTCAAACCTCTTCCTTCTGGGCTAAGGTACGCTTTCCTTGGACCAAACTCTACTTACCCAATCATAGTAAATGACATGCTGAATGATGATGAGTTGAATTTGCTGTTGATTGAGTTGAGGAAGTATAGGAAGGCAATAGGATACTCTCTTGATGATATAAAGGGATTTCACCTAGCTTGTGTACTGATAGAATCCATCTGGAAAATGAATCATATGATAGTATTGAACCCCAGAGGAGATTGAATCCTAATTTAAAAGAAGTTGTTAAAAAAGAAATTCTTAAGTTGCTAGGGGCTGGAATCATATACCCCATATCTGATAGTACTTGGATTTCACCTGTGCATTGTGTACCTAAGAAGGGAGGCATTACTGTGGTTAGGAATGATAAGGATGAATTGATACCCACTAGAACTATCACTGGCCATAGAATGTGTATCGATTACAGGAAGTTAAATGCTGCATCTAGGAAAGATCATTTCCCATTGCCATTCATTGATCAGATGCTAGAAAGACTTGCTAATCATCCATATTACTGTTTCTTAGATGGATATAGTGGTTTCTTTCAAATTCCTATTCATCCTAATGATGAAGAGAAAACTACATTCACTTGTCCATATGGAACATTTGCATATAGGAGAATGCCTTTCGGTCTTTGTAATGCACCTGCTAGTTTTCAGAGATGCATGACTTCTATATTCTCGGATATAATAGAGGAGACTGTTGAGGTATTCATGGATGACTTTTCCGTGTATGGCTCTTCTTTCTCCTCCTGTCTTTTGAACCTTTGCAGGGTACTCACTAGGTGTGAAGAGACGAATCTGGTTCTGAACTGGGAAAAGTGCCACTTTATGGTCAAGGAAGGGATCGTCTTGGGGCACAAAATTTCTGAGAAAGGTATAGAGGTAGACAAGGCCAAGGTGGACGTGATGATGCAGCTGCAACCACCCAAGAACGTCAAGGACATCAGGAGTTTCCTTGGGCACGCTGGGTTTTACAGAAGATTCATCAAGGACTTCTCAAGGGTAGCCAGACCACTGACAAGGCTGTTGTGCAAGGAGCAAGAGTTCCTGTTTGATACCGAATGTTTAAAGGCTTTCCAGCTCATTAAAGAAGCCTTAGTCACTGCTCCGATAGTCCAAGCACCAAACTGGGACCACCCGTTTGAGATCATGTGCGACGCATCGGACTATGCTGTAGGAGCTGTACTGGGCCAAAGGATTGAGAAGACGCTGCATGTGATCTACTATGCAAGCAGGACGCTTGATGATGCCCAAGGGAGATATGCCACAACAGAGAAGGAGTTGCTGGCTGTAGTCTTTGCCTTTGAAAAATTTAGAAGCTATATGGTTGGGTCTAAGGTGATAGTTTATACGGATCATGCAGCACTAAGGCATATCTATGCTAAGAAGGATACTAAGCCAAGATTGCTCAGGTGGATACTCCTTCTTCAAGAGTTTGACATGGAGATTGTTGATAAGAAGGGAATAGAGAATGGTGTGGCTGATCACTTGTCGAGGATGAGAATAGACGATCCAGCACCTGTTGATGACACCATGCCTGACGAGAGACTCCTAGATGCTGTTTCTGTGATAGGAGTGAAGGACATACCTTGGTATTCTGATCTAGCTAATTTCCTTGCATGCGGTGAGTTGCCTGATGATCTTGACGCCTACAGAAAAAAGAAGTTTCTGAGAGATGTCAAACACTACTACTGGGACGAACCCTTCCTGTACAAAAGAGGTACCGATGGTCTGTTCAGAAGGTGTATAGCACAAGACGAGGTTCAGGGTGTGCTAGAGCACTGTCACGGTTCTGCCTATGGAGGACATTTTGCTACATTCAAAACTGTTCAAGGTGCTGCAAGCAGGTTTATGGTGGCCTACAATGTTCAGAGATGCTCAAGCCTTCATCACCAAGTGTGATCCTTGCCAGAGAATGGGAAACATCAGCAGAAGGAATGAGATGCCACAGAACCCAATTTTGGAAGTGGAGGTGTTTGACGTTTGGGGATTGATTTTATGGGTCCTTTCAACCCACCATCTTCTGGGAACAGCTACATCTTGGTAGCTGTTGATTATGTCTCGAAGTGGGTTGAAGCCATAGCTTGCCCTAGCAATGATGCAAAGGCAGTTCTGAAGATGTTCAAGAGCATCATTTTTCCCAGATTTGGTGTGCCAAGAGTTGTTATTAGTGATGGGGGGTCTCACTTCATCAACAAGCTCTTTGAGAATCTTCTGAAGAAGCATGGGGTAAAGCACAAGGTGGCTACACCATATCACCCCCAGACTAGTGGTCAAGTAGAGGTGTCCAACAAGCAGATCAAAGCCATCCTGGCTAGAGTAGTGGACGTTTCAAGAAGAGATTGGTCTGCTAAGCTGGATGAAACCCTCTGGGCGTACAGGACAGCATTCAAGACTCCTATAGGGCGAACACCATTCCAACTCCTTTACGGCAAGGCTTGTCACCTACCTGTTGAAGTTGAGTATAAGGCGTTATGGGCAACGAAACTTCTGAATTTGGATATCAAGCCTGCCCAGAAAAAGAGAGTATTGGACCTGCATGAGCTAGAAGAGATCAGGCTGGATGCTTATGAGAGTTCTAAGATCTACAAAGAAAGAACCAAAGCGTTTCATGACAAGAGAATCTTGCACAAGGAGTTCAAGGCTGGGGATCAAGTCCTCCTTTTCAATTCTCGACTCAAGCTGTTTCCGGGAAAGCTCAAGTCCAGATGGTCCGGACCGTTTTCTGTCAAGGAAGTTTCACCCTACGGAGCGATCACCTTATTTGGAAAGGGAGAAAACGAATTCACAGTGAATGGACAGAGGCTCAAACCCTATCTAGCTGATACCGTCATTCCAGAAGGAATTTCGATTCCTCTGGATGAACCTTCCACCGCCTAAGCGAAACAGGAAGTCAAGCTTAGTGACTGATATGTTTGCATTTTACATCGTTTTAGCTTGCATAAATCATACGTTTTGACGTGTTATTCACTCCGTTTTTGTTATTTATTCCGAGTTTTGCATACTTAGAGTGTTTTGCATTAGGTCCGCATACATCCTGCATATTTGGCTTGTTATAGGTACTTTCGGGTGATTTTGGAGAAGTTAGACCAGAAGCTGTCTGGGGCATGCTGATCGAGTCCGTGCTGAGCAGAAGCTGTCTGGGGCATTCTGATCGAGTCCGTGCTGAGCAAAAGCTGTCTGGGACATTCTGATCGAGTCCGTGCTGAGCAGAAGCTGTCTGGAGCATGCTGATCGAGTCCGTGCAGGATACCCATGCAGACGTGATCGAGTCTGAGCAGGAGATGGAGCAGAAGCTCAACTCGAGCACCCATGCTCGAGCTGTATGATCAAGCAGAGACAAAAGGTGGCGTCTTGAAGTTTCAGAACCCAGCTCGAGTCCCTGCAATCGAGTGGACTACTCAAGCTCATCTCAGAAAAATGCAGTCTTGATTTCGTCTGTTTGAGCACAGCACTCGACCAAGACTTAGCCGAGCTGAACCTTATCCTGCATATTTTTACTATTTTGCGCATGACGTTTTAGGGTTCTTAAGACTTAGTATAAATACCTAATGTGGGGTGAAGACGGGGAAGACGTTTTTTATCTCTAATATTTCGAGTTTTTCCTTGTGTTCTTCTCTGTTCTTAGTTTCCAGAACTTGTAATTTGATTTCTACTTGTTATTTTGAGTTTTTCCTTCTGTTCTATCATTATCTCTATCTATTTCTATCATCTATGCAAGTTTTTATGATTTCTGGGTTTGTGTTCTTGATGTTCTTCATGAGTTTTGAGTAGTCATTAGGGTTCTTGAGGATGGGATAGATTAGGTGTAGAATCTTGGTCTATCAGGTAGTTTAAGTGTAGATCGTTTGATTACCCTTCTAAATCAGTGTTCTTAATGCTAGTTTTTTTCTGATCAATTGGAATTAGAACTTAGGTGTTTTTCCACCCAGAAGGTGTTTGATAAAATGCTTGAATGAATTGATGTTAGAGATTTGCATACCTAGCCTAAGGGATTAGTTGTCTAGGGTGTTTATCGACAATATTGAACTGAATCGTATTGCCTGCTATGGTAGATTTCGCCAAGGGATTGGGTCTGGAACTGGTCTAGTTTGAGGTTACTTACCACGGGAGTGGACTTAACTGGTTTTGATGTTTGATGTCTAGGGAATAGCTTGATTGAGTTTTGTTAAACCACTTGAATAGGCTAAGAGGACACACTGAGTCGATTACCCCCATCCTTAGGAACTTCTCTTGCATTGTTGAATTTGCTGCTAGTCCTATACGCTGCTCTTTACCCCCATATGCTATTTCTGTTATTGCTTGGTTTCTGCTAGTTCTTGCTAGTCCTATACGGTACCTGTTTTAGTGTCCATTCTCAGTTTTTGTCTAGGTTGCTAGACCCCAATACGCTATTTGCTTGGCTTGACTTGAATTGCTTGATCGCATCCTTTTTGGTTAATATCTTCACCCTTATGGATTGACACCTTACTACTACAACGAAAACTCGGTCTAGTAAGGAATTGACTTATACCAATTTGGCGCCGTTGCCGTTTGGGTGTTGTTTGTTACAATTAGGATTTCAAAATATTCTAGATCAAGTTCTTTTACTTTTCTTTGGTTACTAACTTGACTGTCTTTGCATTTTAAGATACACATCCCCCTGCATGCACACCAGATCAAGAGGAAGTCAGAACCTCCTTCGCCCCATCGATAATATTGACAGGCTACCACAACAGTTGCGAGCGCAGCGAGAAAACATCCAAGACGAACATCAGAATCCACTCGGTATGGAAGACCAACCACAGGTTCAAGACCCTCCTGTGAGGAGGCCCCGTTTGATAGGAGCCGGAGATGCCCCTAACACTCATACTAACAGACAAGGCATTGTTCCTCCTACGGTCCAGAACAACAATTTCGAGATCAAGAGCAGCTTGATCGCCATGGTGCAGAACAACAAGTTTCATGGACTACCTATGGAAGACCCTCTTGATCATCTGGATGAGTTCGATAGGCTCTGCAGCCTTACCAAGATCAATGGGGTCAGTGAAGATGGTTTCAAGCTAAGGCTCTTTCCCTTCTCTCTTGGTGATAGAGCCCATCACTGGGAAAAGCCTTCCTTGCTAAGTTCTTCTCCAATGCCAGGACAGCGCGCTTGAGGAATGAAATCTCTGGATTTACACAGAAGGATGGTGAAAGTTTCTGCGAATGCTGGGAGCGCTTCAAGGGCTACACTACTCAATGCCCTCACCACAGTTTTAGCAATGAATCCCTCCTTAGCACTCTCTACAGAGGAGTTCTCCCGAAGGTCCGCATGCTTCTAGATACGGCCAACAGTGGTAACTTCCTCAACCAAGACGTTGATGCTGGCTGGGCACTTGTGGAGAACCTAGCACAATCTGATGGTAACTACACTGCTGAGTATGATAGGAGTGTTCGGCCAAGTGTTGCTACAGATGATCAGACTAGGGCCATCAAGGCCTTGACTGCTAAGTTGGATCAACTGCTACAGCAGAAGAAACAAGTCCACTTTGCTTCTAAGGATACAGTTTTTCAGGTTCAAGATGGGGAGGATGATGGTCTAGAGGAGGTCAGCTATGTGCAGAATCAGGGTCATTACAACAAAGGTTTCATCAACTACACGAACAACCCGAATCTGTCCTACAGGAGTCCCAACGTTGCTAACCCTCAGGACCAAGTCTACCCACCTCAGCAACAACCTCAGTCCAAGCCTTTTATTCCCTACAATCAGCCGCCGAACTTCACCCCTAGACCGTGTTATCCGAGTCATCCGCAACAATAGGGAGCCCTGTGTCCACCACCAGGTTTTCAGACTCACCACGCTCAGTCTTCTACCGCTCCAGATCAACATACAAATGCCTTGCTGCAGCAGCTCCTACAGGGTCAAGCAGCCGGTGCACTAGAAGCGGCTAAGAAATTTGGTGAACTCAAAACCCAGCTGGACTACAACTACAATGCTCTCAACAGCAAGATTGAGACATTGAACTCCAGGATTAAGTATTTGGAGGGCAACACTGCATCTACTTCCTCCACAGTACCTATTGGACAACTTCCAGAAAAAGTAATTCAGAACCCCAAGGAGTATTGCAATGCCATCTTTTCAATGGAATCAAGTCCTATTGCTGATCATGAAGCGGATGTTAGGACATTGAAGCTTTTCTTTATGGTTCATATGCTAACACCACTACAATCGCTTTGAGGAGTGGCAGAAAGTTACCTGCAAGGGTAGGATCAATTCCAGTCACTGCGGACAGTGAGGATCAAGATGGGGAGGATTTGGTTTCCAAAAACGACCACGACAAGAGTTTTACGCCTACTGAAGCACCCCAACTCGACCCATCTACTCGAGCTGAGACCCGCAAGACGTCCAACTCGAGCCCACAGCTCGACCAAAAGGGTCAAGACAGCCTACCTCCTGCACCTAAAACTGTGATTTCAGAGAAAAAGAAACAACCCTCTGTTCCCCCTCCTTACAAACCTAAACTTCCATTCCCAAAAAGATTCAAGATGGATAAGGACGTAACCATGGTTGAAAACAAGGGTAGTGTCGATTGCATTGATTCACTAAGCACGACAAAGATTGAGCCTAAGTCTCTCCCCAAGCTTGGCAATCCTGGTATGTTCTCCATAACCTGCCTTCTCAGAGATTTGGCAATTGAGGATGCTCTATGCGACTCCGGTTCAAGTGTGAATGTCATGTCCCGTGAGATGTTAGAAAATCTAGGGATAAGACACCTCACTTATCACCCATCGCCCATCACTTTTGGAGACGCTTATTCACGAAAACCACTTGGTCTTCTGGAAGATTACCCAGTTAAAGTTAGGGACTGTATAGTCCCAACAGACTTTGTTGTTATAGAAATGAAGAAGGCCAACAAGCTCCCACTCCTTCTTGGAACCCCCTTCCTCAACACTACTGGTGCAAACATGGACTTCAAGAACCAAAGGGTGGTTCTTATGAATGTGGATGACAAAGCCTATTACCCACTAAAAGCTTCTCCTAATGAGCTATGTGGCACAATGACTATCAAATATGATGGCTACCGTGATGAGAAAGTGCAGTACATTGGCACAGTTGAGAAGGTTGATGAAGCTCCACCCCTAAAGGTCTATGATGAGAAAGAGAAGTCTCTGGAACGAAAGGATAGAGCTGAGAGTACAATGAATGAACAAGGGGTCAAGCCATTCATACTTGGTCAGATCATTGCAGAGGAGACCTCAGTTCCCCTCCATGAACCACCATAGACCTAAGAAAAAGGAAGTCAAGCTTAGAGACTATAAACAAGCTCACTTGGGAGGAAGTCCCATGTCTATCTCTGTACATATTTCTTTGTTTTAGTTTTTTAAAAAAACGTCAAATAAGTGTGCTAAGCTGTTTGATTTTGTCTTGATTGTGTGATTTCAGGAAAGTATGAGAGGTGAATCATGAAAAGGAGGCAAAAACGCACAGGAATGGCTTGACTCGAGCACCCAACTCGAGCCTTGAGATCGAGCCAGACACCTGCACTCGTCTGACTCGAGCCACCAGCTCGAGCCCCCATGCTCAAGACGAGAAATCGATCTCCTCCTTCTTCTCCAAGCCTTGAGGTACCTGTTCCATCCATTCTTGTATATATTAGCTGCATTATTTTCATGTTTTCTGTTGATTCTTAATCTTTCTTCCCAAATTTTTATTACACAAGGGACTGTGTGATTTAAGTTTGGGGGGAAAGGTTAAGATTTGTTTGATGTGTTTTCTCTGTTCTTATTTTGATTTTGTGCATCCTTGAGTCTTCATCTATGGCATAGAAAAACCAAAAAAAATTAAAATTTTTTTTTTGAAAAATCTTTAAAAACAGAGTGTTCATGTAGTATTGCATCTTCATATTAGGATTGAGTCTAGATTGTTTCATATAGGGCTGTTGCATATGCATAGGGGATGATGATGATTTAAACTTTGTAAACTTGCTGATTCAACTGTATGATTTCAATGTCCTAGTTTCCAATTGTTTAATGCCTTGTTATTGAGCTTGAAGTAAGACTGAACCATGCTTTGAATGCACAACTAGATTAAGTCTTTACTGAAGCATGCTGTGATTTTCTGTCATTCCCCATCTATTTGAACCTGAATTTGACTTATAATTATCATGTCTATGCATTGAATTTGAACTCATGGATACCATATACATACTTGGATTTTCTTTCACCTGTTTACCACTCTTGTTAATCCAAGTAGCTGTTCTCATCATTAGAGCAGTTTTACCTTGCCCTTAGCCTAGCCTTCTTTCAAGCCATGATGTTATTTTCTTGAGTGTGTGAGAACTATTTCTGAATGAGCTTGATAGAAAGTGTTAGGTTTGAGCCGACAAGGATAGAATCTCATGTAGTTCTGGTTTACAATTTTCGAATCAGATAGGACTAGGTGGGATCTTGATCATTGGATATTGGGGTGGGTTCTGTGAATAGAAAAGAATGAGAAAAACTTGGAAAAAGAAAAGAAAAGGGTAAGAGTTCTTAGGAGGGGAATGATCTGAATGTTTGAGTATCTAGTAAAGGATTGGGGGATGTGCATAGCAAAAGAAAAAAAAAAGACAGAAAGCTCAAAAGTCTGAAAAAACACAAAAACGCCTAAGCTAAGTTAAGAAAAGAACCCCAATCCGCTAGATGTATATGTGTATAACCCCTCCTAGAACCAAAAAAAAACAAAAAGAAAAGATGAAACTGAAGGGTAGAATTAGGATGACTGTATGGGTTTTAGACTAAGGGATAAGACCGCTTGTGTAGGACTGGGTAGATGGGAGTCTATTCTTGTATACATAGGTTGGTTCTTACCTTTAGCATTCTACTAAAGCTCATTCCGTTTCATTGAGAGACCCTTGTTCTGAAACGTCAATACCATACTGAAGCGACCATTTTTGTCTCTTGACCTTACCCTTAGCCAAATGAGTTCATTGAATATGCTTAGCTTGATTCATGGTTTCTGTTCTAATGAATGTTAAGGGGAATGATAGAAATGAATGCATGACTAGGTTGAGGTTTGATTGAACTTGTGCTGCGAAGAGTATGGCTAACGCTTTTAAGTAGAGCTCATAAACTTTGCATTCTAGAGTTAGTAACTTGGACATTGAGGTCATCCGTTATTATCTGCAAGTTTTGGTTCTGAGTCCCCACTTTCAACCCTCTTCTCCATCATTCTCATTCCTTTGTTTGCTTGAGGGCAAGCAAAGACTAAGTTTGGGGGAGTTGATATGCTTGCATTTTACATCGTTTTAGCTTGCATAAATCATACGTTTTGACGTGTTATTCACCCCGTTCTTGTTATTTATTCCGAGTTTTGCATACTTAGAGTGTTTTGCATTAGGTCCGCATACATCCTGCATATTTGGCTTGTTATAGGTACTTTCAGGTGATTTTGGAGAAGTTAGACCAGAAGCTGTCTGGGGCATGCTGATCGAGTCCGTGCTGAGCAGAAGCTGTATGGGGCATTCTGATCGAGTCCATGCTGAGCAGAAGCTGTCTGGGACATTCTGATCGAGTCCGTGCTGAGCAGAAGCTGTCTGGGGCATGCTGATCGAGTCCGTGCAGGATACCCATGCAGACGTGATCGAGTCTGAGCAGGAGATGGAGCAGAAGCTCAGCTCGAGCACCCATGCTCGAGCTGTATGATCAAGCAGAGACAAAAGGTGGCTTCTTGAAGTTTCAGAACCCAGCTCGAGCCCCTGCAATCGAGTGGACTACTCAAGCTCATCTCAGAAAAATGAAGTCTTGATTTCGTCTGTTTGAGCACAGCACTCGACCAAGACTTAGCCGAGCTGAACCTTATCCTGCACATTTTTACTATTTTGCGCATGACGTTTTAGGGTTTTTAAGACTTAGTATAAATACCTAATGTGGGGTGAAGACGGGGAAGACGTTTTTTATCTCTAATATTTCGAGTTTTTCCTTGTGTTCTTCTCTGTTCTTAGTTTCCAGAACTTGTAATTTGATTTCTACTTGTTATTTTGAGTTTGTTCCTTCTGTTCTATCATTATCTCTATCTATTTCTATCATCTATGCAAGTTTTTATGATTTCTGGGTTTGTGTTCTTGATGTTCTTCATGAGTTTTGAGTAGTCATTAGGGTTCTTGAGGATGGGATAGATTAGGTGTAAAATCTTGGTCTTTCAGGTGGTTTAAGTGTAGATCGTTTGATTACCCTTCTAAATCAGTGTTCTTAATGCTAGTTTCTTTCTGATCAATTGGAATTAGAACTTAGGTATTTTTCCACCCAGAAGGTGTTTGATAAAATGCTTGAATGAATTGATGTTAGAGATTTGCATACCTAGCCTAAGGGATTAGTTGTCTAGGGTGTTTATCGACAATATTGAACTGAATCGTATTGCCTGCTAGGGTAGATTTCGCCAAGGGATTGGGTCTGGAACTGGTCTAGTTTGAGGTTACTTACCACGGGAGTGGACTTAACTGGTTTTGATGTTTGATGTCTAGGGAATAGCTTGATTGAGTTTTGTTAAACCACTTGAATAGGCTAAGAGGACACACTGAGTCGATTACCCCCATCCTTAGGAACTTCTCTTGCATTGTTGAATTTGCTGCTAGTCCTATACGCTGCTCTTTACCCCCATATGCTATTTCTGTTATTGCTTGGTTTCTGCTAGTTCTTGCTAGTCCTATACGGTACCTGTTTTAGTGTGCATTCTCAGTTTTTGTCTAGGTTGCTAGACCCCAATACGCTATTTGCTTGGCTTGACTTGAATTGCTTGATCGCATCCTTTTTGGTTAATATCTTCACCCTTATGGATTGACACCTTACTACTACAACGAAAACTCGGTCTACTAAGGAATTGACTTATACCAGTGACTATAAACAAGCTCACTTGGGAGGAAGTCCCATGTCTATCTCTGTACATATTTCTTTGCCTTAGTTTTTAAAACGTCAAATAAATGTGCTAAGCTATTTTGATTTTGTCTTGATTGTGTGATTTCAGAAAGCATGAGAGGTGGATCATAAACCTTAGGAGGGAATTTTCAAAAATTCAAAATTCTGACATGTGGACTCGAGTCGGAGGTGTCATGGTCAATACAGAGTCCACATGGTCAAGTCGGAGGTGTCACGGTCAATACGACGTCACGAATAAGTCAGAAGAGTGTTTGGTCGACCCACACACGCTAGAATCCGATTATGCCAGCTCGAGTCTCACCAGATGGAGCCCACACTCGACCCACACACGCTCCTCCTTGTCCTTTGTCCCCTCCCACTTGTTTATACAAGCCAAACTCGATTCAGAAGAGGCCAAAGAAGCGTCCACTCGGTCAAAAAGGTGTCAGAGAGGTGACGACTCGAGCCCACACTCCTTCAACACGCCTTCAAGCTCGATCCCACGCTCCACTCGCTCGAGCCCATACGCTTTCAACATGCTCCACCTTGACGATCTCGACTCGGCTATAAATACCGAACTCGACTCCATACTTTACTCACACCACAAACACTCTCAATCCTCTCTCTTTCATTTCCAGAAATCTCTCAAATTGTTTTTGCTGCTCTTGAGGCTTATCCTCACCATCTTGAGTTTTTCGTCCTTATCTTTGATCGAGTCTCAGGTATGGACCCTCGCCAAGCCCGTCGCATGTCAGCTAAAGCGCTCGCCCGAAACTTCCAGAGGTGGAGGAAGAGCCATACTCCAGTCGAAGAGCAAGAACAAGCCGAAGAACAAGACCAAGTTGTAGTACCCATGGAGTATGAATTCACACCGGACTCGACCACGTATGCCCAATCCCAAGGATCAAGCCAGAAGGGCCGGAAGTCTCGTTTGAGAGCCTACACTCGAGCCGGTGAAACGAGGCGAGTCACCCGGGTCACGCGTGAGGGACAAGAACAAATGGAGGCTATCCCGCATCTACGTGGTGAAGAAACAGAGGAAGACGAGCCTCAGTTGATAAGGAAGCCTCGGCGGATGAGCACCCACGCTCGAGCTGGAGGGTCAGGACAAGCTACTACGGTATCAGACAAGAAGCTCACTCAGGCCAAAAGTGAAGGAAAAGCACCAATCAAACCGAGTATGCATCAAGATGGTGAAACAGAGGAAGACGAGCCTAAGTTGATAAGGCAACCCCGAAAGAAGAATACCAAACCCTCTGCAACCAAGTACCTAGAGGCCCTCCTTGAACGTAGCTTTGAAGGAACGAGATACCTGCACAAAGAAACAATGCAAGCACTCGAGATTGCTAGAGATATGGAGTATCTTTTTGAGGCGGGAGGTATAAGACAATTCATGAACAAACCGCTGGAAGCCTACAAGGAAGAGACGTGCCACTTCCTCTCGTCCCTCAGGGTTCATTTCTACGATGAAGAGCCTGATGTTGAACCCGATGATGGTCCTGGCTTCATCACCTTCGCGTGCAGAGGACAATGCCATGCCCTTACCATCGCGCAAATCTGCAACCTATATGGTTTTTCTGGAGGTGACGAACTGATTCAAGATTTTGATCATGAGGAGCTCCAACAATTATGGTCGACCATAGGAGACAGCACCAAACCTTTCTCCTCCTCTAGAAGCAAGAGCTCAAGCATCCGAAGCCCTGTCCTGAGGTACCTACACAAGACAATAGCAAGCTCTATGTTTGCAAGGAAGGTGACCGGGACGGTGAATGAAGGTGAACTAAGGATGCTGGACTTATGCCTACTGCCACTTCTGGGGAGCACAAGAGATGGGCGGAAAATGCAGGGCGATAGAGCAGATGCTAACCTCGCCCTTGTTCTGATGGAGCAATTCCTAAACTACAAGGACTGGGCGATAAAGATGGGCAAGATGAGAATGGATGGCGCAGGTGACCTCTGTATTGAGGGTATCATCACCCCGATACTTGTTGCTTGTGATGTAGAGATACGATCAGTACCCTATCCACCCAAATGGATAGATATCGACTTCTTGAGGAGGTGCAGGTTCCTGGACAATACAACGCCTCCAGACGAGTACATCTATCAGTTCATGCATCCGACAGCTGGGGAAGCCAAGCTGCGCCTGCCTTGCACCGATCTCACCAAGGTACGCCAGGGCCGAAACATTGATTTCCATCCTCCTCTCGATAGACTCTACAATCAAGACGAGGAGATCATGGAACAAAGAATAGGGTCAGACGATCAAGATGCTGTTCTGGAGGAGGTTAATCCAACAGAAAGGTACTCGTTTGAGGAGTACAAGCTCAAACCCACACATAGTCTAGCCCTGAAGGAGGCACACAAGCGGATTAATCTCCTTCAAGGGTGGAACAAGTTTCAAGGGAAGACCGTCGCCGCACTCAAGGGTACCGTGATGGACCTGAAAGACCAAGTGAAGGACGTGAAGGACCAGCTCAAGGACTTCACGCTAAAGTTCAAATCCCCTACACCCAAGAAAACCATCGTACCTGGGAGAATTCTGACGGGGAGCGGGTCGTTTCGCGAGGAACCAAGACATCATGCACCCGAGATGGAACCACCAAGAGCCTCCTCCTTCGAGCCAAGGCAGCCAAGGCAGTTTCAACACGCGAGGAAGAGACGCCAAGCAGGAGGAGCATCTAGCTCACGCACCCGGCTCGAGCAAGGACGTCGAGACAGACACTTCGGAGCATCTGGCTCACGCACCCAGCTCGACCACTACCAGGTCGAGTCGACATACTCACCATAATCACCAAGGTACCCGTACTGACCCTTTCTGTATATATTAGATGCATCGTTTTTATTGTTTTCTGTTATCTCTTAGCCTCTCTTTCCAAATTTTTATTACACAAGGGACTGTGTAATTTAAGTTTTGGGGAGTAAGGGTTAAGGTCTGTATTGATGTGTTTTCTCTGTTCTTATTTTTGATTTTGTGCATCCTTGAGTCTTCATCTATAGCATAGAAAAACCAAAAAAAAATCAAAATTTTTTTTGAAAAATCTTTAAAAACAGAGTGTTCATGTAGTATTGCATCTGCATATTAGGATTGAGTCTAGATTGTTTCATATAGGGCTGTTGCATATGCATAGGGGATGATGATGATTTAAAACCTTGTAAATTTGCTGATTCAACTGCATGACTTCAATGCCCTCGTTTCTAGTTGTTCAATGCATTGATGTTGAGCTTGAAGTAAGACCGAACCATGTTCTGAATGCACAACTAGATCGAGTCTTAGCTGAAGCATGCTGTGACTTTCTGTCATTCTCCATCTATTTGAACCTGAATTTGACTTATAATTATCATGTCTAGGCATAGAATTTGAACTCGTGGATACCATATACATACTTGGATTCTCTTTCATCTGTTTATACCACTCTTTGCTAATCCAAGTAGCTGATTCTCATTGTTAGATCAGTTTTACCATGCCCTTACCCTAGCCGTCTTTCAAGCCATGCTATTACTTTAGTGAGTGTGTGAGGTCTATTTCTGAATGAGTTTGGTAGAAAGTGTTAGGTTTGAGCCGACAAGGATAGAATCTCATGTAGTTCTGGTTTACAATTTTCGAATGAGATAGGACTAGGTGGGATCTTGATCGTTGGATATTGGGGTGGGTTCTGTGAATAGAAAAGAATGAGAAAAACTTGGAAAAAGAAAAGAAAAGGATAAGAGTTCTTAGGAGGGAAATGATCTGAATGTTTGAGTATCTAGTAAAGGATTGGGGGATGTGCATAGCAAAAGAAAAAGAAAAGGCAGAAAGCTCAAAAGTCTGAAAAAAAAAACACAAAAACGCCTAAGCTAAGTTAAGAAAAGAACCCCAATCCGCTAGATGTATATGTGTATAACCCCTCCTAGAACCAAAAACAAAAAGAAAAGATAAAACTGATCTAGGATATCAAAAGAAAAAAAAGCCTAAGGGTGAAGGGTAGAATTAGGATGAATGTCTGGGTTTTAGACTAAGGGATGAGACCGCTTGTGTAGGACTGGGTAGATGGGAGTCTATTCTTGTATGCATAGGTTGGTTCTTACCTTTAACATTCTACTAAAGCTCATTCCGTTTCATTGAGAGACCCTTGTACTGAAACGTCAATACCGTACTGAAGGGACCATTTTTGTCTCTTGACCTTACCCTTAGCCAAATGAGTTCACTGAATATGCTTAGCTTGATTCATGGTTTCTGTTCTAATGAATGTTAAGAGGAATGATAGAAATGAATGCATGACTAGGTTGAGGTTTGATTGAACTTGTGCTGCGAAGAGTATGGCTAACGCTTTTAAGTAGAGCTCATAAACTTTGCATTCTAGAATTAGTAACTTGGACATTGAGGTCATCCGTTATTATGTGCAAGTTTTGGTTCTGAGTCCCCACTTTCAACCCTCTTCTCCATTCTCATTCCTTTGTTTGCTTGAGGGCAAGCAAAGACTAAGTTTGGGGGAGTTGATATGTTTGTATTTTGCATCGTTTTAGCTTGCATAAATCATACGTTTTAACGTGTTATTCACCCCGTTCTTGTTATTTATTCCGAGTTTTGCATAATTAGAGTGTTTTACATTAGGTCCGCATACATCCTGCATATTTGGCTTGTTACAGGTACTTTCGGGTGATTTTGGAGAAGTTAGACCAGAAGCTGTCCAGGACGTGCTGCTCGAGTCCATACAGAGCAATTCTGATCGAGTCCGTGCTGAGCTGAAGCTGTCTGGGACATGCTGATCGAGTCCGTGCTGAGCAGAAGCTGTCTGGGACATGCTGATCGAGTCCGTGCAGGATACCCATGCAGACGTGATCGAGTCTGAGCAGGAGATGGAGCAGAAGCTCAGCTCGAGCACCCATGCTCGAGCACCCATGCTCGAGCTGTATGATCAAACAGAGACAAAAGGTGGCGTCTTGAAGTTTCAGAACCCAGCTCGAGCCCCTGCAATCGAGTGGACTACTCAAGCTCATCTCAGAAAAATGCAGTCTTGATTTCGTCTGTTTGAGCACAGCACTCGACCAAGACTTAGCCGAGCTGGACCTTATCCTGCACATTTTTACTATTTTGCGCATGACGTTTTAGGATTTTTAAGACTTAGTATAAATACCTAATATTGGGTGAAGACTAGGAGGACGTTTTTATCTCTAATATTTCGAGTTTTTCCTTGTGTTCTTCTCTGTTCTTAGTTTCCAGAACTTGTAATTTGATTTCTACTTGTTATTTTGAGTTTGTTCCTTCTGTTCTATCATTATCTCTATCTATTTGTATCATCTATGCAAGTTTTTATGATTTCTGGGTTTGTGTTCTTGATGTTCTTCATGAGTTTTGAGTAGTCACTAAGGTTCGTGAGGATGGGATAGATTAGGTGTACAATCTTGGTCATTCAGGTGGTTTAAGTGTAGATCGTTTGATTTCCCTTCTAAATCAGTGTTCTTAATGCTAGTTTCTTTCTGATCAATTGGAATTAGAACTTAGGTGTTTTTCCGCCCAGAAGGTGTTTGATAAAATGCTTGAATGAGCTGATGTTAGAGATTTGCATACCTAGCCTAAGGGATTAATTGTCTAGGGTGTTTATTGACAATATTGAACTGAATCGTATTGCCTGCTAGGGTAGATTTCGCTAAGGGATTGGGTCTGGAACTGGTCTAGTTTGAGGTTACTTACCACGGGAGTGGACTTAACTGGTTTTGATGTTTGATGTCTAGGGAATAGCTTGATTGAGTTTTGTTAAACCACTTGAATAGGCTAAGAGGACACACTGAGTCGATTACCCCCATCCTTAGGAACTTCTCTTGTATTGTTGAATTAGCTGCTAGTCCTATACGCTGCTCTTTACCCCCATATGCTATTTCTGTTATTGCTTGGTTTCTGCTAGTTCTTGTTAGTCCTATGCGGTACCTGTTTTAGTGTCCATTCTCAGTTTTTGTCTAGGTTGCTAGACCCCAATACGCTATTTGCTTGGCTTGACTTGAATTGCTTGATCGCATCCTTTTTGGTTAATATCTTCACCCTTATGGATTGACACCTTACTACTACAACGAAAACTTGGTCTAGTAAGAAATTGACTTATATCACTTGTTCTTAGCATTTATCTCTAGTTTTGCACACTTAGAGTGTTTTGCATTAGGATTGCATGCATTTTGCATTTTGGACTTGTTTCAGGTGCATTCAAGGGATATTGGGGATGTTAAAGTCAAATGAAGAAAAAGGAGAGCTTAACTCGACCAGAAACTCAAAGGAGACTGACTCTAGCAAGCAGCTCGAGCAAGATGGTCGAGCTAGTGCATTCTGCACCAAAAACTGCACTTTTTACCCAGCTTGACCAGGGAGCTCGAGCATGCTGATCGAGCTGAAGATAAAAATCAAGTCTTGAAGTTTTGGACCCAGCTCGACCACCCATGGTCGAGCTAGACGATCGAGCTGAAGAAATAAAAATGCAATCTTGAATTTAGCCAGCTCGACCACACAGCTCGACCACCCATGGTCGAGCTGGACCTTATCCTGCGCGTTTTTACCATTTTGTCCATGGCGTTTTAGGGTTTTTAAGACTTAGTATAAATACTCTCTAAGATGTTTAAGGGAGATAGCTCGTTTTTAGGCAGAAATTAGGTTTTCTTAAGTGTTCTTCATTTGTTCTTGCTTTCTGGATCCTGTATCTTTGAATCTCTAAGAGTATTTGTGTTTGAATCTCTCTATTCTATCTCTTCTCTTCCTTATCTTTCTACTTATGCAATTTATTTTGATTTCTGGTTTTGTGATTATGCTGTTCTTCATGGTTTCTGAGTAGTCATTAGGGTTCTTAAGGATGGGTTAGATTAGGTGTGGAATCTTAATCTTCTAGGTGGTTTAAGAGTAGATTGTTTGATTTCCCTTCTAAATCAGTGTTCTTAATGCTAATTTCTCTCTGATCAATTGAGATTAGAACTTAGGTGTTTTTCCGCCCAGAAGGTGTTTGATAAAATGCTTGACTGAATTGATATTAGAGATTTGCATATCTAGCCTAAGGGATTAGTTGTCTAGGGTGTTTATTGACAATATTGAACTGAATCTTAATGCCTGCTAGGGTAGATTTCGCTAAGAGATTGGGTCTGGAACTGGTCTAGCTTGAGGTTACTTATCACGGGAGTGGACTTAACTGGTTGTGATGTTTGATGTCTAGGGAATAGCTTGATTGAGTTTGTTAAACCATCTAGGTAGATTAAGAGGATGCACCAAGTCAATTACCCCATCCTTAGGACCTGCTCCGTTCTTGATTGATTTTCGTGTTCTGTTTTCGTTCTGTTTCTATTCTGTTTATTGTCTCAGCTTTACTCTGTTTCTGTTTTGTTTTCATTCTGTTTTATGTTCTATTTTAGTTTCTGTTATTGTTTTTGATTTCCTTTTGCCAGGTTGATAGTTTTACCTTCTCACTGCTTGTTTGGCTTGACTTAGACTGTTTGATTGCATCCTTCTTGGTTAATATCGCACCCATTTGGATTGACACCTTTCTGTATTACAATGACATGAATATGCATTAAGGCATTTGACAAATAGCAAAAACGCAAAAATCCGCTATTTCAAATTGGCGCCGTTGCCGGGGTGTTGTTTGTTACAATTAGGATTTCAAATCGTTTTCGATCAAGTTCTTATTCGATTTACTCTGTTCCTGACTTAGTTTTTTCTTTCTGTCTCTTTGCATTTCAGGTACAAGTTGACTCGATTTCACTAGCTCGACCAACCTTGATCGAGCTAGCCTAGCTCGACCACGCCTGCTCGTGTCCGCCATCGAGTTCGCCCCCTGCATGCAAACGAGATCTAAAGGCAGTCAGAACCTTATCCGCTACATCGACAATATTCATAAGCTACCACAACAGTTGAGAGAGCCGAGTGCACTTCTCAACACAGATCTCCAGGATCCAATAAATATGGCTGACCATAATCCACCACCACAGCCTGAACATATGCCTCATCAGAGAAGGCCGCGTCTGATTGGTGCGGGAGATGCTCCCAACACTCACACCAACAGGCAAGGGATTGTCCCTCCTACAGTCCAGAACAACAATTTTGAGATCAAGAGTGGCTTGATCGCTATGGTGCAGAGCAAAAAATTCCATGGGCTGCCTATGGAAGACCCTCTTGTCATTTAGATGAGTTTGATAGGCTCTGCAGCCTTACCAAGATTAATGGAGTCAGCGAAGATAGTTTCAAGCTGCGACTTTTTCCATTCTCTCTTGGTGACAAAGCGCATCTCTGAGAGAAGAATCTACCCCATGGCTCTATAACTTCATGGGATGATTGCAAGCGAGCTTTCCTTGCCAAGTTTTTCTCCAATGCTCGAACCGCTCACCTCCGGAATGAGATATCCAGATTTTCTCAGAAAGATGGGGATAGTTTCTGTGAATGCTGGGAACGATTCAAGGGTTACACCACTCAATGTCCTCACCATGGTTTCAGCAATGAGTCCCTACTCAGCACACTTTACCGAGGGGTTCTCCCTAAAGTTCGAATGCTTCTTGATACAGCCAGCAATGGTAACTTCCTCAACAAAGATGTTGATGACGGCTGGGAACTTGTGGAGAACCTTGCTCAATCTGATGGTAACTACAGTTCTGAGTACGATAGAAGCGTGCGGAGCAGTGTTGATTTAGATGAGAAGACTAGGAAAGAAATCAAGGCTCTGAATGCCAAGATGGATCAAATACTCCAGCAGAGGAAGCAAGTTCACTTTGCTAGTGAGGATACAGTTTTTCAGATTCAAGATGGGGAGGATGATGGTCTAGAAGAGGTCAGCTATGTGCAGAATCAGGGTCAGTACAACAAAGGTTTCATCAATTACAAGAACAACCCGAATCTCTCTTACAGAAGCACCAATGTTGCTAACCCTTAGGATCAAGTCTACCCGCCTCAGCAACCACCACCTCAGTCCAAGCCTTTTGCTGCTTACAACCAGAATCAGAGTTTTGTTCCTAAGCAGCACTACCCGAACAGCTATTCGCAACAGGGAGTCATGGCTCCTCCACCTGGTTTCACATCTCACCAAGCTCAGCCTTCTACCGCGCCAGATAATCAGATGACACAAATGCTGCAACAGCTTTTACAGGGTCAAGCGGCTGGTGCAATGGAAACAGCTAATATGCTCGGTGAAATGAAAATGCAGATGGATTACACCTATAATGATCTCTCTAGCAAGTTTGAGTCATTAAACTCCAAGATTAAGTACATGGAAGGTAAGACCGCATCTACCTCTAGCACATCACAGCTCCCAGGAAAAGCGGTCCAAAACCCAAAGGACTATGCTCACATCAATGCCATCACTTTACGGAGTGGAAATGAGCTACATGAGAGGGAAGGTTTAGCTAAAGTCACTGAGGCCAGTGAGATTCAAGATGGGGAGGATCTGAGCTGCAAAGAATCCGAAAAAACGTGTCTAGAGACTCACTCTAGCACCTAGCTCGACCAACTAGGTCGAGTCAGCATTTTACCTGCTGCAAAATCTGCTATTTCAAAGAAAAAGAAAGCACCCTTTGTCCCTCCTCCTTACAAACCCAAACTACCTTTCCCAAAACGATTCAAAAAAGAGATCATGGATAAGTATAGAGCACTTTTTGACAAGCACATGAAGGAAGCAGAGATTAGGATACCTCTCATTGACACCTTCTCAATGTTTCCTGCATATCAAAAATTCCTGAAGGATGCAATAAACGAGAAAGCCAAAGAGGTTCAGAGTATGGTGGTTTTGTCAAAAGAGTGCAATGCTATTATACAGAAGAGGGTTATCAAGGAGAAGCTAAGTGATCCTGGTTCATTCACTCTACCATGCTCTTTGGGGCCATTGATCTTCAAGAAGTCTCTCTGTGATCTTGGAGCATCTATCAGTCTCATGCCGCTCTCAGTTGCTAAGAAGTTAGGATTCAGTAACTACAAGCCCTGCAACATCTCTTTGGTGCTTGCAGACAGATCAGTTAGAACTCCTCATGGTATGCTACAAGATCTACCTCTAAAGGTCGGGACAGTTGAGATACCTATAGACTTCATAGTGCTGGAGATGGATGAAGAACCAAGAGATCCCCTTATTCTGCGAAGACCCTTCTTAGCCACAGCTGGAGTGGTTATTGATGTTCGAAAGGGAAAGATTGATCTTAATCTCGGGAGTGACTTGAAGATGACATTTGGCATCAAAGACACCATGAGAAAACCAGAGATAGAAGAACAGATTTTTTATATTGAGGAAATGGAACAACTCGCTGACGAACTTCTGGAAGAACTTAATGAGGAAGACCACCTTCGGACCGTCTTAACCAAAAGCGGGAAAGATGGATACCTACACCACGTCACCACCTCAGACTCGACCAGACAGGTCGAGCTTGTCGTCGAGTCAGCACCCTTTACATCAGATAATTGGTCAGAACTCAGAGCGCCTAAGGTAGACCTCAAAACTCTTCCTGCTGGGCTAAGGTACGCCTTTCTTGGGCCAAATTCTACATATCCAGTCATAGTAAATGATAAGCTTAGTGATGATGAATTACATTTGCTTTTGACTGAATTGAAGAAATTTAGAAAAGCTATTGGGTATTCACTGGATGATATCAAAGGAATTTCAACCTAGCTTATGTACTCATAGAATTCACCTTGAAAATGAATCATATGCTAGCATTGAACCCCAGAGAAGATTAAACCCGAATTTGAAGAAAGTAGTTAAAAAAGAAATTCTTAAGTTGGTAGAAGCTGGAATCATCTATCCTATATCTGATAGTACTTGGGTTTCTCCTGTGCATTGTGTTCCAAAGAAGGGTGGTATAACTGTTGTTAGAAATGATAAGGATGAACTGATACCAACTAGAACTATCACTGGTCATAGGATGTGTATTGATTACAGGAATTTGAATGCTGCATCTAGGAAAAATCATTTCCCATTACCATTCATTGATCAGATGTTAGAAAAACTTGCGAATCACCCTTATTATTGTTTCTTAGATAGGTATAGTGGTTTCTTTCAAATTCCAATTCACCCCAATGATCAGGAAAAAACTACTTTTACTTGCCCATATGGAACATTTGCTTATAGGAGAATGCCTTTTGGTCTTTGTAATGCACCTACTACTTTTCAGAGATGCATGACTTCTATATTCTCAGATTTAATTAAGGAGATTGTGGAAGTATTCATGGATGATTTTTCCGTGTATGGCTCCTCTTTCTCCTCCTGCTTGTTTAATCTTTGCAGGATGCTTACTAGGTGTGAAGAGACAAATCTAGTTCTCAACTGGGAGAAATGCCACTTCATGGTCAGAGAAGGGATTGTCTTGGGGCACATAATTTCTGAGGATGGTATAGAGGTAGATAAAGCCAAGGTTGATGTGATGATGCAGTTGCAGCCACCTAAGAACGTCAAGGATATTAGAAGTTTCTTAGGTCATGCTGGGTTTTACAGAAGATTCATCAAGGATTTCTCAAAGATAGCCAGACCACTCACTAGGCTATTATGCAAGGAGCAAGAGTTCCTGTTTGATACAGAATGTTTGAAGGCTTTCCAGCTCATTAAGGAAGCCTTAGTCACTGCTCCAATAGTCCAGCACTAAACTGGGACTATCCGTTTGAGATCATGTGTGATGCATCGGACTATGCTGTAGGAGCCGTACTGGGCCAAAGGATTGAGAAGAAGCTGCATGTGATCTACTATGCAAGCAGGACGCTTGATGATGCTCAAGGGAGATATGCAACAACAGAGAAGGAGTTGCTGGCTGTAGTCTTTGCTTTTGAGAAATTCAGAAGCTATCTGGTTGGGTCTAAGGTGATTGTCTACACAGACCATGCAGCACTCAGGCATATTTATGCTAAGAAGGAGACTAAGCCAAGACTGCTCAGATGGATCCTTTTGCTTCAAGAGTTTGACATGGAAATTATCGATAAGAAGGGTATAGAGAATGGTGTAGCAGATCACTTGTCAAGAATGAGGATTGATGATGCAGCGCCAATTGATGATTCCATGCCTGATGAACAATTCATGGAAGTTGTCATGATAGTAGAAGAAAAGAGGCCCTGGTATGCAGATTTTGCCAATTACCTTGTAAGCGGCGAAATTCCTGAAGGTCCTGATGCTTACAGGAAAAAGAAGTTTCTGAGGGATGTGAACCACTACTTCTGGGATGAGCCCTACTTATACAAGAGAGGTTATGATGGTCTGTTCAGGAGGTGCATAGCAGAAGAAGAGGTAAGGAGAGTTCTAGAGCATTGCCACGGTTCAGTATATAGGGGTCACTTCGCCACATTCAAGACTGCGTAGAAAGTGCTGCAAGCAGGTTTATGGTGGCCATCGATGTTTAAGGATGCTCAAGATTTTATCACAAAGTGTGATCCTTGTTAGAGAATGGGCAACATCAGTAGAAGGAATGAGATGCCTCAGAACCCAATTCTGGAAGTTGAAGTATTTGATGTGTGGGGCATCGATTTCATGGGGCCTTTTAACCCACCATCTTATGGGAACAGCTACATCTTAGTGGCTGTTGATTATGTCTCGAAGTGGGTTGAAACCATAGCTTGTCCTAGCAATGATGCAAAAGTAGTTATGAAGATGTTCAAAAGCATCATTTTCCCCAGATTTGGTGTACCAAGAGTTGTTATCAGTGATGGGGGATCTCACTTCATCAACAAGCTCTTTGAAAATCTTCTGAAAAAACATGGGGTCAAACACAAGGTGGCTACACCATATCACCCCCAGACTAGTGGTCAAGTGGAGGTGTCTAACAAGCAGATCAAAGCCATCTTGGCTAGAGTAGTGGGCGTCTCAAGGAAAGATTGGTCTACTAAGCTTGATGAGACTCTCTGGGCGTACAAGACTGCATTCAAGACCCCTATAGGGAGAACACCTTTCCAGCTCCTCTATGGTAAGGCTTGTCATTTACCTGTTGAGGATGAGTACAAGGCGTTATGGGCAACAAAGCTTCTGAACTTGGACATCAAAACTGCCCAGGAAAAGAGAGTATCGGACCTGCATAAGCTGGAAGAGATTAGGCTGGATGCTTATGAGAGTTCTAAGGTCTACAAAGAGAGGACCAAGGCCTTCCATGACAAGAAGATCTTGCACAAAGAGTTCAACACTGGTGATCAAGTCCTTCTCTTCAATTCTAGACTCAAGCTTTTTCTGGAAAAGCTCAAGTCCAGATGGTCCGGACCGTTCTCCGTCAAAGAAGCTTCACCCTACGGAGCAGTCACTTTATTCGGAAAGGGAGGCCACGAATTCACTGTGAATGGACAGAGGCTCAAGCCCTATCTAGCTGATACCATCATTCTAGAAGGAACTTCGATTCCTCTGGATGAGCCTTCCACTGCCTACGTAAAACAGGAAGTCAAGCTTAGTGACAATAAACAAGCTCACTTGGGAGGAAATCCCATGTCTATCCCTGTACATATTGTTTCAATTTTTTTAATTTTTTTTTAGACCATCGAATAAGTGTGCTAACTTTTTATTTTCGGCTTGTTTTTGTGATTTCAGGGGAGTATGAGCACTGAATCGCAAAAAAAAAGAAGAAACGAGCGAAATTAGCCTGACTCGATGACCCAGCTCGACCACTGTGATCGAGCCAAGCGATCGAGTCCGATGGAGGGAGATTTAAAATGTGAATTTTGAATGCTAAGGAGACAGCTCGACCAGGTGGGGTCGAGCGGTCAGATCGAGCCCACAGCTCGACCACGTGCGGTCGCGTCACCACGTCGAGTCAAGCCTTGGGCGCTCAAAAATTTGAATTTCGAATTTCAAATGAAGCTCCATGCGCTCCCCCTCTTGTTATCTAGCCTTCCCCCTTGTCCATATAAGAAGGACTCGCCCTTATGAAATCTCCACACCAGCAATACTTCAAGCAACCTCTTCCTTTCACCATAATCTTTTTCTCATCTGATTCTCGAGTTTTGCTCAATATCCTTCAAGATGATCAACCAACTTCTCTTCATCAAGCCAAAGAGGTCCCAGTAGTCACCTCAAACTCGTTATTCATCCACCAAAGCCATGGCCAAGCAGTTTCAGAAGATAAGGGGACCTGTTTCTCCAAGTAGAGCATCCATGGAGGTTGACGGTGCACCTAGCTCGATCAAACATGGTCAAGTCAAGGGATCGAGCCAACACGATGAGGAGACAGCCAGAGAATTTTCAAGAGCCAAACGAGATGTTGCTCGTGGGAAGAAACCGATGGAACTCAGCACGCAGCAAATTCGCAGTGAAACTGAGGAGGATGAGCACAAAGTGGTTAAGAAGGCACAAAAGAAGCCAAAGTAACCTTCCCCAGAAGAGTACCTGCCCATACTCCTCACTAGAGGCTTCGCAGGAACAAGGTACCCTCACCGAGAAACTTGTAAAAAACTTGGTATTGCCAGAGATGTGGAATATCTCTATGAAATGGGGGGTTTAAGCGCATTCATGAAGATACAGCTCGAAGCTTACAAGGAAGAGACTTGCCATTTCCTTTCATCTCTCAAGATCCACTTCTATGAAGACGAACCGGAGTTTGTATCTGACCGAGGTCCGGGTTTTATCACCTTCACTTGCAGAGGTTTCCTTTACTCCCTCACTATAAAGGAGTTAGATACTCTATATGGATTCCCGAGTAGCTCAAGCACGCTGCAAGATATTCACAATAAGGAGCTGCAGCAACTGTGGTGAACCATTAGTGATGACACCAAGTCTTATCTGTCATCAAGAAGCAAAAGCTCCCAGATGAGAAGCCCTGTGGTTAGATACCTTCACAAGGCCATTGCTAGCACACTGTTTGCACGAAGGGTTACAGGGAATCTAAATGAAGGGGAATTGAGAATGTTGGATGTGTGCTTAAAATAAGTTCTGGTTTACACAAAAGAAGGACTGGAAATGCAAGGCGATAGAGCAGATGCAAGCCTCACCTTTGTTCTCTTGGAACAACTGCTCTACTACAAGGAGTGGGCATTAAGGATGCACAGGATGAATACTGAAGGAGAACTTAGCATTGGAGGTATCATCACTCCGATTCTTGTTGCATGTGGTGTAAAGCTCACATCAGAGCCACATCCGCCCAGGTGGATCGATATTGGATTTTTGAGGAGATGTCGATTTCTAGATCATAACTGGCCTATTGATGAGTTTATGTACAAATTCACTCACCCAATAGCTGGAGAAGCCCACTTGCGCCTCCCTTGCACTGATGTAACCAAGGTTAGATTGGGGGAAAACATCTATTTCTCTCCTCCACTTGACAGGATCTATAACCCATATGAAGAAGCACAACAGCTAGAAGAGAATCCCGGTGATTCTATTGATTCAGACGATGATGCATCAGGTAAGTTCGGTTTTAGGGAATACAGCCTACAGCCTTCATCTAGTCCAGCCTTGAAGGAAGCACACAAGCGCATTGGCATACTACAGAAATGGAACAAATTCCAGGGCAAGACCATTGCTGCTTTAAAGGAGTCAGTGAAGGATCTAAAGGACCAGATGAAAGAAGTAAGGGATCACCTCAAAGATTTCCAGCTAAAGTTCAATGCCCCTTCCTCCAAGAAAGTGGTACTGCCCAAACGAGTACTAGTGGGAAGTGGTTCATTTCGCGAAGAACAAAGGCCTCGTACAACCATGGAACCCCCACGAGCTTCTTCGTTCGAGCCAAGACAGCAGCATAAGCAGTACACTCGGCAGAAAAAAAGGAAATCTGTGAGCGGACGAGCCAGCTCGAGCACCATGATCGAGCCAGCCATCTCACCACAACTGGCGCGACCACGCAGCTCGAGTCCCAGCTCAAGGTCCTATGACAAGAGCCAGAACACAAAGATTAAGCTTCGGATTGAGCACAACACACGGACCAGACCAATCGGACATCGGACCAAGCGAGAGTCCCGGACAAAGACACGAACCGGACAACCAAAGACAAATCAAGGTCTCGGAGGTCAAAGGTCCTATCACAATAGCCAGAACCAAGACACTAAGGGAAGAATTCAACGTCGTAATACAAGCCCTTCTCGAAGAGACCGAAGGTTTCGCAGACACGGACACGGACCTGAGATAAGACTCTCGGCCAACTAAGGTAAGTTTTGGGTTTAATTATTTATGTTTTCTTGCTGGTGAAATGGCTTCGGCCTAATGGTTCTAGATAGTGTTCCACGAGTCTAGTTCGAGTCCTAGTAGAGTCATTTATGTTTCTTTTATTTTTATGTCTTTTTGGGCACTATCTTATAAGGGAACGACTTATTGTTCTCATCGAAAGTGTGTGTCATTTGAGTCTTTTAATTTTAAAAGTCCTATTGTTTTGAGTCGCAACCCTAGGATTGTAGCCGCATGGACTCTTATAAAGTCCCTTGGCCATGTATCATTTCGTTTACCCTTGAATTAATAAAGCACCGAATTTTTTTAAGTTTTCGAAAAAGCTTAAACCCTTGTTCTTGTTCTTTGCGTGTGATTCTCTAAGCCAAGATCGTTCTAGCAGCATCAAAGAGTCATTCATCCTCTTTGTGGTTCGTTATTCAATCCACCTATACGCCATCAAACATCTTCACGGGAGGTGATAGCATCGTATTTTACATGCTTTCTTGCATACATTTAGCTTAGTTTTATATGTTTCTAACTTACATTTAGGATAGGATTAGTGCATTTGTATTTGTTTATGTGTTTATAGGTACTTGGAGGAAATCATGCACTTTCATAGCATTTTGGGACCTTAAGAAGCCTCACAAAGTAAGCAGCGGTCCTAGGATCGACCATCCCAGGGGTGGTCGATGATGCCCTTCTCTGGGAATGCCATGGACAGACAACATTGACCAGGGTAGGTCGATGCTCTGTCTCAGACCTGAACTGGAAGCCAAGACAAAGACCACCGATGCAAGCATCGACCGTGGCTGGTCGACACCCGACCAGAAGAAGCCCATCGACCACAAACATCGACCAGGGCCTGTCGATGCTGAGTCACTGTGCAGAAAAGGAAACTTCAGTTAATGCAAACTTGCATGATATGGAAGCTTAGGATCTTGGGTTATGATATTCCAGAGCCTTCTAAGGACGCCCTAGACTCCCCCAAACCACCTATACTCTATATAAACTCATGTATTCTCATTAGACACAAGTTTTAGACTCGCTAGCCACATTTTGTCTTATTTTCAATAAAGAGTTCTTCTTTTAGGTTTACTCCTTTCTTGTGCTTTAGTTTATGTTTATGTATATGTTTTGATTTATATTTCTGTTCTTTAGTTTCTTATTTACTGTTTTATGAACCTAATCCTTGTCTTTGCCGTCACCCTCGGAAAGACAGGAGAGTAGATCCTTTAGACCACTAGGGTGGTGGTCGATGATGGGATTGAAGATTTAGGATTCAATATGTCTGATTGCTCTTGACCGATCTCACTACTCTAATATGCACTCCAAATGCTAAGTCATGTCCTATGGGATGTCAACTGATGTGTGTATCACTCATAAGAGTAATCGATGACGGTATTGTGTGCAATGCGTGAAAGTCGCCACGAGAGTGGGTCGGACACAATGACTAGCATACCACGAGAGTGGACTGGTCTATAACAGAAAATCCCTAGATTGACAACACAAACTTGAAAGGTTAAACATGAATCCTATAATCTGAAATCCCTGATAAATCGGGTATCACCCAATTAACTGTAAATAATTAATTTATATTTTATTTATGTTATTTTATTTATGTTTATTTATTTTATGCTATTTATATTTCTGTAATTTAATTGATGCAATTTACTTTTTTGCAATTTATATTTCCGCAATTTAATTTATACAATTTACTTTTTCAGCAATTTATATTTCCGCAATTTATATTTATGCACTTTTAATTTATGCACTTTAATTTTTGCAATTTACATTTCTGCAATTTACTTTTCCGCACTTTAATTTATGCAATTTACTTTATGTATTTTATTTTCAACAATTTAGTTTATGCAATTTAATTTCAGTATTTTATTTTTATGCAATTTAATTTATGTTATTTATTTTAAGTATTTTATTTATGCAATTTTAATTTATGTTATTTAAATTATGTTATTTATTTTACCGCTTCATATATTTTAGGACACAACCCCCCATTTTATTATTCCACCTAGATTAGATTTGCATTTGCATCCTCTGTGTAGTTATTCTATTCTCTCTGTGGATCGATCCCGTATTACTACAATTGCATGACAGTGCACTTGCGGTCTTTTGGGTTAAACTCTCGAGACTACTCTTTAGTAGCGCTCGGGTGAAACCTGAGAGAGAAGGCGTAACAAACCTTACTCTGCTGTCAGAAGGAGCTACGAGTTAACCGTCTAGACACCATCACTTCGGTCACGAGTTTGCCTAAGGAGAAGGAGCTTCAAGCTAGCTTCTTACCAACCTCAGAACCGATCCAAGGACTCATCACCGAGTCTCATATCATCTAGTATCAGAGCCGAAGTTCCTGAACTTCCAGTTCTTTCTATCCCTTTTCATTTTGTTTATCGTTTTGCATCTTTCGTTTCCATTAGAAAGAAAAAGGTGTTGAAATCGAAGAAGACTGATAGGATAGAGAACGGTTTTGCTAGATTAATTAGTCTTTTATTCGCGATTTTAGGAAGAAGTAGACAAGAATTAGGCAATCGTATCATAGTTTCCTTAATTAATCAATTGAATATCACTTGCCATTTCTGTTGTTATTCCTTCTTAAAGTCGAACTCCAGCATTGCCATACTCATTCAGCGTCGCATATTTCCATATTTCCTTTATTATACTAATCATATCACATAATTATTTCGCATCATCATTGGTTGGTCTTGAAATGCCCTAACCAGAAGAAACGACAAAAAACGAGGCGCGAAAACAATAAAATACAGAAATTTTAAAACTTTTTTTTCAAACGAAATGAATATAGACAACCTTAATTATTCAAAAGCAACCTTACACATACTAACAAGCATAAACATGAGTCCAAAACATCACGACCAAGGCAATAGGAGTACGAAACATAAGATACCAAAAGAACCCGAGAAACACATCTAATCATCCTCTCCCTTCGGCCTTGGTTCCACGCGCTCCGCAACCTAGAACTTCTCTTTACCTCCACCAAAAGAGAAGTGTAAGCATTGATAATGCTTAGTGAGGCGGTCATCCCGTCCCACGGTTATGCACAAATATGATCATGACTTACCAAAATCAATACACAAACACAAGCAATCAACACTTAGTGATAGAGCTCCATCACAAATTAACACATACAACTTAGAGAAGCCAAACATCACACTCAAAGAGGTCAAGAGCTAACACACATATCAATTACGGCAAATCAATGATCACATAGATCAACCATAGTCACGCACTCACCTTTGCTTATGCGCTTAAACCAAAGAACGCACTCTTGATCTTATAACCTTGAACCTCAAAGCTTGACTTCTTCTTGGCTCAACACAACCACCAAGATCTCTATTATTTTCTGTCAAGAGATCATCAAACACACTTTGAAAAGATTGATCACAAGCTCCCAAACTCAAATTACTAAAACCCCTAATTCGGATTCTTCTTCTCAAAAACGAGCCTTACTACACCAATCATATCTCTTTCCCTAAATCATATTTGGGAAATTCCTTCTGTGAAACTCAATATAAGACTCTCAAGCACCTATCTACCAAATATCAGTCCAAACAAACAAGATTTGAGTGCTCATTCACTCTCTCAAACTCAACCCATCTTTACTAACCCGAAACAGAGCTGTCTTGTGATAAAATTCATAACTCTTAAACTACTCTGAATAACTCTACGAATTTTGGTAGATAATTAGTCAAGAGGTCGAAGAACTTACTCAAAATATTTTAGCTCAAACCGAGACAGTTTGCTAGGCCAATCAGATCTCACAACTCAACCGAAAAACTCTGTTTTTCACCAAGCTCTTTTCTCTCCTTCTTCTTCTCTAGCTTCTTCTCTCTTTTCTCTCTTCTCTCTCTCTAGTTTCAGCAAAATATCTTTCAAATGAGAAGAAGAAGAGTGTAGAACCTTTAAGAAGATTTGAGAGAGAAAATATATATACATGTATGTATATATTTGATGGTTTAATCATAAATTTAACCAAACCGGATTAAAATCTCTAACCCGCAACCCGTCTCGGTTTAGAAATTCGGTCATAATTCTCAAAATATTTGGGACATATCTCCGTCCCAAAATATTTCTCTCAATTTCCGTCAAGCCCTGGAATAACTACTTAATTCCCGATTTAAACCGGACCACTCGAAATTAATTTCCGACGATTAATCCTTTGATTAATCCAACCAAACCACAACCCGTAGGTTATAAATCGAGCTCGATGTCACCCCACACTTGGTTCAATAACATCCCTGGATCAAATACCACAAGATCCATCGTGGCCAACAAACGGCTAACCCACCGAAATCAAATACCACATGACTCACTACAGGAAAATGAGGCATTTATAGCGGTGCATTCTAGCGTTTCTTGTTATTTTGCTATGGTTTAGTTTTTAATAGCGTTTCGGATTCTGTAAACGCTATAGAATCTATAGTGAAATAAAAAAACGTGGAGACGCTTAGAATATATTGCATTAGTAATTGTAAAACGCTGTCAAATGTGAAAGCGGGAGAGTAAATTACTTTTGGCTCTTAAACACTTAGGGAAAATTTCAGAATCCCTCCTCCCCTTTTCACTCTTTTCCTCGACTCACTCTCCCGCCATTCTCACTCTCCCTCCATTTTCACTCTCCCTCTGATTCTTAGATTTTTCGAGCTGTTCTTCTAATCTCACTTCTTCTAATCTAAATTCTTCTACTCTCCATTTTTCTCTGAGTGCATGTTCTTCTATCGCCAACGATTTCTAAATCTGTTGGCTTCCTGGACCTCGATTTGTCTGTAGCTGAGGAAAATCTTTTCGATTGAAGGTTAGATTTCGTTCTTGCTGCTCGATTTCATATACATTTAGGGTTTATAAACTATTATTGGTGATTGCTGCTCGATTTCGTTTCAATTTGGGCGAAATTGCTTAGGGTTATCGTTTCAATTTGGGGTTTTCGATTTTGTTTTGTTTGTATCAATTAGTGGCTATATTTGTTAGCTTGATGACTTTGTTTCTGTGTCTGATTTTACGTTTCCTGATTTGTGTGTCTGATTTCGTTTCAATTTGGGGGAAATTGCTTAGGGTTATCGTTTCAATTAGGGGTTTTCGATTTTGTTTTGTTTGTATCAATTAGTGGCTATATTTGTTAGCTTGATGACTTTGTTTCTGTGTCTGATTTCACGTTCCCTGATTTGTTTTTGGTCTGGGAGCTGGTGCGGTGTTGTAATATGGACAAGTCTTGGGTTTGGCTTCCGATGTATGTTCTTCTGTTTTACTTTTATCAAAATATAAAACACAGCTATGAATCTTTGCTTTTTTAATATTGGATTTGATACGATCCCTCCGTCACCCCAGAATGAAAGGGGTGATCTCGTAGTTCTTGGTCAAATCTAACTTTAATCAATTGATGTAAATTACAGGGCAAGTGTCGAGTATGAGGAAGGTGCACGTTCTTTTGTGTATGCACCAGCAGAGAGGTTGGGTAATCCAATGCAGATGTTCTGTCCTTGTATCGATTGTCGGAATGTGTGCCATCAAGATATGAGCACAGTATTGGATCATTTGGTTATTAGAGGTATGGATCAGAAGTACAAGAGGAATGCTTGTTGGAGTATTCATGGAGAGAAAAGGACTGAGAAGACAGTTGATGATCAACGTGCTGACTTAGAGGCATGTGAGCTGTTTAGATCTGCATTCTTTGACAGTGGAGACCGTCCAGAGACTTCGAGTAAGAATGGAGAGCAGCCTGAAAGTGAAGAAGAAACCAAGTTTAAGAAGAAATTAGAGGATGCAGAAACTCCATTGTACCCGAACTGCTCAAACTACACCAAAGTTGCAGCAATCATGGGACTATACCGGATAAAAGTTAAGAGTGGGATCTCAGAAAATTACTTTGATCAGATTTTGTCTATGGTTCATGACATGCTTCCTGAAGGTAATGTGCTTCCAAAATCCATATCTGAGATAAAGAAATTCTTGAAGGTGTTTGGTTTTGGTTATGATGTTATCCATGCTTGTAAGAATGACTGTATTCTTTACCGGAAGCAGTATGAGGATATGAGTAGCTGCCCAAGATGTGGTGCTTCAAGATGGGAACTTGATAAGCATTCTGGTGAGACAAAGAATGGGATTCCAGCTAAGGTTCTCAGGTATTTTCCGATCAAAGAAAGATTCAGTAGGATGTTTAGGTCGATGTCAATGTCTAAGAATTTGCAAGTGCATTTCAGTAATGCTTCTGAAGATGGAACAATGAGACACCCGGTGCACTCATTAACTTGGAAGCAGGTCGACGCTAAATGGCCACAGTTCGCAGCTGATCCGAGAAACCTTCGTCTTGGTATATCTACAGATGGAATGAATCCCTTCTCTATCCAGAACACAAAGTATAGCACATGGCCAGTGTTTTTAGTCAACTACAACATGCCTCCTACAATGTGTATGAAATCAGAAAACATAATGGTAACCCTTCTGATTCCTGGACCAACAGCACCAAGTAACAACATCGATGTTTATCTTGCTCCTTTGGTTGATGATCTGAATGATATGTGGAATGAAGGTATCCAGGTATATGACTCATTATCTCAGGAGAATTTTACACTTAGAGCTATACTGTTGTGGAGTATCAGCGATTATCCTGGTTTGGGGACCTTGGCTGGTTGTAAGGTGAAAGGGAAGCAAGCATGTAATGTATGTGGTAAGGATACACCTTTTTGGTGGTTGAAGTTTAGTCGGAAGCACGTCTATTTGGGCAATAGGAAACGCCTCAGGCCTGTTCATCCTTACCGACGCCGAAGAGGTTGGTTTGATAACACTGTGGAGGAAGGGACTGCTAGTAGAATTCAAACAGGAGCTGAGATATTTGATATGCTTAAAGATTTTAAGAATGATTTTGGAAAACCTCTGGAGAAGAAAAGCAAAAGGAAAAGATCAGATTTGGGTGAAGATGAGGAGCTTACCCTTACAGATTTTGAAGAAGACACAGACCAATGGAGGTGGAAGAAACGGTCTATTCTATTTGACTTGCCTTACTGGAAGGTTAGTAATATGTCAACATATATAAGTTTTTTAAAATTAACTTTAAAATGTTTATTATATGCTTAACCTTTTCTCTTTTTTGCTCTACGAGTTAGGATATGCCGGTGCGCCACAACATTGACGTAATGCATGTGGAAAAGAATGTTTCTGACTCCATTCTTTCCATCTTGATGCACAATGCCAAGTCAAAAGATGGTGTAAAAGCAAGACAAGATTTAGAAGATATAGGGATTCGCAGAAACTTACACACTGAGGTACGTGGGAAGAAAATGTACTTACCTCCAGCTGCGTATTGGCTAAGCAAAGAAGAGAAGAAGAGATTTTGCAAGAGGTTATCAGAATTCAGAGGACCAGATGGCTACTGTGCGAATATCGCCAATTGTGTCTCACTTGATCCTCCTATGATTGGTGGTTTGAAGTCTCACGACCATCATGTACTATTGCAAAACTTGTTACCTGCTGCATTGAGAGGGTTGCTGCCTAAAGGACCTAGGAATGCAGTCAGCAGGTTATGCAACTTCTTCAGTAGATTATGCCAGCGAGTAATTGATCCCGGGAAGCTTCTAAAACTTGAGTCTGAGCTTGTTGATACGATGTGCCAATTGGAAAGGTTTTTTCCTCCATCTCTGTTTGATATAATGTTTCATCTCCCTATACATCTTGCAAGAGAGACACGTCTAGGTGGGCCAGTACACTTTAGATGGATGTATCCATTTGAAAGGTACAAATTTTTTAATTTCTTTTTTATCTTCTGATATTATATTATCTGACCAATTTCTTGTCTCATTGACGCATAGGTACATGAAAACACTTAAGTCATATGTTAAGAACTATGCAAGGCAAAAGCATGCATGGCAGAGGGATACTTGGCAACTGAGTGTGTTGCTTTCTGCTTAGAATTTCTTCAAACATCTGTACCTGTTCTAGAGTCTGCAAATCGTAATGAAGATGTTGATTTAGATGAGCATATACTTGAAGGTCGTCCAATCAATAAGTCTAAAGAGGTTACACTATCTGACAAAGAGCGTGAGATTGCCCACAGATATGTGTTAATGAACATGTCGATTGTCAATCCATATGTTGAGTAAGTGTTGACTGTTATAACTAGATCAGATTGTTGATTGCTTATATTATCTGATTATTTAATTTTCGTATATGTAAATCAGTATGCATCTTGAAGAGTTGCAAGATAAGGATGTTCGATGCAGAAGAAACCAAACTCTGTTATGGAAGTTACATGGTGAACAGTTTTGTCATTGGCTAAAAGAGAAGGTCTGTAGAAAGTTTTAGTTATATCCCTGTCTCTTTTAATTACTACAATACTGTACTTGTTTAATTTTATTGTTTTTCAGATCCCTAGTAACTCAAAGGAGCATTCGAAAAAGCTGAGATGGTTAGCATATGGTCCGAGACATAATGCTCAAACCTATAAGGGGTTTATCATCAATGGTCATCGATTTCACACAGAAGACTTAAAGCGGAAGACTCAGAACAGTGGAATAGCATATGATGCAATAACTATGTTTAGATCAAGTGCAAAATATATTAATCAAGTCTCAGACGTAGTTTCTTACTATGGAGTGATACAAGAGATAATACTGCTGGACTACAACATGTTCCAGGTTCCATTATTCAAGTGTAAGTGGGCGAATAAAGGGAATGGTCTGAAAGAAGAAGATGGATTTACACTTGTGAACTTCAGCTTAAACCAAGCAGCATTCCTACAGGATCCATACATCATGCCTTCTCAATCAAAACAAGTGTTTTACTCCAGAGAAGATGACTTATCACCTTGGTTTGTTGTTATGAGAGCGCCACCAAGAGGGTATCACGAATTAGAGACAGTTGAGGAGTTTGTTGCTGCACCACTACCCATCCAAGACAATGATGATTTGGGAGATGAATCTTCTGATGATGAGAGTTTTTGTGTTAGGGCTGATTGTGAAGGGGTCTTAGTAGCTGACTAATTGTGCTAGGATAAGTACAATTATGATTTGGGAGATGAATCATCTGATGATAAGAGTTTTTGTGTTAGGGCTGATTGTGAAGAGGTCTTAGTAGCTGATTAATTGTGCTAGGATAAGTATATAGTTTCTGATGGTTTTATTGGTGACTATTAGTTTCTGATGGTTTTATTGGTGACTATTAGTTTCTGATGGTTTTATTGGTGACTATTAGTTTCTGATGGTTTACAATAGTTTCAGGTGAGACAATATGAAGGAGAAAACTGATGTTGCTACACGTCGCAACGCAAGAAGCTTGCTGTTGTTGAGGAAAATGATCCAGCTGGAGAAACAGCAAATGAGAGTGCGCCAACTTTAGAGCAGCCTAACTTTGAAGAAGAGGCTCTAGATAAAGAGCAACTACAAGAAGAAGTGCATGAAGAAGAAGTGCATGAAGAAGAACAACCAACAGATGAAGAAACAAAGGTAGAGACGACTCCCAATGCTGACACAGAAAATGGCTCCCAAAGGATAGAGTCATCTCAAGCAGCAGGCCAAACTGAGCAGTCACAGACAACTACAAAGAGACGAAGAGGGCGAACCAGAATGAGCAGAGTGGCTAAAAACCATGAGGACAAGATTGAAGTTGAATTTATCTCTCATGGTGAACACGTTGGAGATGGATCGGTAACACTTTCCTCGTTTGTTGGTCTTCTTGTGAGAGAGACTGTACCAGTACTTCTTGACGATTGGAGGCGTCTTGATGAAAAGCTTAAAGAGACAATGTGGGAGCAAATTCAGGTACTGTTCTTGATATTATTATTTTAACTTCTGAACCTTGTACTATTGTGTTGATTTCTGAAAATATTGTAGGCGAGGTTCAATTTGACAGAAAAGTTTCAAAAAGATAGTGTGTTCAAGCAGATGGGGAATATATGGAGGTCTGCAAAATCAAGGACTGTGCGTCTTGTGCGAGCTATAGGGAGTAAGGAACAACTTATTAACTTAAAACCAAACAATATTAACTCTGTGACAGCTTGGATGAATTGGGTGAAGATGAAGAAATGCAAAGAGTTTAAGGTATGTGTGTGTATTCAATTATATTTTAAATACGTTAATCTAACAATTTTGTTTTACTTTGAAGGTCATCAGTGAAAAATACAGAAAACTGAGGAGAAATCAGATTCCCCACACCACTAGCCGCAAAGTGATGGTTCGATTGGCTCATGAAATGGTATTTTTGTGTTAACTTTATTATTAATTATAAGTCAACAGATTACATAAAGATCTAATATCATATCCTTGTTTTAATTGTAGAAAAAGAAAAGTTCAGACCCAAGCCAGGTCACTAGGAGTAAGGTTTGGATAGCAGGACACACACACTCTGATGGGCGACCTGTGAGGCCAGAGTTTGAAGAAACAATTGTAAGTATTTAGAACCTTTTTAGCTAGTCTCATATCCTTTTTGCTACTCCTAATTGATATCACAAATTTGATGTCAGGAAAAAATCAAATCAATTGATAGTGAAATGGAATGCACTGCCAGTATGAATATAAAAGAAGATGCTGTGAGTCAGGTCTTAGGAAAAGACAAACCAGGAAGAGTTAGAGGAATGGGCAGGGGGATAACTGCTACCAAGCTTGCATTCATGACTGCTAGAGACTCACATGTACGGAAGCTCGAAGCTCAACAAGCTGAATTACAAAAAGAAGTTCTTGGTTTGAAGGATGTAGTTCGTGGCTTAGCTTCATCGAAAAGTAGTGTAAGTTAACATCAAGCTAGTTTGTTATTGTAAGTTAGCTAGTTCAATTTAGTATAATTGCTATTAACTTTTCCTTCTCTTTTTTTTTTCTCTATTTCAGCGACATGATGATGTCTCTAACACTGAGAATAGTGACCTCTGGCAAGGAGGACCTAGGTGTCAGATCTTAGACTGGTGTTCACGGGAGGATGTTGTCATTAGAGAAGGAGAATTCATCTCAGCTGAGCCAACATATAAGATTGGTCGGGTCCCTCTTGGTCCTAATGCGGCAGCTGTTTTGGTTAAGGCAGCTATGGATGAAGAAGCATCTGTCTGGAGGCCTACGCCAACTGTTACAACACTAGTCGAAGCTAAAGGAGTGAAAATTGCATGGCAGTTTGATAAGCTCATTTTGGATGAGCTGGACTCTTCAGCGTATAATAAGGCTGTAGATTCATTGGTAAAATTTTTAATATATTGTTGTACATATGTAAAGATGCAGCTTAATCATGTTGATAACTAATCTACTGTTGGTTTTGGTTTCTTAACATCGATCCATAGGGTACAAATATTGAAGATGATAAAATCCACATCTATGCTTGGAATAAAGAAGATGAAGTTATTGCTGAGGGTCGTCTCGGGTCGACTAATCCAAAGGAGCTGGTAAACAACATTCCTTTGGGTCAAAATGCTGCTGTTGTCAAGGTTTAGAGGGTTCTTAACAAAGATGGATCTCTATGGAGACCAGATGAGGAAAGGCTCGTGATTGGTGACATCGTACTTGGTGAGAGCATCGCCTGGCCTCTGCATAAGATTCAAATAAGTAATATTCAAGCAAACATGGGTGAATGGAGGTCAAAAAGTTTATCACCTGGGGTAAGACTCTAAACCCTCTCTCAGTCTTTAAAATGATATGTTGCATGGATTGTTGTTGTGATGGATTTGTGATAAATTTCCTTCTGTGTTGGAATGAAATTGTGATGAATTGGCTGGAATTTTGTTTGTAGACTTTCAGTAACACCTCTAACACCGGCCATATTGAGAAAAAGAAGTGCATCCTCTTAGATTGGAAAGGGTCTGGGAAAAAGGTTGCAGTTGGTCGAGTTTTCTCAACAAATCCAGAAGATGTAGTTCATTTCGTCCCCTTGGGTGCCAATGCAAGCAAGGTATTTGTTGATGTTCCTACCATTGAAGATGCACCACTTTGGAGAGGAAACACAGAACTGAAAATCATTAAAGATGCTTTGGGTAGTATAATAGCTTGGCCAAATGACAAACTCGTTTACATTTGAAGCATTTGTACTTTGAATAATTGGTGTGTTTGAATTATGTTTGAGTTCGTTTGAATAATTGGTTTTAATATAACATTTATGAATATTTGTTGATCCAAATTACTAGCAGGTTCGATCTGATTGCCAAGAATAGATAACAGATCATAATTAAAATGCTACAGTATAAGAAAGAAATTATAACGTAATATATACAAATTAATAACACTAATAAAATGCTATTGCAAGTAATACAATTGCATATAATAAAACGCTGTGGTAAAACAATTATCGTAGCATAATGTAAAACCGCTACGATAGGTCTTGACCTATTGCTGCGGCCACATAGACAGCGTTTTTAATTACGCTGCGATAGCGATATATAGCGTTTTTCGGCCGCTACCAATAAGCGATTTTCCTGTAGTGACTCGAATGAGTTAAAACCGTCAAATGACCTAGCACATTAGAATCCAATAACACAGAACCCTAATATGCTAAGTCTCTGTGAGATCCAATACCACAGGACCTCACCCCAGTTTACCGTCTATTAGGATTAAATACCACATAATCCTAATCGGTAAACCATCCGGTTAGGATTAAATACCACATAATTCTAACCCACATCATTAGAGTTAAATACCATATAACTCTAATGACCCGTCATTAGGATTAAATACCACATAACCCTAATGACCCGTCAATAGGATTAAATACCATATAATTCTATTGACCCCACCACATATTAGTATCTAGTGACATCGATCAAAAACTCACCGAACCAAGTGACCTAACAATACCCGCTCTCATCTCCGCAACACATGAAATACCACATCATGTGTCAAACCCGTCAATACATGAAATATCACATCATGTATTCGACATCCCAATACATGAAATACCACATCATGTATTAAATATCCACGATCAATCAAATAATATCCATCTTATTATTAAATCTCCGTCAAATACAACAACCCGAGGGTCTCTTTATACAACAAGAAGTCAATGACTTATAACACAAGAAGGTCTTCTGGTATCGAAATGGTCGCGAGATATGCTTCACATCCCTTCTCAATCATCTTCTCGGCTTGAATAGCCAAAATCACTAAGCTTCCCTGCGTAGGTCTCACACCCTGATACACCACCTTCCCGTTGTCATTCTCAAACACCACTCGACCTCTATGACAATCCAAGTGATTTTTATACTTCCCAAGCCAATCCATTCCCAAAATCACATCATAACGCTCCACTGGCCTTACAATAAAGTCCGCTGGCTTCACTTCTCCAGCAATATGAACATCCACATCCTTTATCAAACTATAAGTCTTAAAGACTTGGCCACCAGCCACTTTCACCATTCTCAAATGCTCACTCTCAGAGCCCTTTTTCTTTAACTAATTCCAGAGTAACAAAACATTGAGACGCTTCGGAATCAAACAACACGTGGAAATTAACCCCTCCCACGTTCAAGGTCCCTACACATATTCTATATGTTGAGACCACCACAACAATAACACACAAAAATACTTCATAAACACAACAAAATAATTTAATAATTATAAGATAAAAATTCTAACTAGTGATCGACTTGGAGTTGCTCCCTTCTCCTGACTCGATGCTCAGGGAGTAAGCTCGAGGAGTCACTGCCATCCGCTTAGCTGGTGGAGCTCCTAAACTCCCAACACCTTGTTGTAGCTTAGGACACGAGGTCTTAATGTATCCCACCTCCTTACAATGGTAGCAAGTCCTCATATCTTTATTAGGGCAATTAGCAGCCTTATGACCCATACCTCCACACTTAAAACATCTGGATTGAGTGTTAGATGCACTCTGAGAAGTGCCCTCCCATTTCTTTTTCTGACCTAGAATGAACCTGCCACCTCTTCCCGAACTAGAACAAGAAGGATTCTTAGCTTGAATCTGAGATCCAGCTGCCTTAGCCTCCTCCTTTAAATCCTCTACCGGCTTTGAACCTCCTGAAAAGAATTTAGTACCAAGCCTATGCATGTGATCCATCACAGTGAGATATGACGGAATCATAGGCCCTACAACATCCTCTTTAAACTCGGGATTCGCCATTCTCGGTGGCTCATTAACCTCAGGTGGCGCTATGGGAGCTGGAGTTGGTACTGCCCGTGGTAACCTCTCTAATATCTAAGCCAATAATCCCATCATCTGACCCATCTGATTTACCCCTGCTTGTTGTTGTTGAGCCTCAACTTGTGGTTCATCATTAACCGTTCGAGCCGCATTACCCGCAGCTCCAACATCCTCAACAACGTTCTCACCCATAGGGTCCATACTCTCCTCTGGCTCAAGTGGCTACCTAGCCACCCTTCCTCTACCTCTACCTCTAACTCTTCTAGCACCTCTCACCATCTACACAAGGAACAACGAGTTCAATTTCTCAAAACTTTAACAAAACATTTAAGAAAGAGTCTTACCGTGGAACCTTTTACTTGGCCGAAGAGGATGATTCTACCCAATCCACAATCACACAACCACAAGCATTACATCAAGCAATCAAAAGGCATCAAGCAAGACTCCCACAATCCTAGAACCGCTCATGCTCTGATACCAAAATGAAACTCCCTGACCAGAAGAAACGACAAAAAACCGAGGCGCGAAAACGATAAAATACGGAAATTTTAAAACTGTTTTTTTTCAAACGAAACGAATATACACAACCTTAATCATTCAAAAGCAATCTTACACATACTAACAAGCATAAACATGAGTCCAAAACATCACGACCAAGGCAATAGGAGTACAAAACATAAGATACCAAAAAAAACCTAAGAAACACATCTAATCATCCTCTCCCTTCGGCCTTGGTTCCATGCGCTCCGTAACCTAGAACTTCTCTTTACCTGCACCAAAAGAGGTGCGTAAGCATTGATAATGCTTAGTGAGGTGGTCATCCTGTCCCACGATTATACACACATATGATCATGACTTACCGAAATCAATACGCAAACACAAGCAATCAACACTTACTGATAGAGCTCCATCACAAATTAACACATACAACTTAGACAAGCCAAACATCACACTCAAAGAGGTCAAGAGCTAACACACATATCAATTACGGCAAATCAATGATCACATAGATCAACCACGGTCACGCACTCACCTTTGCTTATGCGCTTAAACCGAAGAACGCACTCTTGATCTTATAACCTTGAACCTCAAAACTTGACATCTTCTTGGCTCAACACAACCACCAAGATCTCTATTATTTTCTGTCAGGAGATCATCAAACACACCTTGAAAAGATTGATCACAAGCTCCCAAACTCAAATTACTAAAACCCCTAATTCAGATTCTTCTTCTCAAAAACGAGCCTTACTACACCAATCATATCTCTTTCCCTAAACCATATTTGGGAAATTCCTTCGGTGAAACTCAAGATAAGACTCTGAAGCACCTATTTACCAAATTTCAAATGAATGCTCCCTCACTCTCTGAAACAGAGCAGTCTTGAGAGAAAATTCATAACTCTTAAACTACTCAAAAGAACTCGACAAATTTTGGTAGATAATTAGTCAAGAAAATGAAAAACTTACTCACAAAATTTCATCTGAAACCGAGACCGTTTGCTAGGCCGATCGGATCTCACAACTCAACCCAAAAACTCTGTTTTTCACCAAGCTTCTTTTCTCTCCTTCTTCTTATTCTCCCTTCTTCTTCTCTACCTTCTTCTCTCTTTTCTCTCTTCTCTCTTTCTCTAGTTTGAGCAAAATATCTTTCAAATGAGAAGAAGAAGAGTGTAGAACCTTTAAGAAGGTTTGAGAGAATATATATATATACATGTATGTATATATTTGATGGTTTAATCAAATATTAAACCAAACCGGATTAAAACTACTAAACCGCAACCGATCGATCTCAATAAATTCCCGTCTCCGTTTAGAAATTCTGTCATAATTCTCGAAATATTTGGGACATCTCTTCGTCCCAAAATATTTCTCTCAATTCTCGTCAAGCCCTGGAATTACTGCTTAATTCCCGATTTAAACCGGACCACTCGGAATTAATTCCCGATGATTAATCCTTTGATTAATCCAACCAAACCACAACTCGTAGGTTATAAATCAAGCTCGATGTTGCCCCGCACTTGGTTCAATAACATCTCTGGATCCAATACCACAAGATCCATCGTGGCCACCCAACAGATAACCCATCAAAATCAAATACCACAGGACTCGAATGAGTTAAAACCGTTAAATGACCTAGCACATTAGAATCCAATACCATATGACCCTAATATGCTAAGTCCCAGTGAGATCCAATACCACAGGACCTCACCCCGGTTTACCGTCTATTAGGATTAAATACCACATAATCCTAATCAGTAAACCACCCGGGTAGGATTAAATACCACATAATCCTAACCCACATCATTAGAATTAAATACCATATAACTCTAATGACCCGTTATTAGGATTAAATACCACATAATCCTATTGACCCCACCACGTATTAGGATCTAGTGACATCGATCCAAAACTCACCGAACCAAATGACATAACAACACCCCGCTCTCATATTCGCAACATATGAAATACCACATCATGCGTCAAACCCGTCAATAATGAAATACCACATCATGTATTCAATATCCCAATACATGAAATATCATATCATGTATTAAATATCCACGATCAATCAAATAACATCCATCTTGTTATTAAATCTCTGTCAAATACAACAACCCGAGAGTCTCTTTATACAACGAGAAGTCAATGACTTATAACACAAGAAGGTCAAAAACTTTTACAACAAGAACAATAACTTATACAACAAGAAACGACTCGGGAACACGGATGTTACAGGTCTCATTTATTAAAAAAAAAAAACATTCGTATATTATTTTTATCTCTTGCATAATCTCATCGAGTATTCTGTTTATTAGTCGTTTACATATTGCTTCAAAAAAAAAAATTAATATTAGTAGTAGTTCTTTTTAGTTCCATCGGCCTATCATACCTTGCATCATAAGCCACATTTGTCTGCATTGTGTTTTATTTTGGAATTTTTGTCGGCTATCTTTTGGTTTTGTTTCTAAGTGTTTCAGGTCTTACACGTCTTTCATAGAATCTGGAGGACGGAGGAGAGCTGAGAAGAAGCATGTCGTCTTGGCAATAATCCGAGAAGAGAATTGCTTTCCTTACTCTCCTTTTAACGCTTTTTCATTATTCACCTGATTGCACACCACTGAATTTTATTCTCATCCGTTTGCATCATCATCTTGTTTACCATCTGACCTCATACCTATTTCATTTCTAACTTGATCAATATATTTACCAATACTAAAAGGAACTGTTACCTGCTCGGTGATCTTAATATCGGCCTTGTCGTTGAGCCATCAGAGCTTGTATGGCCGCGGGTGCTTGGCTCGGACGAGACCTAATTTCTCAACAAGAAGCTTGCTAGCTACGTTGCAAACCTTGTTATTAATGGTGCAACGAGTGTGAAAGAGATTATCTCTTTGCTCGGTCTCCTCGGGTCCGACTTCTACATTGAGAACTCGCTGGATCATAAGAGATTCTCCGGTGTCCGGGTACTCGATGTCATCACTTGGTTCCTCTAGATTGTCGTCGGCTTTGTCTTGGGACTCGTATTCGCTGGTGTTGGTGAGGATCATAACTAGTCGGTTTCGGCACTCTCGAGCCATGTGTCCGCGTCCCTGACATTTTAAACAAGTTATGTCATGAGTACGATTAACTTGGTTAGAAGACTTACCTATGCAAGCCGGACACCTCCTATTAGGAAGACCATGGAAATTTGACCAAGAGACTCAACATGATGGTCGTACAAACCGCTATTCGATCACTCACCATGGAAATTTGACCGAGAGACTCAACACGATGGTCGTACAAGCCGCTATTCGGTCACTCACCATGGCCGTAAGTTTACTCTCGCACCTCTTAGCCCATCACAAGTGCATATACTTCAGGTAAATATGGCTAAGGAAAGAGAGGTAACTAAGTCTAGCCTATATGTGAATTACGGCTCAATTTGTATGACCCTTAGTGCCAAGGGCACCATATTACTAATGATCTACAAAGAATGTCTAAGTGTAGGGACATGTACGACGGACATCCCCGAGGAAATTCAACATCTACTTCAAGATTACATAGATGTGTTCCCTGAAGATCTACCACCAGGCTTACCTCCACTCCGCGGGATCGAGCACCAAATCGACCTAGTACCAGGATTTGCTTTACCGAACAAACCCGCCTATAGAATGAATCCCGAATAAAGTAGGGAATTAGAGAGACAAGGCCGAGAGCTGCTTGATCGAGGCTATATCCGAGAAAGTCTAAGCCCTTGTGCCATACCGATTCTTCTCGTTCCAAAGAAGGAAGGCATTTGGAGAATGTGTGTAGATTACCGCACCATCAACAATATAACCATCAAGTATCGGCACCCTATTCTGCGTCTAGATGACATGCTTGACGAGCTTAGTGGCTCCACCATATTTTCAAAAGTCGATCTCAAGAGTGGATATCACCAAGTACGTATGCGTGAAGGAGACGAGTGGAAGACCTCTTTCAAGACCAAACAAGGTCTATACTAATGGCTTGTCATGCCTTTTGGTCTTACCAACACCCCTAGTATTTTCATGAGACTAATGAACCAGGTTCTTCGTTCTTACATTAGTAAATTTGTTGTTGTCTACTTTGATGATATACTAATCTATAGTAAGAGCATGCATGATCACTTAGAACACTTAGAACTTGTGTTTAATTCACTTCGAAAGGAAGGCTTATTTGCTAACCTAAAGAAGTGTGTGTTTTGTACTAACAAGCTTGTCTTCTTAGGCTTTGTTATTAGTGAGCAAGGATTACAGGTGGATGAAGAGAAGATCCGAACTGTCCGAGAGTGGCCAACGCCGATGACCATCGGTCACGTCCGAAGTTTCTATGGTCTAGCGAGTTTTTGCCGGAGATTCGTGAAAGACTTTAGCACCCTCGCCGAACCTCTCAATGCCGTGATCAAGAAGAACTAACCATTCAAATGGGGAGTTGCCCAGGATCACGCTTTTAATGCCTTAAAAGAGAAGCTAACCCAAGCACCGGTTTTATCATTGCCTAACTTTGACGAAATTTTTGAAATTAAATGTGATGCTTCAAGAATAGGGATTGGAGCTCTTCTTCACTAAAGGAAGAAACCCGTGGCATTTTTCAGTGAGAAGCTCGGAGGAGCCACACTCAACTATCCAACATACGATAAAGAGCTTTATGCCTTGGTGCAAGCCTTACAAATGTGGCAACACTACTTATTGTCCAAGGAATTATCATTCATACCGACCATGAGACACTCAAGCACTTACAGGGCCAAACATCACTCAAAAGGAGACATGCTAAGTGGCTCGAGTTTATGGAAATGTTCCCTTACGTCATTAAGTACAAGAAAGGCACGGACAATGTAGTGGTTGATGCTTTATCAAGACGTTACACGCTGATCATCACACTCAAAGCCAAGATCATGGGATTCGAACACCTCAAGGACCACTATGCCACGGATCCTGATTTTGCCGAGGCTTACGAAGCTTGTGGTAAAGGTGAATTCCATTCACTTTACTTACATGATGGCTTTCTTTTCAGGGATAAAAGGTTATGCATACCTCAAGGATCCATGTGTGACTTGCTTCTCAAGGAAGCTCACGGAGGAGGCCTCATGGGCCATTTCAGCGTAGACAAGATTCTCGCCGTGGTAGCAGATCATTTCTACTGGCCGCATCTTAAGAAGGATCTGGAGAAGACTTGTGCAAGATGTGTCATATGCCATAAAGCCAAATCCAGGTCTCATCCTCATGGTTTATACTTATCATTGCCTATCCCTAACGTCCCGTGGGAAGATATTTCCATGGACTTTGTTTTAGGCTTGCCACAGGTTAAGCATAAAGATTCAATATTCGTGGTGGTAGATAGGTTCTCAAAGATGGCACACTTCATACCGTGCAACAAGACGAATGAGGCGTCTCAAATCGCGGACCTATTCTTCAAAGAAGTGGTAAATTTACATGGTATTCCTAGAACTATAGTTTTTGACCGTGATTCTAAGTTTCTAGGGCACTTTTGGAGGACTTTATGGAAGAAGCTTGGGACAAAGCTTCTATTTTCAACCACTTGTCATCCATAAACAGATGGACAAACGGAAGTGGTAAACCGTACTCTCTCCACTTTACTTCGGGCCACGCTTGGCAGAAATTTAAAAACTTGGCTCGATTGTTTACCTTTTGTTGAGTTCGCTTATAACCATGCAAGACACTCTACTACTAACCTCTCTCCTTTTGAGATTGTGTATGGTTTCAGGCCCTTAGCACCGATGGACTTGTCCCCGATCCCGCAAACTGAACAAGTCAACCTAGATGGCCGGAACCGAAGCGAGTTCGTAAAAAAGATACATGAGCAAGCACGAGCCATAATTATCAAGAAGACTGAGAAGATTAAAGCGCGTGCAGACAAGGGCCGAAAGCAACTCATCTTTGAGCCCGGAGACTGGGTTTGGATCCACATGCGCACAGAGAGATTTCCTCAAAAGAAAAGTTCAAAGCTAGCACCGCGAGGCGATGGTCTATTCCAGGTCCTAGAACGGATCAACGATAATGCATACAAGCTGGATCTCCGCGGGATCCAGGTGAGTTTAACATCTCACATACTTTTAATGTTATTGTCCTTTCGCCTTTTGTTTCATAGGAACCAGTTTTGAGGACAAAACCTTCTCCAAAGGGTGGGAATGATGTGGTCATCGACACTTTGACCGAGCCGCCGAACGAGGAACCAAACAAAGAGCATCTGGACGAGACGATAATGCGACCTCAGACACAAGAAGGTCCTATGATAAGAGCCAGAACACGAAGATTAAGCTTCGGACGGAGCACAACTCACGGACCGGACCAATCGATCAACAGACCAAGCGAGAGTCCTAGACAAGGACACGAACCGAACAACCAAAGACAAATCAAGGTCCCGGAGGTAAAAGGTCATATCACAAGAGCCAGAACCAAGACACTAAGAGCAGAATTCAACATCGCAATACAAGCCCTTCTCGAAGAGACCGAAGGTTTCGCGGATACTAACACAGACCCGAGACAAGACTCTCGGCCAACTGAGGTATGTTTTGTGTTTAATTATTTTTGTTTCCTTGCAGGTGATATGGTTTTGGCCTAATGGTTCTAGCTAGTGTTCCACGTGGCTAGTTCGAGTCCTAGTAGACTCATTTTTGTTTCTTTTATTTTTATGTCTTTTTGGGCATTATCCTTATAAGGGAACGACTTGTTGTTCTCATCGAAAGTGTGTGTCATTTGAGTCTTTTAATTTTGCAAGTCTAGTTGTTTTGAGTCACAACCCTAGGATTGTAGCCGCATGGACTCATATAAAGTCCCTTGGCCGTGTATCATTTCGTTTATCCTTGAACTAATAAAGCACCGAATTCTCTTAAGTTTTCGAAAAAGCTTAAACCCTTGTTCTTGTTCTTTGCGTGAGATTCACTGAGCCAAGATCGTCCTAGCTGCATCAAAGAGTCCTTCATCCTCTTTGTGGTTCGCTATTCAATCCACCAACACGCCATCAAACGTCTTCACGGGAGGAGCTACGAGCTAACCGTCTAGACACCATCACTTCGGTCACGAGTTTGTCTAAGGAGATGGAGCTTCGAACTAGCTTCTTACCAACCTCAGAACTGATCCAAGGACTCACCACCGAGTCTTATATCAGTGTCGTTGTTAAAACTCTACCGTTTCTTTATTAAACTCTACCGTTTCTTTCATAAAACCCTAGTAACCTAACAAGAAAAATTGAACCGTTTTAATCGTTTTCCCTCCAAATATCACCTAAACTCTACTGTAACTCTATATTCTAGCCTACTGTATCGATATCTTCTATAGTCTACCGTTATGTTATCTCTCAAAGTATACCGCTATTACATCTCCAAAAGTCTACCGTATCCATATATCCTTCTTAAGTCTACCGCCTTGATATCTCCGATGTCTATCGTTTCTGTATTTCCTAAAGTTTACTGTCTCGAAATTATCAACTAAAGTCACGACGACGCAGACAAAGGTTCAACTGCATCTTCCTCCTCAATCTTTCTGTTAATTGGTCTTTCGTGGTCATCCTCCAAAGCCGGCATCGTCGTCGACGGAGCGTTGGCATTGTCGTCGACGGGAGCGTCGGCGTCGTCGTCGGTCTTCGTCTTTGGTCGAAGACCGATTTCTGTTTTCAAAAAAAAATTAATAATTCATGGTATTTTTGTAATAAAAAAAAGAAAAGGCTGGTTTTTATATCTTTTTACCTAAACTTAAAACGCATATTATAACAAAAAGTTGGTCTAGTAATATCGAAAAACATGTAGGTTGTTTGACACAACTGTCTCTATATTAAATTAGATAAAAACATAAGGTTTTATTTAGTTACATAAATAGCTACTCTTATCATACTAGACAAAACAACCAGTTTTTAGAAGACAACAACTTTGATTGTCTTGTCTAATATGATAAGAGTAGTCATTTATCCAACCAAATAAAACATGTAAGTTTTAATGAAAGGTTATTGTGAAAATTTATAAAATATAATGGTCTATTTACTACAACAAGTTTGTTGCCAGCAAGCAAACAAAAATGAGCCATTTTATACCGGTTTCATCGTAAGTTTTCAAGCTTTGAACCCAACACGTTGAGCTAGTCATAATAACTATACCATATTATAGGTCGTTTTTGAAGACAATACACAATCAATGTTATCAATTTTATTCTTCACGTTGTGTTAATAAGCGAATATAAGTTACTACATCTGGACGTACGAAGATTGGACGTACGGAGTTTAAGTTCCATGATCCAAAGGATAACTTTTTTTGACTATGGTTCTTGCAATTGATCGAGAGAGTTGAGAATCACATATATTTCTCTTTTTTGCCTCACCTTGGAACTGAATTTTTCTTAAACTAGGCTTCACATGACCAACTTTCATGCTATTAGTTATTTAACATTTTACCAAAAAACTTTCATGCTATTAGTTTGCACTATCTTCGTCAATGTTTCGACAAATTTTCATTAAGACAACAGAGTTCCCGTTCCTAGGCTTCACTAATTGTGCTGTTGGTTCTTTTCCAGGTTGAGTCCCTTGAAGTATTCAAAGACATAAAACACAGTGACACATTTAGAATCTTGATATCCCTCAAGCAACGCAGTCGCCAACCATTGCTCGAGGCACATCTGTTTTTTTAATCCACCAAACAAACTATTCAGAACATAATCATACAAGTATACAACCATTTTAACCATATCTTCGAAGAAGAAACGATAACTGATAACAGATTTCCTAAAAATGCATAACTCTAATTCTAATTTTGGAAACCCTAAGACGTGAATCGTACACAATATATATATATATATATATATATTTTTTGAATGAATGTAAAATTGTATTCAACAAAAAACACTATTTTTACAATAAATGCGTCAAAGTGGCACTACAAGAATTGATTCTTTTGAGAAGACGATTGGTGACCGAAGTCGACGTATTTGGGACGCATTTGTGACAACAATAAATTATCCACAAATTTTTCCTTAAATCGTTCGTAAAAATTTCCAACGGAAATTAATAGCAAAATTTTCCACCAATTTGCTACGACCATATAAATAAATTTTTTTTCTTCCGTGGTCGTAAATTGGTTGTAATATTAGAGAGAACACATTACTAGGATATAGAAAAAAAAAGAGCAAAATATAAAGAAATTATACGAACAAGGCTTGGGGAGACGATCGTCGTTATCAGTACGGACTTTCCTCTCGGCCGTGACGGGGGCTTTCTCAGCGACCGTAGCAATAGAATCTGCTCCTGCATCTGTCGCCATGGCTCGTTCTCGTTTCGTATTTTGCTTTGTGGGAGATCTGATGAGATTGGTAACTGATTCCATATAAGTCGCGGGAGTTGCTTCGCCCTTGAACAAGCACTCTTTTGTTGACACGTGTTTCTATGACTAAGCATTGTTGTTTCTTTTCATGAGAGTTAGGGTTTGATTGAGAAAGTAGAGCTTAATGATCATTAAAATCCAATCACAAATTTTTTTTAGAGCATTAAGTAGAGTATAGAAGGCTCTTTAATGCTTTACACCATAATGCTCTTTAATTGAGTTTTTTCTAAGCTTAAAGGCTTTTAAAAATTAAAAGACAAATTTGTCCTTAATTATTAATTGAAAATCTAATACAAATAGGATCATAACTCATACACATCATTTAAACTAAATTTTGTTTTCACGTCTCAGACATACAAACCCTCGGTGAGTTTTTACAATTGCAACTAAGAAAAATTTCGAAAACATGATCATGATCACATATATCAATTCCATACGTGTTAAAAAAGCTTCGAAAACATGATTCTCACATATATGACTTTTGTGTAATCATACTTACCTAACTTTATATAAAATATTATTTTATACGTTCATCGAACATAAATGATGCTGATTTTGATGAGTACAAAAGAATGGGAGAACAAGCATTGAATGTTTTAGATACAGAATATGAGTGAGAATATGAAGCCATGTGTTGTGAACCTACAGGAGATACATACATGTCACGACTTCCTAACAATATTACAGAAAGTATTTGGACTAGTTAGTATTAGTTATGGAATCGTTATAAACACGTTAGTCCTTTTCTCAATCTCTCTTAGTATTTTTTTTTTTTGCTTCTATATTTGGTTACGTTGATTTGGTCAAACTTGATATGTTTCATGATAAGAATATCTTTAGTTTATTTCTTGTGATTTTATGCTTTTTCTATTTTGTAAAATATTGTTTTCTTCTAAAAAATTCAAAATGAAGAATCATGTCTATTTTAGTAATTTTGTATCTATATGCTCACCATAACATAATATTTTTGGAGCATAATGCAATATAATGCTAATGCTTTATTAAAAGATTTACCAATCAAACCCTTAATAAAGCATCCCTCAATTTATTAAAACAAAAATTGAAAACAACATATCTAGTTTTCAAAACATTGTAAAATATTAAATAGGATTTGTCGGATTAGTAAAATAAATTTAACATATAGTAATTATCATGACAACAAAAAAGCACAATGAAAAATGTTGATAGAATTTTTTTTTAGTTATATTAGAAAGCTTTTTAAAAAAAATTAAACATAGTTTGAAAAAGAAAAGAACAATAACTTTGAATTATAAATTAAAATTTGACTTGAAATTTTTTTTGTTCGGCAAACTTGATTTCATTACTAATAAACGGTTACAAAAGGTCAGATCGAAACATTTCGGGTCCTCGGCCGAGAGTTCGAAGGTACAAATTATATTCGAATAATATACGAAATTAAGAAGCAATAAATTGGGTTTTCAGCCCACGATATCTGAGAGTTTTCCTCGATGGGCCAATAAAAGGCCCATATAACACATTTGCATCAAAAGGCACAAAGCCTACAAAGCCCATTAGGTTTAGAAGAGTCATCCTTGTAGCTGCGGGCGCCACCATCACCAGAATCCTCCGGCCAACTTTAGACGTTAGACGTGGACAGTGGAGGGAATGATTGGCGTTACTGAGTCTTGGAGATCGGAGATGAGCGATTCTGGTGGACCGTTTAATGGTCTGAAATCCGGATGGGATTGTCTTGCCGCCGCAGAAGCAGATCAGCTTCTTCGCCGTTGGACAAGGTCGGCTGTAGGTTGATATGTCTGCATTTTATATGGTTTTAGCTTGCATTATTCATTCATTTAGCCTTCTTTAATAGCCTGTTCTTAGCATTTATCTCTAGTTTTGCATACTTAGCGTGTTTTGCATTAGAATCGCATGCATTTTGCATTTTGGACTTGTTTCAGGTGCATTCAAGGGATGTTGGAGATGTTGAAGTCAAATGAAGAAAAAGGAGAGTTTAACTCGACCAGAAACTCGAAGGAGACTGACTTTAGCACCCAGCTCGAGCAAGATGGTCGAGCTAGTGCATTCTGCACCAAAAACTGCACTTTGAGACTGACTCTAGCAAGCCTGATCGAGTCCATGATCGAGCTAGGCATAAAGATGCAATCTTGAAGTTTCTAAAGCCTAGCTCGACCCCCATGATCGAGCCCGTGATCGAGTCCAAGGAAAAAAGAGCCGTCTTGAAGTTTTTGGACCCAGCTCGACCCCCATGGTCGAGCTCATGATCGAGTCTGGCGAATAAAAATGCAATCTTGATTTAAACCCAGCTCGACCACCCATGGTCGAGCTGGACCTTATCCGCACATTTTTACTATTTTGCCCATGGCGTTTTTAGGGTTTTAAGACTTAGTATAAATACTCTCTAAGATGTTTAAGAGAGAAAACGCGTTTTTAGGCAGAAATTAGGTTTTCTTAAGTGTTCTTCATCTGTTCTTGCTTTCTGGATCCTATATCTTTGATTCTACTGAGTATTTGTGTTTGAATCTTTCTATTCTATCTCTTCTCTTCCTTATCTTTCTACTTATGCAATTTATTTTGATTTCTGGGTTTGTGATTATGTTGTTCTTCATGGTTTCTGAGTAGTCATTAGGGTTCTTAAGGATGGGTTTGATTAGGTGTAGAATCTTAGTCTTCTAGGTGGTTTAAGAGTAGATTGTTTGATTTCTCTTCTAAATCAGTGTTCTTAATGCTAATTTCTCTCTGATCAATTGAGATTAGAACTTAGGTGTTTTTCCGCCTAGAAGGTGTTTGATAAAATGCTTGACTGAACTGATGTTAGAGATTTGCATACCTAGCCTAAGGGATTAGTTGTCTAGGGTGTTTATTGATAATATTGAACTGAATCTTAATGCCTGCTAGGGTAGATTTCGCTAAGGGATTGGGTCTGGAACTGGTCTAGCTTGAGGTTACTTATCACGAGAGTGGACTTAACTGGTTGTGATGTTTGATGTCTAGGGAATAGCTTGATTGCGTTTGTTAAACCATCTGGGTAGGCTAAGAGGACACACTGAGTCGATTACCCCATCCTTAGGAACTTCTCTTGCATTGATTGAATTCTCGTCTAACCCTATACACTGTTTCTGTATTGCCTTGCTCTTGTTAGTCCTATACAGTATCTGTTTTAGTTTCCATTTTAAGTTTCTTTCTAGGGTGTTAGAGTCCTATACGCTCTTGCTTGGCTTGACTTGAATGATTTGATCTCATCCTTTTTGGTTAATATCTTCACCCTTATGGATTGACACCTTACTATACTGCAACGAAACTTTGGTCTAGTAAGGAATTGACCTATTTCAAATTGGCGCCGTTGCCATTTGGGTGTTGTTTGTTACAATTAGGATTTCAAATCGTTTTAGATCAAGTTCTTATTCGATCTACTCTGTTCCTGACTTAGTTTTTTCTTTTTGTCTCTTTGCATTTCAGGTACAATTTGACTCGATTTCACCAGCTCGACCACGCTAGATCGAGCTAGCCTAGCTCGACCACACCTGCTCGAGTCCGCCCATCGAGTTAGCTCCCCCTGCATGCAAACGAGATCAAAAGGCAGTCAGAACCTCATTCGCTATCTCGACAATATTAACAAGCTACCACAACAGTTGAGAGAGCAGAGAGAACATCTCAGAGTAGATCACCAAGATCCACTAGTTATGGCTGACCATAATCCACCACCAGAGCCTGCACCTATGCCTCCTCAGAGAAGGCCGCGTCTGATTGGTGCAGGAGATGCTCCAAACACTCACACCAACAGACAAGGGATTGTACCTCCTACAGTCCAAAACAACAACTTTGAGATCAAGAGTGGCTTAATAGCTATGGTACAGAGCAACAAATTCCATGGGCTTCCTATGGAAGACCCTCTCGATCATCTAGATGAGTTTGATAGGCTCTGTAGCCTCACCAAGATTAATGGCGTCAGCGAAGATGGTTTCAAGCTGCGACTCTTTCCATTCTCTCTTGGTGACAAAGCCCATCTCTGGGAGAAGAATCTACCTCATGGCTCTATTACTTCATGGGATGATTGCAAGAGAGCTTTCCTTGCCAAGTTCTTCTCCAATGCCCGAACCGCTCGCCTCAGGAACGAAATATCCGGATTTTCTCAGAAAGATGGGGAAAGTTTCTGTGAGTGCTGGGAACGATTCAAGGGCTACACCACTTAATGTCCTCATCATGGTTTCAGCAACGAGTCCCTACTAAGCACACTTTACAGAGGGGTTCTCCCAAAAGTCCGAATGCTTCTTGATACAGCCAGCAATGGTAATTTCCTCAACAAAGATGTTAATGACGGATGGGAGCTTGTCGAGAACCTTGCTCAATCAGATGGAAACTACACTGCGGAGTATGATAGAAGTGTAAGGAGTAATGTTGATTCAGAGGAGAGGCATCGTAAGGAGATGAAGGCTATGAATGCCAAGTTAGATCAGCTCCTACACCAGCAGAAGCATGTCCACTTTGCAAATGAAGATACGGTTTTTCAGGTTCAAGATGGGGAGGATGACGGTCTAGAAGAGGTCAGCTATGTGCAGAATCAGGGGCAGTACAACAAAGGTTTCATCAATTACAAGAACAACCCGAATCTCTCTTACAGAAGCACCAATGTTGCTAACCCTCAGGATCAAGTCTACCCGCCTCAGCAACCACCACCTCAGTCCAAGCCTTTTGCTGCTTACAACCAGAATCAGAGTTTTGTTCCTAAGCAGCACTACTCGAACAGCTACTCGCAACAGGGAGTCATGGGTCCTCCACCTGGTTTCACATCTCACCAAGCTCAGCCTTCTACCGCTCCAGATAATCAGATGACACAAATGTTGCAACAAATTCTACAAGGCCAAGCGGCTGGCGCAATGGAAACAGCTAAGAAACTCGGTGACATGAAAACGCAGATGGATTATACCTATAATGATCTCTCTAGCAAATTTGAGTCATTGAACTCCAGAATTAAGTACTTGGAGGGCAAAACTGCATATACTTCCTCCCCAGCACCTATTGGACAACTTCCAGGAAAAGCAATTCAGAACCCCAAGGAGTATTGCAATGCCATCTTTTCAATGGACTCAAGTCCCATTGCTGATCATGAAGCTGCATTTAGAGAAAATGATACTTTGCTTTCTGGTTCAGATGCTAACACCAATGCAATCACCTTAAGGAGTGGAAAGGAGTTACCTGAGAGAGAAGGATCAGTTAAAGTCACTGAGGACAGTGAGATTGACGATGGGGAGGATTTGAGCTGCAAAGATTACAAAAAAACCCGTCTAGAGGCTGACTCTAGCACCCAACTCGACCAACTAGGTCGAGTCAGCCCTCTACCTGCTGCAAAACCTGCTGTTTCAGAGAAAAAAAAGCACCCTTTGTCCCTCCTCCTTACAAACCCAAACTGCCTTTCCCAAAACGATTCAAAAAGGAGGTAATGGATAAGTATAGAGCGCTTTTTGACAAGCACATGAAGGAAGCAGAGATTAGGATACTTCTCATTGATGATACCTTCTCAATGTTTCCTGCATATCAAAAATTCTTGAAGGATGCAGTAAACGAGAAAGCCAAAGAGATTCAAGGTATGGTGGTTTTGACAGAAGAATGTAGAGAGGGTATAGATGGGGAGGATTTAAATCAAGGTCAAGTTGAGAAGCCAGACTCGACCGACAAGCTCGACCAGCTAGCTCGAGTGCCAGGTCGAGCCAGTGTGCTACCTGTTGAAAAACCAGTTATTTCTGAGGAAAAGAAACAACCCTCTGCCCCCCCTCCTTATAAACCTAAACTTCCATTCCCAGGAAGATTCAAGAAGGATAAGGACGTAACCATGATTGACAACAAGGGTAATGTCAATTGCATTGATTCACCCAGCACGACAAAGATTGAGCCTAAGTCTCTCCCCAAGCTTGGCAATCCTGCTATGTTCTCCATAGCCTGCTCTCTTGGTGATCTGAAAATTGAAGATGCTCTATGCGACTCCGGTTCAAGTGTGAATGTCATGTCCCATGAGATGTTACAGAGTCTTGGGATAGGAAGCATCACTCCTCACCCATCACCCATCACTTTTGGAGATGCTCATTCACGGAAGCCACTTGGTCTTCTTGAAGATTATCCACTTAAAGTTGGGGATTGTATAGTCCCAACAGATTTCGTTGTTATGGAAATGAAGAAGGCTAACAAGCTCCCACTCCTCCTTGGAACTCCCTTCCTCAATGATATGCTTAAATTAATACCCTAAAAGATACTAAAGCAGTTGCTGCAGTATAACAGGGGTCGAACACAAGGACTCAGGAAAATCACACAATAAGCAAATTAGTGAAGATTAAGCTAAGCAATTCGCAGTTAATTAATAAACAGAAGAACGAAATATGATTGGTTGATTAAATTCAGGGGAAAGATCAGGCTCAGGGTAACTCTCAGGAAATCAAAGATAAATGATAATCAATCAACCAAGGTTCAATTCAATTAAGTGCCGTTCTTAAACTCAAACACGATAGTATAGTTGACCAACTCTCGTTGTGAAAACTAACTAAGTCTAAAATCTAGAATTCCAAATCTCTTTGTAAATCCTACAGATTAAACCAGCAATTAATTCAAGTTTGATATGTTCACAATTCAATTAACCCAAATCTCTTTGCAGATAATCAAATTGCTCACCCTAGGCTTTATCAGATTACTCAATTGCACTGTCGTGCCGAATCGATTAATCTAAGTTCTATGTTCTAGGTGATCAACCTAGAAATAGCGAGAGATCCAGGAGGCAACTGCTTCGGCCAGTAAGCTGCTTCTCCACCAAGAGAGTATGGGAAGAGCTTACAAAAGAGGTATTCCTGTGGAACTCCATTGTACTTCATGCTAGTGACCAAATCTTCAAATTTCTCAATGTGATCCATAGGGTGTTCATGAGAAAGGCCGGTGAAGGGGTGCTGTCCAACAAGAGCGAAGTAAGCAGGCTTCAGCTCAAAGTCATTCCTCTGGAAAGTCGGAATACGGATCGCTGCACGATTGGCATAGAACTGATCCGGTCGGTTGTAATCGCCAAGTGTCCGTTCTGCAACAGCTTGGGGTTGTTGTGGAGGAGGTAGTTGTCCACCTTCCTCATCATGCACTAAACCCTGTGGAAGATCCATCTCAACTGTAGTTCTTTTCCTTGTTCGAATTGTGCGTTCAAGCTCTGCTAGCTCTGAGTTGGAGAGATTGATCAGTGGTGTGTTCTTCGTTCTCCTGGTGGTACGCTGATGCATACACCTGAAAATCAAAAGACGAGAAATTAAGTAACCAAAATTTCAAAAACAGACGTTCAGTGTCGATCGATACCAATGGAGTATCGATCGAGCGACGACGAACTTAGACAAAATCGACAACTAAAATTCTAAAGGTGAATTTTTAGAGTCCCCGGCAACGGCGCCAAATTTGATATGCTCAAATTAATACCCTAAAAGATACTAAAGCAGTTGCTGCAGTATAACAGGGTCGAACACAAGGACTCAGGAAAATCACACAATAAGCAAATTAGTGAAGATTAAGCTAAGCAATTCGCAGTTAATTAATAAACAGAAGAACGAAATATGATTGGTTGATTAAATTCGGGGAAAGATCAGGCTCAGGGTAACTCTCAGGAAATCAAAGATAAATGATAATCAATCAACCAAGGTTCAATTCAATTAAGTGCCGTTCTTAAACTCAAACACGATAGTATAGTTGACCAACTCTCGTTGTGAAAACTAACTAAGTCTAAAATCTAGAATTCCAAATCTCTTTGTAAATCCTACAGATTAAACCAGCAATTAATTCAAGTTTGATATGTTCACAATTCAATTAACCCAAATCTCTTTGCAGATAATCAAATTGCTCACCCTAGGCTTTATCAGATTACTCAATTGCACTGTCGTGCCTAATCGATTAATCTAAGTTCTATGTTCTAGGTGATCAGACTAGAAATAGCTTTGAGAACAACCTATGGTGAAGAATCTATTCAGATTATGAACCCTAACTAATCAATCATCATAAATCAGGGAAATCCATATGAGAAAACCCTAAACCTAAAATGAAACTACTCAGACATGATAGATGAAACAAATAACATAACTGAATAGATCATGAAATTAAATAAATCAAAAGAATAAAAACAAGGGTTCGGGATCTTCTCTATGATGAACAAAGTCTTGGATCCGTCTCCCTCACAAAAGTCTCAAATCTCAATGGTGGCTCAAAAAATAAAAGTGAAAAGTAAAGTCTGCAGCCCCCCCGACCTAATGACTAAAAGTTTGCTTAAATAAACCTAAAAACACGAGCTGGGCTTCTTTGTAAATAAGGGAAAGTATTGGGCTTCTTATGGGCTTCCTTGAAAATCTCTTCTGCGCGTTGATTAGGTCGGTATCGATCGATACCATGATGGTGTCGATCGATACTCAGGCTTCAAAACGGGTACTTTCTTCGGTTTGCTCCAAAAAGGCTCCAAATGCCTCCAAAATCTCCAATTTCGTCCCAAACGTGCTAAAACCTGAAAAGACTCTAAAATGATAGAAAAAGCACTAGAAAGACTCGATAAAGCGACTTATATCATGGCTAAAAACGGGTAAAATCCATGATATATCACGCCCCCAGACTTAGCCTTTTGCTTGCCCTCAAGCAAAACAGAAAACTAAGTTAGAGAAAGAGGTTTGAAAAACCTTAGAGATCTGACCTCTTACCGAAATCGCTGTAATGACCCTTTTTCCCAAGCACCCGCTGCTGCCTGATCAGCTCCAGATCTAACCACCATGTACTTCTCCGTAGGAACCCCAACTTCCCAAGACTTCACTTATTATCTCACACCAATATTCATCTAAGCTCTCATCGCCAGTTTCATCGCTGCAATCAGTGTTCAAGAACTTTCTAGATTCTTGCCCATACAATATCATAGCTAAAGAACCATCTATTCATCAACATTTATTGCTTTTTGGTGTTCTTTATCTCCCCCAGACTTATTTCATAATCAGTTCTCATTAGATTTCAACAGCGCAGGTTTATCTGAACAGCATATACAAATCAAGATCCGAAACGCGAGTATTGATAGTGTTTGCTACCGAATCCCCGGTTCTTACCCTCTCAATATATCAAAAGTCTTAGGTGAATAATGGGGTCATAGGAAATTTTCCTACCCCTCACTTCAGGCCTTTGTGTGATCATTCCTTATCCAAGTAGAATAATGGGATCATAGGAAATTTTCCTACCCCTCTACTCGGCGGAAATCATTTAATCTTTTATATAGATTTTACCTGTTTTAACGCAAATATGTATCCAACAATTTTCACGGGAGAGATATACCACAATTTTCAAGCATGATGGATTTCTTAGCCAGATATGAATGATGAATCAAGCTCTAAGAACACTAACCGCGTAGATGAAGTGCAAAATTTGGCTAAAGCTTGTGAAGAACCTTGCTGGAGACATCAGTGATTTCTAGCTGGCTGGTTATCCCTTGGATTTTTCATTAGTCGAACTGAAACTAGTCCTGTAACAGTGGTCACTCAAAAGCAAAATCAGAACAACAAAGTCAAGCACAATCCAGAAAACTCTAAGTTGTTTTGACTCAATTAAACAAAATTATTATTATTTTTTTTTTTTTTTTTTTTTTTTAAAAATGAAAACACAATGTCAGTAACTACCTCCCCCAGACTTAAACAACACTGTCCCCAGTGTTTATCAAGCCCAGAGAAAGTGAAGGAAAACAAAGGACAAAACGAAATAGGTCAAGAACAAGAGGTGTTACCATAAAGCAGTGGTGTCGATCGATACCATGGTGGTGTCGATCGATACGGAACAAAAACGACCATCCTTCTTCCGACCTGATTCACAAGACACAACAAAACACAAAAACAAAAACTCATATTTATAGACTTACCAGTGGGTTGCCTCCCACTAAGCGCTTGTTTAATGTCACGAGCTTGACTTTGGCTAAGAGATCAGTCAGGACAAGGTGGAGGACTCACTCCAAAATAAGCTCCACAATCAGACATCTGCAGCTTCAAAGTTTTGCTCATCATATCCTCTTCTTTCTCTTTCATCTCCGGAGGAATGAGAACTCTAACCTTAGAGAAAGGTTTCGAGGTTCCCTTGCACTTCACCTTATATTCGATCGAATCTCCATCACACTTCTGAGGAATCAAAGTGAAATTAGCAGCACCGTTGATCTTCTTGCTCGTCGCCTTCCTCTTTGTTGCCTTGGTCTTCTCCACAACTTTCTTGGGGTGTTGGGGGGGTTCATTTGAAACATCTGCGACTTTTGGTTCATCATAAGACTCATCTAGCAGATCGATCATCAGAGTCTCGCCCGAGGCAATGGTGATGCACGAGACATGTCTGGGCGCTCTTCCAGAAGGAATGGCATCGTAGAAGACTTCTCCGTCAATGCAAGAGAAAGAGATTCTCTTATTAGGCGTGTCCATGATCGCGCCAACAGTAGCCATAAATGGTCTTCCCAAAATCAAGGGCACCCTGGATCCTTGGCTCATCTCCACAACCTGAAAATCAGTAGGAATCAGACAATCTCCTATTTTAACAGGTAAATCAAGAATTGTAGCGTAAGGGAGTGAGCTAGAAGAATCCGCGTATGTGAGAAGCGTGTTAGGAGATCTCATATCAGCTTTCAATCTCTCTGCAATCGCCCTCGACATGACGTTGACACTAGACCCTGAGTCAACGAGAGACTCCTTGAAGTTTACTCTAGAGATGGAGCATGGAACTGAGAATTTCCCTGGGTCTTCCCTCTTTGTCAACTGTCTCAGCGGTGGTGGTGTATCAGCAACGGGAGGTCCTGCAACCATTTGTTTTGACAAAAACTTGCTTCTAGCAGCCTCCCACTCCTCTCTTGTCAGCTTGGGAAGAACAGGGTAAGGTAGCTTTGGTTTGTATACCCGTTCCTCAACCATCTCTGTCCTTTTCTCAGTTATTGATTCAGCTTGCGAAGGGTATCGCCCGATACCAGATGAGTGTCGATCGATACTGGAGTTTTGTATCGTCTCTGCAGGTTGGTGTCGATCGACACAGGTAGGGGTGTCGATCGATACGCGTGGAATGTCAGAATTCTTATCTTCATCTTCAGCAACCTTCGAATCTACAGCAGGTCTCGGGAAGTGTCGATCGACACCGGGAAGGTATCGGTCGATACTAGTATCACTGAATACGAACACATTCATCTCAGGCTCAAAATCCTCTTCTCTAGCGCTCGAGGTGATTGCATTGACATGTCCATGCTGTGGTTGAACTATCTTTCCCTTGACAGCTGCTGATGTCTGAGCTATTTGACTTTCCAGCATCTTCTGATGGATTTCGAGAGCGTTGATTTTCCCATTCAGATCAGTGTACACATTATCCAGCTTTCTATTAAAATCCACAGTCATTTTTTCTTGTCCCTGCAGAATTTGTTCCAAGAGGATCTCTGTCTTACTCTCTGTAGACCTCGGAGAATGCGGTTGGTAAGATGAATTACCGTATTGGCGAGTAAAGTCATTGCTCTGAAGTGGTTTTTGGGCGAATTGTGTGGCACCAAAACCAGATTGGTTACCACCAGATTTGTAACCACCTTGCTGATTGTTGTTGAGGCTTCTGTTGTTGTTGTAACCAAATCGCTGACCCTGAAAACCAGAATCACCAATGTAGTTAACATCTTCTGTTTCATCTTTAATCTCCTCTACTTCCTCAGCAAAATGCACAGCCTTCTTTGTCTTCCCCACTAGCAGGTTGTGCATTGTGTCTAGCTTCGCCTGAACCTCAGCAATCTGCGAACTGTCAGCAACACTAGCGAGCCTCTTCCGCTCAAAATCAGCATTCTTGGTGCTATTGCTAGACGCCAAGTTTTCAATCAGCTTCACAGCATCAGTGGGAATCCTAGTGTTGAAATTCCCGTTGCTTGCAGAATCCAGTGCCATCTGATACCTCCAATCAATCCCTCTGTAAAAGGTCCCGAGTAGTTGAACTTGACTGAAACCGTGATGCGGACAGTCTCTCTGGTAGGATCTGAATCGCACCCAAGCAGCCTTGAGTGCTTCTGTTGGACCTTGAGAAAATTGAGATATCTTGTTCCTGAGTTCCTCTGATCTCGCATCGTCATAAAAGTTATTCAGGAAAGCGTTCTTGGTCTCATTCCAAGTAGCGAGAGATCCAGGAGGCAACTGCTTCAGCCAGTAAGCTGCTTCTCCACCAAGAGAGTATGGGAAGAGCTTACAAAAGAGGTATTCCTGTGGAACTCCATTGTACTTCATGCTAGTGACCAAATCTTCAAATTTCTCAATGTGATCCATAGGGTGTTCATGAGAAAGGCCGGTGAAGGGGTGCTGTCCAACAAGAGCGAAGTAAGCAGGCTTCAGCTCAAAGTCATTCCTCTGGAAAGTCGGAATACGGATCGCTGCACGATTGGCATAGAACTGATCCGGTCGGTTGTAATCGCCAAGTGTCCGTTCTGCAACAGCTTGGGGTTGTTGTGGAGGAGGTAGTTGTCCACCTTCCTCATCATGCACTAAACCCTGTGGAAGATCCATCTCAACTGTAGTTCTTTTCCTTGTTCGAATTGTGCGTTCAAGCTCTGCTAGCTCTGAGTTGGAGAGATTGATCAGTGGTGTGTTCTTCGTTCTCCTGGTGGTACGCTGATGCATACACCTGAAAATCAAAAGACGAGAAATTAAGTAACCAAAATTTCAAAAACAGACGTTCAGTGTCGATCGATACCAATGGAGTATCGATCGATACTGACGACGAACTTAGACAAAATCGACAACTAAAATTCTAAAGGTGAATTTTTAGAGTCCCCGGCAACGGCGCCAAATTTGATATGCTCAAATTAATACCCTAAAAGATACTAAAGCAGTTGCTGCAGTATAACAGGGGTCGAACACAAGGACTCAGGAAAATCACACAATAAGCAAATTAGTGAAGATTAAGCTAAGCAATTCGCAGTTAATTAATAAACAGAAGAACGAAATATGATTGGTTGATTAAATTCAGGGGAAAGATCAGGCTCAGGGTAACTCTCAGGAAATCAAAGATAAATGATAATCAATCAACCAAGGTTCAATTCAATTAAGTGCCGTTCTTAAACTCAAACACGATAGTATAGTTGACCAACTCTCGTTGTGAAAACTAACTAAGTCTAAAATCTAGAATTCCAAATCTCTTTGTAAATCCTACAGATTAAACCAGCAATTAATTCAAGTTTGATATGTTCACAATTCAATTAACCCAAATCTCTTTGCAGATAATCAAATTGCTCACCCTAGGCTTTATCAGATTACTCAATTGCACTGTCGTGCCTAATCGATTAATCTAAGTTCTATGTTCTAGGTGATCAGACTAGAAATAGCTTTGAGAACAACCTATGGTGAAGAATCTATTCAGATTATGAACCCTAACTAATCAATCATCATAAATCAGGGAAATCCATATGAGAAAACCCTAAACCTAAAATGAAACTACTCGAGACATGATAGATGAAACAAATAACATAACTGAATAGATCATGAAATTAAATAAATCAAAAGAATAAAAACAAGGGTTCGGGATCTTCTCTATGATGAACAAAGTCTTGGATCCGTCTCCCTCACAAAAGTCTCAAATCTCAATGGTGGCTCAAAAAATAAAAGTGAAAAGTAAAGTCTGCAGCCCCCCCGACCTAATGACTAAAAGTTTGCTTAAATAAACCTAAAAACACGAGCTGGGCTTCTTTGTAAATAAGGGAAAGTATTGGGCTTCTTATGGGCTTCCTTGAAAATCTCTTCTGCGCGTTGATTAGGTCGGTATCGATCGATACCATGATGGTGTCGATCGATACTCAGGCTTCAAAACGGGTACTTTCTTCGGTTTGCTCCAAAAAGGCTCCAAATGCCTCCAAAATCTCCAATTTCGTCCCAAACGTGCTAAAACCTGAAAAGACTCTAAAATGATAGAAAAAGCACTAGAAAGACTCGATAAAGCGACTTATATCATGGCTAAAAACGGGTAAAATCCATGATATATCACGCCCCCAGACTTAGCCTTTTGCTTGCCCTCAAGCAATAACAGAAAACTAAGTTAGAGAAAGAGGTTTGAAAAACCTTAGAGATCCTGATCTGTTACCGAAATAGCTGTAATGACCCTTTTTCCCAAGCGCCCACTGCTGCCTGATCAGCTCCAGATCTAACCACCATGTACTTCTCCGTAGGAACCCCAACTTCCCAAGACTTCACTTATTATCTCACACCAATATTCATCTAAGCTCTCATCGCCAGTTTCATCGCTGCAATCAGTGTTCAAGAACTTTCTAGATTCTTGCCCATACAATATCATAGCTAAAGAACCATCTATACATATACATACTTGGATTTTCTTTCATCTGTTTATACCACTCTTTGCTGATCCAAGTAGCTGTTCTCATCATTAGAACAGTTTTACCATGCCTTTAGCCTAGCCTTCTTTCAAGCCATGATATTATTTTCTTGAGTGTGTGAGGCCTATTTCTGAATGAGCTTGGTAGAAAGTGTTAGGTTTGAGCCGACAAGGATAGAATCTCATGTAGTTCTGGTTTGCAATTTTTGAATCAGTTAGGACTAGGTGGGTTCTTGATCATTGGGTATTGGGTTTGGTTCTGTGAAAAGAAAAAAATGAAAAAAAACTTGGAGAAAGATGAAAGAAAAAGGATAAGAGTTCTTAGGAGGGGAATGATCTGAATGTTTAAGTATCTAGTAAAGGATTAGGGGATGTGCATAATAAAAGAAAAGAAAAGGCAGAAAGCTTAAAAGTCTGAAAAATATAAAAATGCCTAAGCTAGTTAAGAAAAACCCCCAATCCGCTAGATGTATATGTGTATAACCCCTCCTAGAACCAAAAATAAAAAGAAAAGATGAAAATGATCCAAGAAATCAAAAGGGAAGACCTAAGGGTCAAGGATAGAATTAGGATGACTTTCTGGGTTTAGACTTAAAGGTTAAGAACACTTGTGTAGGACTGGGTAGATGGGAGTCTATTCTTGTATGCATAGGTTGGTTCTTACCTTTAGCATTCTACTAAAGCTCATTCCATTTCATTGAGAGATCCTTGTTCTGAATTAACAAAACCTTACTGAAGGGACTATCTTTGTCTCTTGACCTTACCCTTAGCCAAATGAGTTCATAGAATGTGCATAGCTTGATTCATGGTTTCTGCTTAATTGAATGTTAAAGGGATTGATAGATTTGAATGCATGTCTAGATTGAGATTTAATTGAAATTGTGCTGAGAAGAGTATGGCTAAAGTTTTTAAGTAGAGTTCATATACTTTGCATTCTAGAACTAGTAACTTGGACATTGAGGTCATCTGTTATATCTGCAAGCTTTGGTTCTGAATCTCCAATGTTCAAACCTCTTCTCCATTTTTATTCTTCTGTTTGCTTGAGGGCAAGCAAAGACTAAGTTTGGGGGAGTTGATATGTCTGCATTTTATATGGTTTTAGCTTGCATTATTCATTCATTTAGCCTTCTTTAATAGCCTGTTCTTAGCATTTATCTCTAGTTTTGCATACTTAGCGTGTTTTGCATTAGGATCGCATGCATTTTGCATTTTGGACTTGTTTCAGGTGCATTCAAGGGATGTTGGAGAAGTTGAAGTCAAATGAAGAAAAAGGAGAGTTTAACTCGACCAGAAACTCGAAGGAGACTGACTCTAGCACCCAGCTCGAGCAAGATGGTCGAGCTAGTGCATTCTGCACCAAAAACTGCATTTTGAGACTGACTCTAGCAAGCCTGATCGAGTCCATGATCGAGCTAGGCATAAAGATGCAATCTTGAAGTTTCTAAAGCCCAGCTCGACCCCCCATGATCGAGCCCGTGATCGAGTCCAAGGAAAAAAGAGCCGTCTTGAAGTTTTTTGACCCAGCTCGACCCCCATGGTCGAGCTCATGATCGAGTCTGGCGAATAAAAATGCAATCTTGATTTAAACCCAGCTCGACCACCCAGCTCGACCACCCATGGTCGAGCTGGACCTTATCAGCACATTTTTACTATTTTGCCCATGGCATTTTTAGGGTTTTAAGACTTAGTATAAATACTCTCTAAGATGTTTAAGAGAGAAAACGCGTTTTTAGGCAGAAATTAGGTTTTCTTAAGTGTTCTTCATCTCTTCTTGCTTTCTGGATCCTATATCTTTGATTCTACTGAGTATTTGTGTTTGAATCTTTCTATTCTATCTCTTCTCTTCCTTATCTTTCTACTTATGCAATTTATTTTGATTTCTGGGTTTGTGATTATGTTGTTCTTCATGGTTTCTGAGTAGTCATTAGGGTTCTTAAGGATTGGTTAGATTAGGTGTGGAATCTTAGTCTTCTAGGTGGTTTAAGAGTAGATTGTTTGATTTCTCTTCTAAATCAGTGTTCTTAATGCTAATTTCTCTCTGATCAATTGAGATTAGAACTTAGGTGTTTTTCCGCCTAGAAGGTGTTTGATAAAATGCTTGACTGAACTGATGTTAGAGATTTGCATACCTAGCCTAAGGGATTAGTTGTCTAGGGTGTTTATTGACAATATTGAACTGAATCTTAATGCCTGGTAGGGTAGATTTCGCTAAGGGATTGGGTCTGGAACTGGTCTAGCTTGAGGTTACTTATCACGAGAGTGGACTTAACTGGTTGTGATGTTTGATGTCTAGGGAATAGCTTGATTGCGTTTGTTAAACCATCTGGGTAGGCTAAGAGGACACACTGAGTCGATTACCCCATCCTTAGGACCTGCTCCGTTCTTGATTGATTTTCGTGTTCTGTTTTTGTTCTGTTTCTATTCTGTTTATTGTCTCAACTTTACTCTGTTTCTGTTCTGTTTTCATTCTATTTTATGTTCTGTTTTAGTTTCTGTTATCGCTTTTGATTTCCTTTTGATAGTTTCTAGTTTCACCTTCTCACTGCTTGTTTGGCTTGACTTAGACTGTTTGATTACATCCTTCTTGGTTAATATCGCACCCATTTGGATTGACACCTTTCTGTATTACAATGACATGAAAATGCATTAAGGCATTTGACAGATAGCGAAAACGCAAAATCTGCTATTTCATAGGTGCCGGAGGATGATTCCAAAATTTTCTCGTCCGCTCTCCATATACGAAGTTTGTGTGATGGTTGTCTGAGCAGGTTCATGGGCGCCGGAGACAGAGTTCCGATCCAAATTTAGATGCATAAAAGTTTTAAAGATTCTCGGTGGCGACTCCACCTCCGGAAGTATCAGAGACTGATGGTGGACCTAACGACGGATCTGGTCTGGAATGATACGGGTCGCTGAGACAAACACCAGATCTAGATAGGGTTCTTCGGTTTAGGGCTGAGAGAGTGATGATAGAGTAAGGTTGTGACCGGCAAGTGAAGGCAGAGCAAACTTCTCCAGTCGATGGTGGTGCAAAAGATATGAAGGGTTCTATGAGGGGGAATGAACGACGACAGCTCCTAGATCCGATAGTGGAATCACCCACATGGCAGCGAGGAGAAATGAAAATGATGGAGAAAGGATCTTCCAACCCTGGAAGTTGAACAAGAGTCTCGGCCGAGGTCTTCCAGGGTGAGTGGCCGAAAGACGAGCTGGAACTGGAGCATCAGGAGCAGGAGAAGCCCAAGGCGGAGCCTAGGGCGACGTCGGCGATGGCTGCCGCCGCCCAAGGCCGGAGGAAGCAACGGATTCTTCTTCAGATCTGAAAAGTGAAAAGAGAAAAGAGAGATATGTTTGCGCAGTTTGTTTCCTGAGTCAAAAATTTTAATTTATAAAATTTATTACCTAAATTTTGTGACTCAGATTTTGATATTGGACCGAAATATTGACAATTTTTTGTAGTGATTCATAATTGAACCACTTATACTTTGATTGTCAAAATATCTTTAAAAATGCACATTATTGGTGTAAATGGTGGAGTTTAGACAAATTTTAGTTACGTTAATTCAGCTATATTCAACAATTTTGACCGATATCATTTGGACAAAATAAATTCATCAGAATTCAACTGCATTCAACCATTTTTTTAACACAAATTGACATGAAGGTACATTCATTTCGGATAAAAATCGGATAATATCAAGTACACAAGACAAATAAAAATATTTAAAGTACCAAAACTTACAAATTAAATATATATATATATATTTTAAATAGATAAGATAATATATATATTGTAGATGGATAATTCATATATATATATATATATATAATCACGACTCGAATGGGTAAGAGTCAGATTCATATTCGGGTATTTCCGTAAATAAGAATTAGAAAACTTTAATTTCAGAAATTGGATAATATTAGTAAAGTTTAGATAGTTTCAAATGACTTTTAAAATTTCATAAAAATAATTCATAGTAATGCTAGAATATTAGCCAAAATATCAAAATTTTGATAATATTCTTACTCATCATTTTATTAATTAAGCTACTAAAGAGAAAAAAAGTTAAGCTACAAAGTAATTTTATATTATAAAGTATTACCATGTTAATGTTAGTAATCAAATTTCAATAATTGTTTTTACTAAGCTTTAATTGTTTACATGTTTTTAATAGTTAAAAGCAAAATCATGGAAAAATAACTCAATTTTACCATTTAAAATATTATTTATGTAACTACTAATCTAGCAATTAATTAAATCATTAAATAATTTTATTTATTTAAATAATATTATTAGTTATTCTATTATTTTACTCGTATTATTTGACCAAAATTTTTTGTAGTTATTCTGGTATTAATCATTACCATTATTTTCATAGATTCTACAAAAATCACAAATAAATTATGCCAAATTCAATCATTACTATTTAGATTTTCAATTATTCTACATATTCAAGTAGACTCATCATTAAAATTTTGCAGTTAACAAGACTCACCGGATTATATTATAATTTAGATTTTATTTGCATTAAAGCAAATCAATACTATTAATTTACAAGAAAACATAGTGTTACCATCGTAACATTTGCGACGAAAATAAATTATTGTTAATTAGCGTGTAATTTATGACTGATTTACAACAAATTTTTAAGTCGATGTTAAAATATCGTAAATAAGAGATAAAATATTTCAACGGCAATTCGTAGTAAAATACAGTCCAATTTACGTCGAAAGTATGACATATATAAATTACATCGTAATTTTGTAGTTATATTACGATGAAAGAATGAGGCAATAGTCTCGATGGAAAATAACGACCATCTAATGAAAAAACCAAAGTTTGGTGAACACGTTTATTTCAAATGTATATATGTTTCTTTACGACAAAAGTTTAGGTCGTCTCATCGTCGTTAATTTTAATGTCGTTGGTAAATTTGTTGCAAATTCAATGGTAATTAAAAAAAAAATCAGGTTTGTAAGCAAATCTCAAAGTCAAAAACTTCATATACCAAAAACACACATTTTTCATACCACTAAAAGATGGATGTATAAGTATAAAGATTCAGGAGGAGAGCTAATAACAAATGATTTCAAAAAAGGGCTTGAAAGATTCATGCAACAACTAGGAAATATGCAAATTACATTCGAAACCGAAATGCATAAATAGTAAATCTAGTGGCGACAGAATAGTATGGTGATAGAGGATTTATGCCGCAATATTTTGTTGGTATCATCACATCAATTTGATTATCATATAGACCATGGTCAAGACCATGATAGGATTCATGAAATGGTACTGATGCATTTCATGAAACCACAATAGATATTACATATGTAGATAATATTCATGAGGAGCCAAACTTAGATGCGAAAAGATTCTATGATATGATAGGGCATTCAAAATTATCGTTGGCAGCGAGGATGATGACCATTAAAATTGATCATAACTTATATGAGGCCGTATGGATAATTGGGCTGATTTAATTAAAGAGTATTTGTCAAAGGATAATTTGGCTGCTAAAACATATTGTGACATACAAAAGTTAGTTTTTAGTCTTGGATTGCTTTCTGAGATGATAGATGTATGTGTTGACAATTATATGTTGTTTTGGAAAGATGATGATAAGATGCAGGAATGTCGGTTTTGTGGAAAGCCAAGATACAAGCCGCAAGGAGCTGGCCAGACTCGACTGACAAAGTCTACCAACCAACTCGAGTCCCCGTTCAAGTCAGCTCACTACCTGCTGAAAAACTGGTTGCTTCTGAAGAAAAGAAAGAATCCTTTGTCACTCCTCCTTACAAACCTAAACTTCCTTTCCCAGGAAGACTCAAGAAGGAGAAATTGGAGAAGCATAGAGCGCTTTTTGATAAGCATATGAGAGAAATCGAAATCAAGATGCCTCTTTTGGATGTCTTTGCACTTATACCTCCATATCAGAAATTCTTTAAAGATGCATTAAATGAAAGAGTAAAGGAGATTCAAGGTATGGTGGTCTTAACTGAAGAATGCAGTGCCATTATACAGAAGAGGGTTATCAAGGAGAAGCTAAGCGACCCCGGTTCGTTCACTCTGCCATGCTCATTAGGTCCACTGACTTTCAAGAAATGCCTTTGTGATCTTGGAGCATCTATCAGCCTCATGCCACTCTCAGTAGCTAAGAGGTTAGGTTTTAGCAATTACAAAGCCTGCAACATCTCTTTGGTCCTAGCCAACAAGTCTGTTAGAACCCCTCATGGCATGTTAGAAGATCTGCCTCTAAGGGTTGGAATTGTTGAGATACCCACGGATTTCATAGTATTGGAGATGGATGAAGAACCGTGAGACCCTCTGATTCTAGGAAGACCTTTCTTGGCTACAGTTGGGGCAGTCATTGATGTTCGAAAGGGAAAGATTGATCTTAATTTGGGAAAAGACTTCAAAATGGCATTCGACATCAAAGACACAATGAGAAAACCTGCAATAGATGGGCAAATCTTTTGGATTGAAGAAATGGATCAACTTGCTGATGAACTTCTAGAGGAGCTTAATGAAGAAGATCACCTTCAAACTGCTTTAACAAAGAGTGGCAAGGATGGGTACCTCCACAATGAGACCTTGGGTTATGAGATGATATTGGACTCACATAAGGCTGTAGAAGGCTTAGAAACTTTCGAAGATCTGATTGGGGTTGAAAGAAAGGTTTTAGCTGCAAGTGGTACAACACTGACAAACTCAACCAACACACTCGAACCACCCAGGTCGAGTTAGTCATCGCTCACTGCAGACTCGACCAAGCAACTCGAGTCCCAGGTCGAGTCTGGCCTCTCTGCATCCGACAAAGCACCCAAGATAGACCTCAAACCACTTCCTATAGGGCTAAGGTACATTTTTCTAGGACCTAACTCCACATACCCAATCATAGTCAATGATAAACTTAATGATGATGAGTTGTATTTATTGTTGATTGAATTGAAGAAACTTAGAAGATCCATTGGGTATTCTCTAGATGACATTAAAAGAATTTCACCTAGCTTATGTACTCATATAATTCACCTTAAAAATGAATCATATGCTAGCATTGAACCTCAGAGAAGATTAAACCCAAATTTGAAAGAAGTGGTTAAGAAGGAAATCCTTAAGTTGCTAGAAGCTGGCATAATTTATCCTATATCTGATAATACTTGGGTCTCACCTGTGCATTGTGTTCCTAAAAAGGGGGTATAACTGTTATAAGAAATGGTAAAGATGAACTCATACCCACTAGAACTATCACTGGTCATAGGATGTGCATAGATTACAGAAAGTTAAATGCTGCGTCTAGAAAGGATCATTTCCCATTGTCATTCATTGATCAGATGTTAGAAAGGCTTGCAAATCATCCTTATTAATATTTCTTAGATGGGTATAGTGGTTTCTTTCAAATCCCTATACATCCTAATGATCAAGAAAATACTACTTTCACCTGCCGATATGGAACATTTGCATATATGAGAATGTCTTTTGGTCTTTGTAATGCACCTGCTACTTTTCAGAGGTGTATGACCTCTATCTTTTCAGATTTAATTGAGGAGATGGTGGAAGTATTCATGGACGACTTCTCCGTGTATGGCTCCTCTTCTCCTCCTGTTTGTTAAATTTGTGCTGGATGCCTACTAGGTGTGAAGACACAAGTCTGGTTCTAAATTAGGAGAAATGTCATTTTATGGTCAGAGAAGGGATTGTCTTAGGGCACAAGATTTCTGAGAATAGGATAGAGGTAGACAAAGCCAAGATTGATGTGATGATGCAGTTGCAACCGCCTAGGAACGTCAGGGATATCAAGAGTTTCCTTGGACATGCTGGGTTCTACAGGCGGTTCATCAAAGACTTCTCAAAAATAGCTAAACCACTCAATAGACTACTATGCAAGGAGCAAGAGTTCAATTTTGATTCTGAGTGCTTGAGGGCTTTCCAGCTGATTAAGGAAGCCTTGATCATAGCCCCAATAGTCCAATCTCCAAATTGGGACTATCCGTTCGAAATCATGTGTGATGCCTCGGACTATGCTGTGGGAGCTGTTTTGGGACAAAGAATAGAGAAGAAGCTACATGTGATATATTATGCAAGCAGAACACTAGATGAAGCTCAAGGGAGGTATGCAACAACAGAGAAGAATTACTAGTTGTTGTATTTGCTTTCGAGAAGTTCAGAAGCTATCTAGTGGGTTCCAACGTGATAGTCTACACCGATCATGCAGCACTAAGGCACATCTATGCAAAGAAGGAGACTAAGCCAAGACTGCTCAGATGGATCCTTTTGCTTCAGGAGTTTGACATGGAGATTGTTGACAAAAAAGGCATAGAGAATGGGATAGTTGATCACTTGTCAAGGATGAGGATAGAAGATGCGTTGCCAATTGATGACTCCATGCCTGAAGAACAGCTCATAGTTGTCAAGACTGCCATAAAAGGCTATCATGATGCTGTTAAAATCAATGAAGTCCAGGTGCTAGAAGAAGAGAAGCTGCCTTGGTATGCAGATTTCGCCAATTACCTTGTAAGCGGCAAAATTCCTACAATTCTGGATGCATACATGAGAAAAAAGTTTTTGAGAGATATGAACCATTACTTCTGGGATGAACCATACTTATACAAGAGAGGTTCGGATGGTCTTTTTAGGAGATGCATAGCTGAAGAAGAAGCAAGGGAAGTTTTGGAGCTATGCCATGGTTCAGCTTATGGAGGTCACTTTACCACCTTCAAGACTGTCCAGAAGGTACTCCAAACAGGTTTATGGTGGCCATCAATGTTCAAAGATGCTCACGCCTTCATTGCCAAGTGTGATACTTGCCAGCGAATGGGGAACATAAGTAGAAGGAACGAGATGCCTCAGAACCCGATTCTGGAAGTTGAAATGTTTGATGTATGGGACATTGACTTCATGGGCCTTTCAATCCACCGTCTTATGGGAACAACTACATCTTGGTGGCTGTTGATTATATCTCAAAATGGGTTGAAGCAATAGCCTGTCCTACTAATGATGCAAAGGTTGTTTTGAAGATGTTCAAGAGTGTTATCTTCCCCAGATTTGGAGTGCCAAGGGTAGTAATCAGTTATGGAGGGTCTCACTTCATCAACAAACTCTTCGAGAATCTGCTGAAGAAGCATGGGATAAGGCACAAGGTAGCTACACCCTACCAACCTCAGACCAGTGGGCAAGTAGAAGTGTCCAACAAGCAAATCAAGGCTATTTTGGCAAGGGTAGTGGGGGTTTCAAAGAGAGATTGGTCTTCTCAGCTTGATGAGACTTTTTGGGCATATCGAACTGCGTTCAAAATAACAATTGGGAGAACACCGTTCCAACTACTCTACGGTAAAGCTTGCCATCTGCCAGTTGAGATCGAGTACAAAGCACTATAGGCAACAAAACTTCTGAACCTGGATATTAAGATTGCTCAGGAGAAGAGAGCAATGGATTTACACGAACTAGAGGAGATCAGACTAGATGTTTATGAGCGCTCTAAGGTGTACAAGGAAAGAAGTAAGGCCTTCCATGACAGGAAGATTCTACACAAAGAGTTCAAGACTGGTGATCAGGTGCTTCTTTTCAACTCTAGGCTCAACTTGTTTCCTGGAAAGCTGAAGTCTAGATGGTCAGGACCGTTCAGCATCAAGGAAGTTTTACCCTATGGAGCAATTACTCTGATTAGAAAAGATGAATCCGAGTTCACAGTGAACGGGCAAAGGCTCAAACCGTATATAGCTGACTGCATCACCCCAGAAGGAACCTCAATCCCTCTTGATGAACCTCTCCAAGCCTGAGAAAAAAAGAAGTCAAGCTTAGAGACTTTAAACAAGCTCACTTGGGAGGAAGTCCCACGTCTATCTTTGTACATAATGCTTTAGATTTTTGGTATCTTTGTTATTTTTTTGTGTGTTTAATAGGCTATTTATGTGTTTTTGGTCTACAGGAGTAATAAGAGAAGAGTGTGAGGGTTAAGTGATGAAGAAAAGAAGGAAAGGACAAGGCACGTGACTGACTCGACGTGGCATGTCGAGTCAACTGGTCGAGTCAATGTGGCGCCCATTTTCAAATTTGAAATCCGATAAGAAAAGAGATATAACTTACTCGACCTGGCCCACTCGAGTCAGCTGGTCGAGTCAATGAGGCGCCCAATTTTGAATTCGAATTCCAACAATACACGCTCCTCCCTTGTCATCTAGCTCCTTTCCACGCCTATATAAGCTGCTGAGTGGAGAGTTTCAAGTTCATTCACCCTCCTCACCTAGCTCTTCAGATTTCAGAAAATTCAGAAAATGATCAACCAATTCCTCTTCATCAAGCCCAAAAGCTCTAAGAAAGGAGAACCAGGTCGTCGCCCATCTGCCAAGGCCGTGTTGAGACAGATTCAAAGGCTGAGAGGACCCGTCTCTCCATAAAGGGAACCGATGAAGGTTGATGAGGACAAACTCAACCAACTAACTCGAGTTCCAGGTCGAGTCAGCCGCTCGAGTCAAGAAGATGAGGCAGTGGCTAGGGAATTCTTGCGCGACAAACGTGACATTACTCGACAAACGTGACATTACTCAAGGAACTAAGCAAGTTGGAAGATAGTAGCGAGGGTGAGGAAGAGGAGATTAAGGTGGCCAAGAAACAACCAAGGAGGCCTAAACAACTCTCCGATGAAGAGTATCTAACCATCCTCCTTGCTAGAGGCTTTGCGGGAACAAGATATCCGCACCGAGAGACCTGTCTGAAGCTTGGCATAACAAGAGATGTGGAGTACCTATACGAGATGAGCAGCCTCAGCACCTTCATGAAGTGTCAACTTGAAGCTTACCGGGAAGAAACATGCCATTTCCTATCTTCCCTCAAAGTCCACTTCTATGAGTATGAACCGGAATACGAATTCGATAGTGACCCAGGTTTCATCACCTTCACGTGTAGGGGTTTGCTTTACTCCCTCACTATAAAGGAGTTGGACACCCTATACGGATTTACAAGCGGAACAGGTACAATGCCAGAGATTAATAGCGAGGAGCTGCAAGCACTATGGTCTACTATTGGTAATGACAAGCCATATTCGTCGGCTCGAACCAAAAGCTCTCAAATCCGAAGTCCTGTAGTGATCTATTGATATGCTCAAATTAATACCCTAAATGTACTAAAGCAGTTGCTGCAGTATATCAGGGGTCGAACACAAGAACTCAAGAAAACTCACGCAGTAGATAAAAGATGCAGATTGTGCTAAGCAAACAATATTTGATGAGAAAACAAATGATTGAATTAAACTTCGGTTGGTTTGTATGGGAGGAAACTAGGCTCAGGAAAATTCTCAGGAAATCAATGATAAATAACAATTAATCAGTTAAGGTTCAATTCAATTAAGGACCGTTCTTGAACTCAAACACGAAAGTATAGTTAACCAACTGTCGTTGCGAAAACTAACTAAGTCTAAAGTCTAAAATTCCAAATCTCTTTGCAAATCCTACACAGTAAACCAGCAATCAATTCAAGTTTGATATGTTCACAATTCGATTAAACCAAATCTCTTTGCAGATAATCCAATTGCTCACCCTAGGTTTTATCAGATTACTCAATTGCACTGTCGTGCCTAATCGATTAATCTAGGTTCTATGTTCTAAGTGATCAGGTTAGAAATAGCTTTGAGAACAACCTATGGTGAAGAACTATTCAGATTTTGAACCCTAACAAATCAATTATCATAAATCAGAGAAATCCATATGAGAAATCCCTAAACCTAAAAAGAGACTACTCAGACATGATAAATGAAACAAGTAACATAACTGAATAAATCATGGAATTAAACAAAGGAATAAAAACTAGGGTTCGGGATCTTCTCTATGATGAACAAAGTCTTGGATCCGTCTCCCTCACAAAAGTTCTCAAATCTCAATGGTGGCTCAAGAATAAAAAATGAAAAGTAAAGTCTGCCCTCCCCTCTAACCTAATGGTAAAAGTTTGCTTAAATAGGTCTAAAAACACGAGCTGGGCCTCTTTGTAAATAAGGGAAAGTATTGGGCTTCTTTTGGCGAGAATTCTCGTCCTTGGATATCTATCTCCGCGTCAGTTGCGTCGGTATCGATCGATACCGGGATGGTGTCGATCGATACTCATGCTTCAAAACTTCATCGGTATCGATCGATACTGCGATGGTGTCGATCGATACTCAGGCTTCAAAACGGGTACTTTCTTCGGTTTGCTCCAAAAAGGCTCCAAATGTCTCCAAAATCTCCAATTTCGTCCCAAACGTGCTAAAACCTGAAAAGATTCTAAAATGATAGAAAAAGCACTAGAAAGACTCGATAAAACGACTTATATCATGGCTAAAAACGGGTAAAATCCATGATATATCAGTCCTCCAGACTTAGCCTTTTGCTTGCCCTCAAGCAAAACAGAAAACTAAGTGAGAGAAAGAGGTTTGAAAAACCTTAGAGATCCTGATCTGGTACCGAAATTGCTGTAATGATCTTTTTTCCCAAGCGCCCACTGCTGCCTGATCAGCTCCAGATCTAACCACCATGTACTTCTCCGTAGGAACCCCAACTTCCCAAGACTTCACTCATTATCTCACACCAATATTCATCCAAGCTCTCATCGCCAGTTTCATCGCTGCAACCAGTGTTCAAGAACCTTCTAGATTCTTGCCCATACAATATCATAGCCAAAGAACCATTTATTCAACAACATTTATTGCTTTCCGGTATTCTTTATCTCCCCAGACTTATTTCAAAATCAGTTCTCATTAGATTTCAACAGCGCAAGTTTATCTGAACAGCATATACAAATCAAGGTCCGACACGCGAGTATTGATAGTGTTTGCTACCGAATCCCCGGTTCTTACCCTCTCAATGTATCAAAAGTCTTAGGTGAATAATGGGGTCATAGGAAATTTTCCTACCCCTCACTTCAGGCCTTTGTGTGATCATTCCTTATCCAAGTAGAATAATGGGGTCATAGGAAATTTTTCTACCCCTCTACCCGGCGGAAATCATTTCATCTTTTATATAGATTTTACCTGTTTTAACGCAAATATGTATCCAACAATTTTCACGGGGGAGATATACCACAATTTTCAAGCATGATGGGTTCCTTAGCCAGATATGAATGATGAATCAAGCTCTAAGAACACTAACCGCGTAGATGAAGTACAAAATTTGGCTAAAGCTTGTGAAGAACCTTGCTGGAGACATGAGTGATTTCTAGCTGGCTGGTTATCCCTTGGATTTTTCATTAGTCGAACTGAAACTAATCCTGTAACAGTGGTCACTCAAAAACAAAACCAGAACAACAAAACCAAGCACAATCCAGAAATCTCTAAGTTGTTTTGACTCAAAATCCTTTTTTTATTTTATTTATTTTTTTTTTTTCAAAAAGAACACACAATGTCAGTAACTACCTCCCCCAGACTTAAGCAACATTGTCCCCAGTGTTTATCAAGCCCAGAGAAGGTGAAAGAAAGCAAAGAACAAAACGAAATAGGTCAAGAACAAGAGGTGTTACCATAGAGCAGTGGTGTCGATCGATACCAAGGTGGTGTCGATCGATACGGAACAAAAACGACCATCCTTCTTCCGACCTGATTCGCAAGACACAACAAAATACAAAAACAAAAACTCATATATATAGACTTACCAGTGGGTTGCCTCCCACTAAGCGCTTGTTTAATGTCACGAGCTTGACTTTGGCTAAGATATCAGTCAGGACAAGGTGGAGAACTCACTCCGAAATAAGCTCCACAATCAGACATCTGCAGCTTCAAAGTTTTGCTCATCATATCCTCTTCTTTCTCTTTCATCTCCGGAGGAATGAGAATTCTAGCCTTAGAGAAAGGTTTCGAGGTTCCCTTGCACTTCACCTTATATTCGATCGAATCTCCATCACACTTCTGAGGAATCAAAGTGAAATTAGCAGCACTGTTGATCTTCTTGCGCGTCGCCGTCCTCTTTGTTGCCTTGGTCTTCTCCACAACTTTCTTGGGGTGTTGGGGGGGGGTTCATTTGAAACATCTGCGACTTTTAGTTCATCATAAGACTCATCGAGCAGATCGATCATCAGAGTCTCGCCCGAGACAATGGTGATACACGAGACATGTCTGGGTGCTCCTCCAGAAGGAATGGCATCGTAGAAGATGTCTCCGTCAATGCAAGAGAAAGAGATTCTCTTATTAGGCGTGTCCATGATCGCGCCAACAGTAGCCATAAATGGTCTTCCCAAAATCAAGGGCACCTTGGATCCTTGGCTCATCTCCACAACCTGAAAATCAGTAGGAATCAGACAATCTCCTATTTTAACAGGTAAATCAAGAATTGTAGCGTAAGGGAGTGAGCTAGAAGAATCCGCGTATGTGAGAAGCATGTTAGGAGATCTCATATCAGCTTTCAATCTCTCTGCAATCGCCCTCGACATGACGTTGACACTAGACCCTGAGTCAACGAGAGACTCCTTGAAGTTTACTCTAGAGATGGAGCATGGAACTGAGAATTTCCCTGGGTCTTCCCTCTTTGGCAACTGTCTCAGCGGTGGTGGTGTATCAGCAACGGGAGGTCCTGCAACCATTTTTTTTGACAAAAACTTGCTTCTAGCAGCTTCCCACTCCTCTTTTGTCAGCTTGGGAAGAACAGGGTAAGGTAGCTTTGGTTTGTATACCCGTTCCTCAACCATCTCTGTCCTTTTCTCAGTTGTTGATTCAGCTTGCGAAGGGTATCGACCGATACCAGATGAGTGTCGATCGATACTGGAGTTTTGTATCGTCTCTGCAGGTTGGTGTCGATCGACACTGGTAGGGGTGTCGATCGATACGCGTGGAATGTCAGAATTCTTATCTTCATCTTCACCGACCTTCGAATCTACAGCAGGTCTCGGGAAGTATCGATCGATACCAGGCAGGTATCGGTCGATACTAGTATCACTGGATACGAACACAGTCATCGCAGGCTCAAAATCCTCTTCTCTAGCGCTCGAGGTGATTGCATTGACATGTCCATGCTGTGGTTGAACTATCTTTCCCTTGACAGCTGCTGATGTCTGAGCTAATTGATTTTCCAGCATCTTCTGATGGATTTCGAGAGCGTTGATTTTCCCATTCAGATCAGTGTACACATTATCCAGCTTTCTATTGAAATCCACAGTCATTTTTTCTTGTCCCTGCAGAATTTGTTCCAAGAGGATCTCCGTCTTACCCTCTGTAGACCTCGGAGAATGCGGTTGGTAAGATGAATTACCGTATTGGCGAGTAAAGTCATTGCTCTGAAGTGGTTTTTGGGCGAATTGTGTGGCACCAAAACCAGATTGGTTACCACCAGATTTGTAACCACCTTGCTGATTGTTGTTGAGGCTTCTGTTGTTGTTGTAACCAAATCGCTGACCCTGAAAACCAGAATCACCAATGTAGTTAACATCCTCTGCTTCATCTTCAATGTTCTCTACTTCCTCAGCAAAATGTACAGCCTTCTTCGTCTTTCCCACTAAGAGGTTGTGCATCGTGTCCAGTTTCGCCTGAACCTCAGCAATCTGCGAACCGTCGGCAACACTAGCGAGCCTCTTCCGCTCGAAATCAGCATTCTTGGTGCTATTGCTAGACGCCAAGTTCTCAATCAGCTTCACAGCATCGGTTGGAATCCTAGTGTTGAAGTTCCCGTTGCTTGCAGAATCCAGTGCCATCTGATACCTCCAATCAATTCCTCTGTAAAAGATCCCGAGCAGCTGAACTTGACTGAAACCGTGATGAGGGCAGTCTCTTTGATATGATCGGAATCGAACCCAAGCAGCCTTGAGCGCTTCTGTTGGACCCTGAGAAAATTGAGATATCTTGTTCCTGAGTTCCTCTGATCTCGCATCGTCATAAAAGTTGTTCAGGAAAGCGTTCTTGGTCTCATTCCAAGTAGCGAGAGATCCGGGAGGTAATTGCTTTAGCCAGTAAGCTGCTTCTCCACCAAGAGAGTATGGGAAGAGCTTACAAAAGAGATATTCCTGTGGCACTCCATTGTACTTCATGCTAGTGACCAAATCTTCAAATTTCTCGATGTGATCCATAGGGTGCTCATGAGAGAGACCGGTGAAGGGGTGCTGTCCAACAAGAGCGAAGTAAGCAGGCTTCAGCTCAAAGTCATTCCTCTGGAAAGTCAGAATACGGATCGCTGCTCGATTGGCATAGAATTGATCCGGTCGGTTGTAATCGCCAAGTGTCCGTTCAGCAACGGCTTGAGGTTGTGGTGGAGGAGGTAGTTGTCCACCTTCCTCATCATGCACCAAACCTTGTGGAAGATCCATCTCAACCGTAGTTCTTTTCCTTGTTCGATTCGTGCGTTCAAGCTCTGCTAGCTCTGAGTTGGAGAGATTGATCAGTGGTGTGTTCTTCGTTCTCCTGGTGGTACGCTGATGCATACACCTAAAAATCAAAAGACGAGAAGATAAGTAACCAAAATTTAAAAGAACAGACGTTCAGTGTCGATCGATACCAAATGGAGTATCGATCGATACTGACGACGAACTTAGACAAAATCGACAACTAAAATTCTAAAGGTGAATTTTCAGAGTCCCCGGCAACAGCGCCAAATTTGATATGCTCAAATTAATACCCTAAAAGTACTAAAGCAGTTGCTGCAGTATATCAGGGGTCGAACACAAGAACTCAAGAAAACTCACGCAGTAGATAAAAGATGCAGATTGTGCTAAGCAAACAATATTTGATGAGAAAACAAATGATTGAATTAAACTTCGGTTGGTTTGTATGGGAGGAAACTAGGCTCAGGGAAATTCTCAGGAAATCAATGATAAATAACAATTAATCAGTTAAGGTTCAATTCAATTAAGGACCGTTCTTGAACTCAAACACGAAAGTATAGTTAACCAACTGTCGTTGCGAAAACTAACTAAGTCTAAAGTCTAAAATTCCAAATCTCTTTGCAAATCCTACACAGTAAACCAGCAATCAATTCAAGTTTGATATGTTCACAATTCGATTAAACCAAATCTCTTTGCAGATAATCCAATTGCTCACCCTAGGTTTTATCAGATTACTCAATTGCACTGTCGTGCCTAATCGATTAATCTAGGTTCTATGTTCTAAGTGATCAGGTTAGAAATAGCTTTGAGAACAACCTATGGTGAAGAACTATTCAGATTTTGAACCCTAACAAATCAATTATCATAAATCAGAGAAATCCATATGAGAAATCCCTAAACCTAAAAAGAGACTACTCAGACATGATAAATGAAACAAGTAACATAACTGAATAAATCATGGAATTAAAACAAAGGAATAAAAACTAGGGTTCGGGATCTTCTCTATGATGAACAAAGTCTTGGATCCGTCTCCCTCACAAAAGTTCTCAAATCTCAATGGTGGCTCAAGAATAAAAAATGAAAAGTAAAGTCTGCCCTCCCCTCTAACCTAATGGTTAAAAGTTTGCTTAAATAGGTCTAAATACACGAGCTGGGCCTCTTTGTAAATAAGGGAAAGTATTGAGCTTCTTTTGGCGAGAATTCTCGTCCTTGGATATCTATCTCCGCGTCAGTTGCGTCGGTATCGATCGATACCGGGATGGTGTCGATCGATACTCATGCTTCAAAACTTCGTCGGTATCGATCGATACTGCGATGGTGTCGATCGATACTCAGGCTTCAAAACGGGTACTTTCTTCGGTTTGCTCCAAAAAGGCTCCAAATGTCTCCAAAATCTCCAATTTCGTCCCAAACGTGCTAAAACCTGAAAAGACTCTAAAATGATAGAAAAAGCACTAGAAAGACTCGATAAAACGACTTATATCATGGCTAAAAACGGGTAAAATCCATGATATATCAGATATCTTAACAAAGTTATCGCCAGCACCATGTTCGCAAGGAGAGTCATGGGAAACGTCAATAAAGGCGAATTGCAAATGCTGGATGTAGCTTTGAAGGATGTCTTGGATTGCACAAGGAATGGAAGAGAACTAAGGGGAGATAGGGCAGACACGAGCCTCACTTTTGTTCTGTTGAGTCAGCTGCTGTGTTATAAAGATTGGGCTTTAAGGATGCATCGGATGAATTTGGAAGGAGAACTTAGCATTGGAGGGATAATTACTCCAATTCTCGTCGCTTGTGGTGTGGAGCTAACATCAAAACCATATAATCCCAGATGGATAGACATCGAGCACTTGAGGAGAGCTAAGTTCCTTGACCCCAGCCGGCCATCCAATGAGTACCAGTTCACTCACCCAACCGCTGGAGAGGCTAAGCTGCATCTTGCTTGCACCAAAATTACCAAAATTATAATAGGTGCCAACATAGATTTCATCCCACCGCTTGACGGGCTCTACAACCTTTTTCAAGAAGCTCCCCAGCTAGAGGATTCAGATGATCCAGTTAGTGAAGATGATGAAGATGCATCAGCAAGGTTCAGCTTTGACGAATATCACATGACAAGGCAAAGCCCGGCTTTGAAGGAAGCACACAGGCGTATTGGGTTGCTCTAGAAATAAAACAAGCTTCAGGGTAAAACCATTGCTGCTTTAAAGGGGACGGTAAAAGAGCTAAAGGAACAAGTGAAAGATGTCAGGGATCAGTTCAGAGAATTCCAGACCAGATTCAGTGGTTCCTCCTCCAGAAAGGTGGTCTTGCCAAAGAGAGTCTTGTTGAGAGGTGGATCACTTCGTGCAGAACCAAGGTCTAGTGCAGCCATGGAACCATCTAGAGCATCATCATACGAGCCAAGGCAGCAGTTAAGACATTACTCGAGGCAGAAGAAAAGAAGACCTACTAACTCGACCAACAGACTCGAGCCCCAGGTCGAGTCAGTAGTCGAGTCAGCACACTGACCTGCTTACACCAGGGAGAGCATGGAGGAATCAATAACCTCCTTCTTCTCCAACCCTTGAGGTACCAGCTCCATCTATCTTTGTACATATCATTTGCATTTTTTCTAGTATTTTTATTGTTTCTTAAACCATCCTTCAGATTTTTATTACACAAGAGACTATGTAATTTAAATTTGGGGGAGGGCTTAAGATGTGTTTGACATGTTTATTGTGTTCTTATTTTTCATTTTGTGTATATTTGAGTCTGCATACATTTAAGGCATAGAAAAACCAAACAAATTTGCAAAAATTTCGAAAAAAAAGAAACAAAAAGAGAGTGTTCATGTAGTTGCATTTGCATTTTAGGATTGAGTCTAGATTATTTTCATATAGGGCTTTTGCATATGCATAGGGAATTAGGATGATTATAACCTTGTAAGCGTGCTGATTCAATAAGATAATCTCAATGCCTTCGTTTCTAGTTGTCTAATGCATTGTGAATGAACTTGAAGTAAGACTGCACCATACTTTGAATGCACAACTAGATAGTCTTTTTTGAAGCATGATGTGATTTGACACCATTTCCTATCTAATTGAACCTGAATTTGACTTGTAATTATCTCGCTTATGCATTGCATTTGAACTCATGGATACCACATACATACTTAGATTTTCTTTTACCTGTTTACCACTCTTGCCAATCCAAGTAGCTGTTCATCCTTAAAACAGTTTTCCTACCCTTAACCTAGCTTTCTTTCAAGCCATGTTTACTTTATTGAGCGTGTAAGGCCTATTTTTGAATGAGCTTGGCAGAAAGTGTTAGGTTTGAGCCGACAAGGATAGAGTCTCATGTAGTTCTGGTTTGCAATTTTCGAATCAGATAGGACTAGGTGGGAGCTTGATTCAAAAAAATTGGGAGAAAGAAGAAAAAAAAAAAAAAGGGTTAAAAGTATTTTGGAGAAAAAAGCTGAAAGTAAATTAATCTAGTAAAGGATTTGGGGTTGTGCTAAATGAGAAAAAGGGAAAGTAAGGCAAAAAGCCTAATGTCTTAAGGAAGAAAGCCTAAGCTGGAAGTGAAACCCCCCCCCCCCCAATCCGCTAGAAGTCTTAAGAGCCTCTCCTTAAAACAGAAACAAGAAGAAGAGAATGAGTTTGATCCAAGAAAATGTTCAAAGCAGAAAAAAGATTACCAAAGAGTTAAGGGTAAAAATAGGATATTTTTTTGGGTTTAGAACTAAGAGGGTTAAGATCACTTGTATATCATTGGGTAGATGAGAATCGATCCTTGTATGCATAGGTTGGTTCTTACCTTTAACAATCTGCTGAAGCTCATTCTTTTTCTTGAGTGGTCCCTGTTTTGAAATGATTAGACCATATGAAAGGGACCATCTTTGTCTCTTAACCTTACCCTTAGCCTAATGAGTTCATTGAATGTGCATAGCTTGATTCATGGTTTCTGCTTAATTGAATGTAAAAGGGAATGGTAGATTTGAATGCATGTCTAGATTGAGACTAATCGAAATTGTGTTTTGAAGAGTATGGTTAAGGTTTTTAAGTAGAGTTCAAACATCTTGCATCCTAGAATTAACAACTTGGACATTGATATCATCTATTCTATCAGCATGCTTTGGTTCTGAATCCCCACCTTCGAACCTCTCCTCCATCTTATACTTATCTGTTTGCTTGAGAGCAAGCAAAGACTAAGTTTGGGAGAGTTGATATGTCTATATTTTACATACTTTGAGCATGCATTTATCATCCATTTAGCCTTATCTCATAGCATGTTCTTACCATTTCATGACACTTGTTTCCGATTTTGCATACTTAGAGTGTTTTGCATTAGGATCGCATGCATATTGCATTTTGGAGCTGTATCAGGTACATTCAAGGAATATTGAAGATGTTGAGGTCAAATGGAGAGAAGGAAGAAGGGAGAGCCAAACTCAACCAACAGACTCGAGTAGGAGACTCGAGTGGAGCACAAAACAGACACCAGGGAACCAGACTCGACCCAGAACTCGACCAGGGAGTCGAGTGGAACCAAAGGCGAGGACTTTGAAGCCAACTCGACCAAGCCACTCGAGTCCACCACAAAATCGCCACCTTGGAACCAACTCGACCAAGCATGTCAAGTCAGCCGGTCGAGTCCACCATAAAGCTGCCGTCTTGAATTTTTCGCCGGACACGACCCAAGCACTCGACCCCCATCTCGAGTCCACCTCCGAACTAAGCTATTTTGTCTTTTAGCGAGCTAGGGTTTTGCCAAATCCTATAAATACCCTGTATTATCCATTGGACAAAAGTGTAGTCTACTGGGTTTTTCTCTTCTCCCTAAAACTTGTTTAGCTTTGTAATCAGATTTCTTTTGATCTATTAAGTATTTGTGTTTGATTCTCAGTAGTCTCTCTATTTTCATCTTGATCTTTCCTATTATGCAAGTTTTAATAATTTCTGGGTTTGTGTTCTTGATGTTCTTCATGAGTTCTGAGTAGTCTTTAGGATTCTTAAGGATGGGTTAGATTAAGTGTAGAATCTTAGTCTCCTAGGTTGTGTAAACTTAAATTACTTGATTTCCCTTCTGGATTAGTGATATTAATGCTAGTTTCTCTCTGATCAATTGGAATTAGAACTTAGAGATTTCCACACCTACCAAGTGTTTGATGAAATACCTGAACCAACTAATTCTAGAGATATACATTCCTAGCCTAAGAGATTGGTTGTCTAGGGTGTTTATTGGCTTTAATAGTGAATCTTAATGTCTGCTAGGTTAGATTTTGCTAAAGAGATTTAGGTCTGGAACTAGTCTAGCTTGAGGTTATTTGTCATGAGAATAGATTTAGCTACTGTTGAGTTTATTGTCTAGAGAATTAGCTCTGCTTGAGTATGTTAAACACCTAAGTAGATTAAGAGGATACACTAACCAATAACCCCATCCTTAGGAGCTTCTCTTTAATAGATTGAATTCTGTTTGCATTGCTTCTGTTAGCTTCTGTTTTTAGTCTCTATAACGCTTTTAATTATTACTCTGTTAGATTGTTAGCTTCATGATCTATTGCTTGGCTTGACTTAATTCGGTTTGATTACATTCTTTCTGGTTAATAGCTCACCCAATTGGATTGACACCTTTCTGTGCTACAATGACATAATGATAGTAATAGGAAATTGACCTATATCAGAGATCAAAGATCAAATTGCTCAATCAGACCGTGGATAGCCTAGTCAATCGAATAAAGATTCAAGAACATCCCCACAAAGGTACGTTGATGTTGGTCCAAGCTAATTGATTTAAATGAACGGGAAAAGTGTCTGTCTTAGTATTCTTTTTCTCTTGGTCGAGTTTTTGTCCCAAATCGGGTTTTTCTCACCAAAGTTTTTAATGAAGCATAAGATAGATACTTGTATGTCCGTTTATTTAAATCCGTTAGCATGCTATTTTGGACCGACATTCAGCTTACCTTATGGAGTGCATTTCGACCAATACGAAGAAGGAAAAACGGCCCATGAAGCCTCCAAATTCGAAATCAGAGTCTTCATGCAAGCCCCCTATTGATTACGTGTTATTTTCTATGCGTGTATTCATGACTTGTCTTTGAAAACCCTACTTCCTTCTCCTTTATATTCTGGTCGAACTCCACTTTGTATGCACTCAAGTTTTATCTATCAAAATCCCTTCTTAAACTTTTGTCTTTGTTGGTGTGTAATATCCAGCAAAGCGATCTCTTTAGTGGGTCATATCTAAAAAATCAAAACCTGTTTATCAAAGGATCATTCCGCACTCCTTTGTGGCACCAATCGATCCATCTTCCAAACCCATCAATCGTTCGTTCATCATCACCACACTTCTAAACGAGATCAAGGGCGTATCAAGTGGTATCAGAGCAGCGTTTAGAAGTTAAGCGTTTTTGTTCTCAACCCGTTCGTTGTTTTTGACTAAAACCGATCGTATCTTGTCATTCAGAGTCTCATCTTTCTGTTTCACTTTTGAATCATCTCATTCTAGGTCGTATTCTGCAAGTTATACCTGTTGACATTTCGAATCTGTTCTTATATCCGTTTTTGCGAAAAATTGTCTGTTCGTCTTCTGTTTTTTTCGAATTTTATAAAATCGTCTGTTGCTTGTTTTGGTGTTTTGTTAATTGATTCTAGTTCTAGGGTGAGTTAACTTAATTTAAAAATTATAATCAGAATTTTGGAATTGATTTGAAATTTAAATCGAATTTTGAATACACCCCTGTCTGTCTGCGATTTTGTCTATTCATCTTCTGTTCTTTGTGATTGTGTGCAAAAAAATTTTGTTGCTTACTTGTGATCTATTCTAAGTCTTTCCAAAGAACGTTTTACTGGGGTTTGCGTGTTTGATTCTCAGGAAAATATGGCTGGATCAGAAGATGAAGAGACTAGCCAGAATTAAAACAATAAACTCCTAATTGAGGCTATGACAGCAAGAATGGAGCAACTCATGAATGATAAAATGGTGCATATGAACAATCAAATGGAGTCATTACGCCGTAAGATAGGAGACAACTCAGATCATCACTCTAGATCCCAATAGTCAAGACAGCCACGAAATTTTCAGAGAAATCCAAGAGATGAATAAGCGGCCGAGTACTACAACAACCATCAAAGTAGTGCTTCTCATGGTAGCAGAAGGAGACCTAGACGTGTACACGAAGCTAGACAACCAGAACCATTTGGTTACAAAATCAAAATCCCACCATTCCATGGAAATAATGATCTGGATGCCTATTTAGAGTGGGAAAAGAAGATCGAATTAGTCTTTGATTACCAGCACTATACCGAGGTTAATCGTGTTCGTATGACTGCAACAGAATTCTATGATTATGCACTCAGCTGGTGGGATCAACTCGTTACATCAAGAAGAAACCAAGAGTATCCCGTTGAGACCTGGGCTAAAATGAAAGGCATCATGAGGAAGAGATTTGTTCCAAGCGACTACCACAGGGAACTACACAACAAACTGAGGAGATTGGCTCAAGGAAACCGGTCAGTAGAAGATTATTATCAAGAGATGGAAACCTTGATAATTCGGGCAGATTTACAAGAAGATAGTGAAGCTACTATATCTCTGTTTTTGGGAGGTCTTAACCGTGAAATACAAGACCGGCTTGAGATGCAACACTACCTGGACCTTGAGGAAATGCTACACAAAGCTATTCTGGTCAAACAACAACTTAAGGGGAAGGGATCCTCAAGAACCAACTATGGAGCTGGAAACAGTTTTTCTAAACCAAGCTATGTCCGAGAAGAGAAATCTGCTTACCAAGGGCACAACAAGCCATTCCCTACGTCAAAACCAGAGAATAAAACACCTTTTACTTAGGTATCTAAAGATAAAGCTGAAATTAAAACTAGTAACGTTTGGTGTTTTAAATATCAGGGAAGAGGACACTATGCCAACGAATGCTCAAACAAGAGGATCATGATTCTTAAAGATAATGGTGAGATTGATTCTGCGGATGAGCCACCAGATTTTGAACCATCAGACTTTGAAGCAAAAATAGAGGAACATGAAGAGCTACCTATGTCTGGAGAGCTGCTTGTAGCAAGAATAACCTTAAGCGTGCAAAACAAGTCCAAAAAGCATGAACAAAGAGAGAACTTGTTTCACACTAGATGTCTCGTTCAAGGTAAAATGTGTAGCCTCATCATCGATGCAGGAAGCTGTGCCAATGTTGCAAGTGAAACAATGGTCAAAAAACTCGGTCTAAAGGAGCATAAACATCCAAGTCCATATGACCTCCAATGGCTTAATGACAACGGAGAAATAATGGTCAAAACCTAAGTTGTCGTACCACTCTCAATTGGTAAGTATGAAGATAATGTTTTATGTGATGTTTTACCTATGGAAGCAGGTCATATTCTGCTAGGGAGGCCATGGCAATCAGATCGAAAGGTGACACATGATGGATTTTCAAACCGACACTCTTTTGAATTGAATGGCAGAAAAATGGTTTTAGTTCCTATGACTCCTCAAGAGGTAAGACAAGATCAGATTCATCTTAAAAGTCAAAAGGAACCCGTGAGAAAGTCATCTAATTTTTACGTTGGTCGTGGAGCTATAAAACAAGCTGAATGTTCTAAGCAGCCAATGTTTTTATTTGTCTTCAAGAAAGTTTTCACGAGCTTAACTTAACCGAGTGAGATAAAGACTCTTTTACAGGATTATGGAGATGTATTTTTAGAGGAAGGCTCTAAGGGACTACCACCAATCCGTGGGATAGAACATCAAATAGACTTTATTCCCGGAGCATCTCTTCCAAATAGACCAGCGTACCGTACCAATCTCGTGGAGACTAAAGAGTTGCAAAGACAAATCAATGAGCTGATGGAAAATGGACATATCCGTGAAAGTATGAGCCCATGTGCTGTTCCCGTCTTGCTGGTACCAAAGAAGGATGGCACTTGGCGCATGTGTGTTGATTGTAGGGCAATCAACCAAATCATGGTGAAGATTCGACACCTTATACCTAGACTTGATGATTGCTTGATGAATTGCATGGTGCTAGAATATTTTCTAAAATTGATCTTAAAAGTAGCTATCATTAGATTAGAATGAAAGAGGATGATGAGTGGAAAACAGCTTTTAAAACGAAGCATGGATTATATGAATGGCTAGTGATGCCATTTGGGCTGACTAACATACCTAGTACATTTATGAGATTGATGAATCATGTTCTTAAGGCGTTCATTGGCATATTTGTTGTGGTCTATTTAGATGATATTCTGATACAGCAAAAATCTAGAAGAACATGCTAGTCACCTGAAATCGGTTCTGAATGTGCTTAGAAAAGAAAAGCAGTTTGCTAACATGAGTAAATGCACTTTCTACACGGATAATGTGGTGTTTCTAGGTTTTTTTGTAAGTGCAGATGGAGTTAAATTCGATGAAGAAATGGTGAAAACAATTAGAGAATGGCCAAGTCCGAAATATGTAGGAGAAGTTAGAAGCTTTCATGGACTTGCTGGATTTTATAGGAGATTTGTCAAGGGCTTTAGCACCTTAGCAGCACCACTTACAGAAGTTATCAAGAAAGACGTAGGATTCAAATGGGGAGAACCTCAGGAACAAGCGTTCCAAATGCTTAAAGAGAAGCTTTCTAATGCCCCTCTTTTGATTTTGCCTAATTTTCTGAAAACTTTTGAAATCGAATGTGATGCTTCTTGTGTTAGAATTGGAGCTGTTTTGATGCAAGAAAAGAGGCCTATCGCATACTTTAGTGAGAAGCTTGGAGGAGCCACCTTGAATTACCCAACGTATGATAAAGAGTTGTATGCATTGGTCCGAGCTTTACAAACGTGGCAGCACTACTTATGGCCCAAAGAGTTCGTGATTCACACTGATCATGAGTACCTTAAATACTTGAAAGGCCAGCAAAAGCTCAACAAAAGACACGCCAGGTGGGTAGAGTTCATTGAGATATTTCCATATGTCATCAAGTATAAACAAGGTAAAGAAAATATAGTGGCTGATGCACTATCCCGGAGGTATGCCTTACTCTCTACTCTTGATGCAAAGCTTTTGGGATTTGAACAATTGAAAGAATTATATGAATCTGATGCTGACTTTCAAGAAATCTATAAATCGTGTGAGAAGTTTGGTCATGGACAGTATTTTCGCCAAGATGGTTTTCTGTTTTATGCTCAACGTTTGTGTGTGCCTAATTGCTCTATGAGGGATTTGTTAGTCAGGGAAGCACATGGAGGAGGCTTGATAGGACACTTCGGTATAGCCAAAATCTCTTAAAGTGATGCAGGATCACTTCTATTGACCGCATATGAAGAGAGACGTCGAGAGGATATGCAATCGGTGTATCACTTGTAAACAGGCTAAGTCTAAGGTTCAACCATTCGGTTTGTACACTCCCCTCCCTATTCCTACTCATCCATGGACTGATATTTCAATGGATTTTGTGTTAGGATTGCCTAGAACTAAAACTGGAAAAGACTCAATCTTTGTGGTTGTTGATTGGTTTTCTAAAATGGCGCATTTCATAACATGTAATAAAACTAATGATGCATCTCGTGTAGCTGAATTGTTTTTTAGAAAAATTGTGAGGTTGCATGGCATGCCTAGGACGATTGTATCTGATAGGGATACTAAGTTTTTGAGTTATTTCTAGAAAACATTGTGGGCTAAACTAGGTACTAAACTTGTCTTTTCTACTACTTGTCACCCACAAACTGATGGGCAAACTGAAGTAGTTAATAGAACCTTGTTCACTTTGCTGAGAGCTTTGATTAAGAAGAACTTGAAAACTTGGAAAGCATGTTTACCTCATGTCGAATTTGTATATAATCATTATGTGCAATCTGCTTCTAAGTATTCCCCTTTTCAGATTGTGTATTGTTTTAATCATATGTCTCCTTTGGATCTAATATCTTTATCTTTGAGTGAAAGAACTAGCTTTGATGGTGAAAAGAAAGCTGAGATGGTGAAACATATCCATGAACAAGTAAGAAAGAACATAAAAGAGAAAACAAAGCAATATGATGAAAAGGTAAACAAAGGTCGAAAAGAAATGATCTTTGAAGTTGGAGATTCGGTTTGGGTTCATTTGAGGAAGGAACGGTTTCCAGCTGAAAGAAAATCTAAGCTTATGCCTAGGATTGATGGACCTTTTAGAATCATCAAGAAGATCAACAACAACGCCTACCAGCTTGATCTTCAAGGTAAGTATAATGTGAGTCCTAGTTTTAATGTTGCTCACTTAGTTCCATTTGTGCCAGATCAAACAGATTTGAGGACAAATCCTTTTCAAGTGGGAGAGGATGATGCGAGCATGGACATAGACAAGATAGTAGCTGAGGAGAGCATAGATCATGGAGAGGAAAGCAAGCTCGTAGCTGAGGATGCCTTGGTGATACCGACGGGTCCAATGACGAGATCAAAGACCAAATTGCTCAATCAGACCGTGGAGAGCCTAGTCAATCGAATAAAGATTCAAGAACACCCCCACAAAAGTATATTGATGTTGGTCCAAGCTAATTGATTTAAATAAACGGGAAAAGTGTCTATCTTAGTACTCTTTTTCCTTTGGTCGAGTTTTTGTCCCAAATCGAGTTTTTCTCACCAAGATTTTTAATGAGGCATAAGATAGATACTATGTCCATTTATTTAAATCCGTTAGCATGTTATTTTGGACCGACATTTAGCTTACCTTATGAAGTGCATTTCGACCAACACGAAGAAGGAAAAACGGTCCCTGAAGCCTTCAAATTCGAAATCGGAGTCTTCATGCAAGCCCCCTATTGATTACATGTTATTTCCTATGCGTGTATTCATGACTTGTCTTTGAAAACCCTACTTCCTTCTCTTTTATATTCTGGTCGAACTCTACTTTGTATGCACTCAAGTTTTATCTGTCAAAATCCTTTCTTAAACTTGTGTCTTTGTTGGTGTGTTATATCCAGCAAACTGATCTCTTTGGTGAGTCATATCCAAAAGGATCGAATCCAAGTTTATCAAAGGGTATTCCACACTCCTTTGTAGCACCTATCAATCCATCTTTCATTCCATCAATCGTTCATCTATAATATCACACTTCTAAACGAGATCAAGGGCGTATCATATCAGATCCTAGGATTGCATCATTCCCTCCCTCTTCATGAGGTTTTGTTCTCAAAATAGATTTTCCTACATATAAACTAGCCAAGTTAGTCCATTGTAGTACTTGAAAGTTTAGAAGATTACCTCGAGGTTTGGATTGTGAAGAACCAAATGATATGAGATTGGAAAGGTCTGGAGGTTTTTCTTTCAGTTGTGAAGTGTTTGGAGCACTTCTAGCCTCCGTAGTAGTTGGTTTGATAAACACTAGCACATGTAGGTTTCGGCTTGGAAGCTTCTTCTTCAAGGCTCCTCCTTGGCCCGTTATGGTCTATTTAGCACCTTAAATATTCCCCACACATTTGGCACTAGACAAGTGTATTATGGTAGCCACAACATCATCACAATCAGATAACCCTACTTTATCTTGGATCATTCAACTAGATTGATGTAGATCAATTTCTAGTTTTTTCCTTTGTGCCACAAATTCTGATCCATATGTGATATGTCTGCATTTTATATGGTTTTAGCTTGCATTATTCATTCATTTAGCCTTCTTTAATAGCTTGTTCTTAGCATTTATCTCTAGTTTTGCATACTTAGCGTGTTTTGCATTAGAATTGCATGCATTTTGCATTTTGACTTGTTTCAGGTGCATTCAAGGGATATTGGAGATGTTAAAGTCAAATGAAGAAAAAGGAGAGCTTAACTCGACCAGAAACTCGAAAGAGACTGACTCTAGCACCCAGCTCGAGCAAGATGGTCGAGCTAGTGCATTCTGCACCAAAAACTGCACTTTGAGACTGACTCTAGCAAGCCTGATCGAGTCCATGATCGAGCTAGGCATAAAGATGCAATCTTGAAGTTTCTAAAGCCCAGGTCGACCTCCTCTGATCGAGCCCATGATCGAGCTGAAGATAAAAATCAAATCTTGAAGTTTTCGGACCCAGCGCGACCCCCAGTGATCGAGCTCATGATCGAGTCTGGTGAATAAAAATGCAATCTTGATTTAAACCCAGCTCGACCACCCAGCTCGACCACCCATGGTCGAGCTGGACCTTAGCCGCACATTTTTTACTATTTTGCCCATGACGTTTTTAGGGTTTTAAGACTTAGTATAAATACTGTCTAAGATGTTTTAAGAGGGAGAACGCGTTTTTAGGCAGAAATTAGGTTTTCTTAAGTGTTCTTCATCTGTTCTTGCTTTCTGGATCCTATATCTTTGATTCCACTGAGTATTTGTGTTTGAATCTTTCTATTCTATCTCTTCTCTTCCTTATCTTTCTACTTATGCAATTTATTTTGATTTCTGGGTTTGTGATTATGTTGTTCTTCATGGTTTCTGAGTAGTCATTAGGGTTCTTAAGGATGGGTTAGATTAGGTGTGGAATCTTAATCTTCTAGGTGGTTTAAGAGTAGATTGTTTGATTTCCCTTCTAAATCAGTGTTCTTAATGCTAATTTCTCTCTGATCAATTGAGATTAGAACTTAGGTGTTTTTCCGCCCAGAAGGTGTTTGATAAAATGCTTGACTGAACTGATGTTAGAGATTTGCATACCTAGCCTAAGGGATTAGTTGTCTAGGATGTTTATTGACAATATTGAACTGAATCTTAATGCCTGCTAGGGTAGATTTCGCTAAGAGATTGGGTCTGGAACTGGTCTAGCTTGAGGTTACTTATCACGAGAGTGGACTTAACTGGTTGTGATGTTTGATGTCTAGGGAATAGCTTGATTGCGTTTGTTAAACCATCTAAGTAGATTAAGAGGATGCACCAAGTCAATTACCCCATCCTTAGGACCTGCTCCGTTCTTGATTGATTTTCGTGTTCTGTTTTTGTTCTGTTTCTATTCTGTTTATTGTCTCAGCTTTACTCTGTTTCTGTTCTGTTTTCATTCTGTTTTATGTTCTGTTTTAGTTTCTGTCATCGCTTTTGATTTCCTTTTGATAGTTTCTAGTTTCACCTTCTCACTGCTTGTTTGGCTTGACTTAGACTGTTTGATTGCATCCTTCTTGGTTAATATCGCGCCCATTTGGATTGACACCTTTCTGTATTACAATGACATGAAAATGCATTAAGGCATTTGACAGATAGCGAAAACGCAAAAACTAGCTATTTCAAATTGGCGCCGTTGCCATTTGGGTGTTGTTTGTTACAATTAGGATTTCAAATCGTTTTAGATCAAGTTCTTATTCGATCTACTCTGTTCCTGACTTAGTTTTTTCTTTCTGTCTCTTTGCATTTCAGGTACAATTTGACTCGATTTCACCAGCTCGACCACGCTAGATCAAGCTAGCCTAGCTCGACCACGCTAGATCAAGCTAGCCTAGCTCGACCACACCTGCTCGAGTCCGCCCATCGAGTTAGCTCCCCCTGCATGAAAACGAGATCAAAAGGCAGTCAGAACCTCATTCGCTATCTCGACAATATTAACAAGCTACCACAACAGTTGAGAGAGCAGAGAGAACATCTCAGAGTAGATCACCAAGATCCACTAGTTATGGCTGACCATAATCCACCACCAGAGCCTGCACCTATGCCTCCTCAGAGAAGGTCGCGTCTGATTGGTGCAGGAGATGCTCCAAACACTCACACCAACAGACAAGGGATTGTACCTCCTACAGTCCAAAACAACAACTTTGAGATCAAGAGTGGCTTAATAGCTATGGTACAGAGCAACAAATTCCATGGGCTGCCTATGGAAGACCCTCTCGATCATCTAGATGAGTTTGATAGGCTCTGTAGCCTCACCAAGATTAATGGCGTCAGCGAAGATGGTTTCAAGCTGCGACTCTTTCCATTCTCTCTTGGTGACAAAGCCCATCTCTGGGAGAAGAATCTACCTCATGGCTCTATTACTTCATGGGATGATTGCAAGAGAGCTTTCCTTGCCAAGTTCTTCTCCAATGCCCGAACCGCTCGCCTCAGGAACGAAATATCCGGATTTTCTCAGAAAGATGGGGAAAGCTTCTGTGAATGCTGGGAATGATTCAAGGGCTACACCACTCAATGTCCTCATCATGGTTTCAGCAACGAGTCCCTACTAAGCACACTTTACAGAGGAGTTCTCCCAAAAGTCCGAATGCTTCTTGATACAGCCAGCAATGGTAATTTCCTCAACAAAGATGTTGCTGACGGATGGGAGCTTGTCGAGAACCTTGCTCAATCAGATGGAAACTACACTGCAGAGTATGATAGAAGTGTAAGGAGTAATGTTGATTCAGAGGAGAGGCATCGTAAGGAGATGAAGGCTATGAATGCCAAGTTAGATCAGCTCCTACACCAGCAGAAGCATGTCCACTTTGCAAATGAAGATACGGTTTTTCAGGTTCAAGATGGGGAGGATGACGGTCTAGAAGAGATCAGCTATGTGCAGAATCAGGGGCAGTACAACAAAGGTTTCATCAATTACAAGAACAACCCGAATCTCTCTTACAGAAGTACCAATGTTGCTAACCCTCAGGATCAAGTCTACCCGCCTCAGCAACCACCACCTCAGTCCAAGCCTTTTGCTGCTTACAACCAGAATCAGAGTTTTGTTCCTAAGCAGCACTACCCAAACAGCTACTCGCAACAGGGAGTCATGGGTCCTCTACCTGGTTTCACATCTCACCAAGCTCAGCCTTCTACTGCTCCAGATAATCAGATGACACAAATGTTGCAACAAATTCTACAAGGCCAAGCGGCTGGCGCAATGGAAACAGCTAAGAAGCTCGGTGAAATGAAAACGCAGATGGATTATACCTATAATGATCTCTCTAGCAAATTTGAGTCATTGAACTCCAGAATTAAGTACTTGGAGGGCAAAACTGCATATACTTCCTCCCCAGCACCTATTGGACAACTTCCAGGAAAAGCAATTCAGAACCCCAAGGAGTATTGCAATGCCATCTTTTCAATGGACTCAAGTCCCATTGCTGATCATGAAGCTGCATTTAGAGAAAATGAGACTTTGCTTTCTGGTTCAGATGCTAACACCAATGCAATCACCTTAAGGAGTGGAAAGGAGTTACCTGAGAGGGAAGGATCAGTTAAAGTCACTGAGGACAGTGAGATTGACGATGGGGAGGATTTGAGCTGCAAAGATTACAAAAAAACCCGTCTAGAGGCTGACTCTAGCACCCAACTCGACCAACTAGGTCGAGTCAGCCCTCTACCTGCTGCAAAACCTGCTGTTTCAGAGAAAAAGAAAGCACCCTTTGTCCCTCCTCCTTACAAACCCAAACTGCCTTTCCCAAAACGATTCAAAAAGGAGGTAATGGATAAGTATAGAGCGCTTTTTGACAAGCACATGAAGGAAGCAGAGATTAGGATACCTCTTATTGATACCTTCTCAATGTTTCCTGCATATCAAAAATTCTTGAAGGATGCAGTAAACGAGAAAGCTAAGGAGATTCAAGGTATGGTGGTTTTGACAGAAGAATGTAGTGAGGGTATAGATGGGGAGGATTTAAATCAAGGTCACGTTGAGAAGCCAAACTCGACCGACAAGCTCGACCAGCTAGCTCGAGCCCCCGCTCGAGCCTACACACCACCTGCTGAAAAATCCGCTGATTCTGGGGAAAAGAAAGACCGACTCGACCAGCTAGCTCGAGTGCCAGGTCGAGCCAGTGCGCTACCTGTTGAAAAACCAGTTATTTCTGAGGAAAAGAAACAACCCTCTGCCCCCTCCTTATAAACCTAAACTTCCATTCCCAGGAAGATTCAAGAAGGATAAGGACGTAACCATGATTGACAACAAGGGTAATGTCAATTGCATTGATTCACCCAGCACGACAAAGATTAAGCCTAAGTCTCTCCCCAAGCTTGGCAATCCTGGTATGTTCTCCATAGCCTGCTCTCTTGGTGATCTGAAAATTAAAGATGCTCTATGCGACTCCGGTTCAAGTGTGAATGTCATGTCCCATGAGATGTTACAGAGTCTTGGGATAGGAAGCATCACTCATCACCCATCACCTATCACTTTTGGAGATGCTCATTCACGGAAGCCACTTGGTCTTCTTGAAGATTATCCACTTAAAGTTGGGGATTGTCTAGTCCCAACGGACTTCGTTATTATGGAAATGAAGAAGGCCAACAAGCTCCCACTCCTCCTTGGAACTCCCTTCCTCAACACTACTGGTGCAAACATAGACTTCAAGAACCAAAGGGTAGTTCTTATGAATGTTGATGACAAGGCCTATTACCCACTAAAAGCTTCTCCAAATGAGCTATGTGGCACAATGACTATCAAAGATGATGGCTACCGTGATGAGATAGTACAGTGTATTGGCACAATTGAGAAAGCTCCACCCTCAAAGATTTATAAACAGAAAGGGAAGTCTCTGGAAAGAAAGGATGGAGCTGAGAGCACAATGAATGAGCAAGGGGTCAAGCCATTCATACATGGTCAGATCATTGCAGAGGAGACCTCCGTTCCCCTCCATGAACCACCATAGACCTAAGCGAAACAGGAAGTCAAGCCTAGCGACTATAAACAAGCTCATTTGGGAGGAAGTCCCATGTCTATCCTTGTATATATTGCTTTAGTTTTCTTTTAAATCATCGTTTAATTATGCTAATTCGTGTTTTTGGCTTGCTGGTATGATTTCAGGAGAGTATGAGCATTGAATCACGAAAAAGAGGAGATCTGTAAGCAGACACTCTAGCTCGACCACCCAGCTCGACCAGGGTGGTAGAGTCAGTGGTCGAGCCAAGCTCCCATGCTGCCTACACTCGGGAAAGCATGGAGGATTCGATCTCCTCCTTTTTCTCCACCCCTTGAGGTACCTGTTCTATCCATTCTTGTATATATCATTTGCATTTCTTTCTTGCTTTTTGTTGTTTCTTAAACCTTCTTTCCAAATTTTTATTACACAAGGGACTGTGTAATTTAAGTTTGGGGGGAAGGCTTAAGATCTGTTTGATTTGTTTTCTGTGTTCTTATTTTTAATTCTTGAGTCTGCATGCATCTAAGGCATAGAAAAACCAAACAAATTTGAAAAATTTTCGAAAAAGATTACAAAAACAGAGTGTTCATGTAGCTGCATTTATATTTTAGGATTGAGTCTAGATTGTTTTCATATAGGGCTGTTGCATATGCATAGGGGATTATGATGATTTTAAACCTTGTAAGCTTGCTAATTCAATTGTATAATTTCAATGCCCTTGTTTCTAGTTGTTTAATGCTTTGTTATTGAGCTTGAAGTAAAACTGCACCATACTTTGAATGCACAGCTAGATTAGGTCTCAATTAAAAGCATACTGTGATTTTCTGTCTTTCCCTATCTATTTGAACCTGAATTTTGACTCATAATTATCATGTCTATGCACTGCAATTGAACTCACGGATACCATATACATACTTGGATTTTCTTTCATCTGTTTATACCACTCTTTGCTGATCCAAGTAGCTGTTCTCATCATTAGAACAGTTTTACCATGCCTTTAGCCTAGCCTTCTTTCAAGCCATGATATTATTTTCTTGAGTGTGTGAGGCCTATTTCTGAATGAGCTTGGTAGAAAGTGTTAGGTTTGAGCCGACAAGGATAGAATCTCATGTAGTTCTGGTTTGCAATTTTCGAATCAGATAGGACTAGGTGGGATCTTGATCATTGGGTATTGGGTTTGGTTCTGTGAAAAGAAAAGAATGAAAAAACTTGGAGAAAGATGAAAGAAAAAGGATAAGAGTTCTTAGGAGGGGAATGATCTGAATATTTAAGTATCTAGTAAAGGATTAGGGGATGTGCATAATAAAAGAAAAGAAAAGGCAGAAAGCTTAAAAGTCTGAAAAATATAAAAATGCCTAAGCTAGTTAAGAAAAACCCCCAATCCGCTAGATGTATATGTGTATAACCCCTCCTAGAACCAAAAATAAAAAGAAAAGAAAAGATGAAAATGATCCAAGAAATCAAAAAGGAAGACCTAAGGGTCAAGGGTAGAATTAGGATGACTTTCTGGGTTTAGACTTAAAGGTTAAGAACACTTGTGTAGGACTGGGTAGATGGGAGTCTATTCTTGAATGCATAGGTTGGTTCTTACCTTTAGCATTCTACTAAAGCTCATTCCATTTCATTGAGAGATCCTTGTTCTGAATTAACAAAACCTTACTGAAGGGACTATCTTTGTCTTTTGACCTTACCCTTAGCCAAATGAGTTCATAGAATGTGCATAGCTTGATTCATGGTTTTTGCTTAATTGAATGTTAAAGGGATTGATAGATTTGAATGCATGTCTAGATTGAGATTTAATTGAAATTGTGCTGAGAAGAGTATGGCTAAAGTTTTTAAGTAGAGTTCATATACTTTGCATTCTAGAACTAGCAACTTGGACATTGAGATCATCTGTTTTATCTTCAAGTTTTGGTTCTGAATCCCCATTTTCCAACTTCTTCTCCATTCTTATTCTTCTGTTTGCTTGAGGGCAAGCAAAGACTAAGTTTGGGGGAGTTGATATGTCTGCATTTTATATGGTTTTAGCTTGCATTATTCATTTATTTAGCCTTCTTTAATAGCTTGTTCTTAGCATTTATCTCTAGTTTTGCATACTTAGCGTGTTTTGCATTAGAATTGCATGCATTTTGCATTTTGACTTGTTTCAGGTGCATTCAAGGGATATTGGAGATGTTAAAGTCAAATGAAGAAAAAGGAGAGCTTAACTCGACCAGAAACTCGAAAGAGACTGACTCTAGCACCCAGCTCGAGCAAGATGGTCGAGCTAGTGCATTCTGCACCAAAAACTGCACTTTGAGACTGACTCTAGCAAGCCTGATCGAGTCCATGATCGAGCTAGGCATAAAGATGCAATCTTGAAGTTTCTAAAGCCGAGCTCGACCTCCTCTGATCGAGCCCATGATCGAGCTGAAGATAAAAATCAAATCTTGAAGTTTTCGGATCCAGCGCGACCCCCAGTGATCGAGCTCATGATCGAGTCTGGTGAATAAAAATGCAATCTTGATTTAAACCCAGCTCGACCACCCAGCTCGACCACCCATGGTCGAGCTGGACCTTAGCCGCACATTTTTTACTATTTTGCCCATGACGTTTTTAGGGTTTTAAGACTTAGTATAAATACTCTCTAAGATGTTTTAAGAGGGAGAACGCGTTTTTAGGCAGAAATTAGGTTTTCTTAAGTGTTTTTCATCTGTTCTTGCTTTCTGGATCCTATATCTTTGATTCCACTGAGTATTTGTGTTTGAATCTTTCTATTCTATCTCTTCTCTTCCTTATCTTTCTACTTATGCAATTTATTTTGATTTCTGGGTTTGTGATTATGTTGTTCTTCATGGTTTCTGAGTAGTCATTAGGGTTCTTAACGATGGGTTAGATTAGGTGAGGAATCTTAATCTTCTAGGTGGTTTAAGAGTAGATTGTTTGATTTCCCTTCTAAATCAGTGTTCTTAATGCTAATTTCTCTCTGATCAATTGAGATTAGAACTTAGGTGTTTTTCCGCCCAGAAGGTGTTTGATAAAATGCTTGACTGAACTGATGTTAGAGATTTGCATACCTAGCCTAAGGGATTAGTTGTCTAGGATGTTTAGTGACAATATTGAACTGAATCTTAATGCCTGCTAGGGTAGATTTCGCTAAGAGATTGGGTCTGGAACTGGTCTAGCTTGAGGTTACTTATCACGAGAGTGGACTTAACTGGTTGTGATGTTTGATGTCTAGGGAATAACTTGATTGCGTTTGTTAAACCATCTAGGTAGATTAAGAGGATGCACCAAGTCAATTACCCCATCCTTAGGACCTGCTCCGTTCTTGATTGATTTTCGTGTTCTGTTTTTATTCTGTTTCTATTCTGTTTATTGTCTCAGCTTTACTCTGTTTCTGTTCTGTTTTCATTCTGTTTTATGTTCTGTTTTAGTTTCTGTTATCGCTTTTGATTTCCTTTTGATAGCTTCTAGTTTCACCTTCTCACTGCTTGTTTGGCTTGACTTAGACTGTTTGATTGCATCCTTCTTGGTTAATATCGCACCCATTTGGATTGACACCTTTCTGTATTACAATGACATGAAAATGCATTAAGGCATTTGACAGATAGCGAAAACGCAAAAACTAGCTATTTCAATATGTTGCTTTGTAACATCTAAACATTTCTCAACCAATCCTAGACATAACGAATCCTCTATCATAACTCTAGGATCATGAGAGGTGAGATAAGTTAAAGTGTTACTTACCTGTTCTGGACCCTCATGAAGAGATAAAAATTCAATCTCGAGATGGTAACGATCGGTCCAACGAGTGAAAGTGAGCCATTCCGCTATAGGCTTTGAGACATAGTGGCTCCAAGTTGGTTCTACTGGTGGAAGCTTTGGTAAAAACCATCCTAGATAGAAAGGAAACCCTTGGAGGCTCCTAGAGGGCTTCGCAGTTGCCGTTTCTCGGTGTACAAGCTTGGCCTCCAACGCTTCTTCTATTAGGCACTTTTTCTTGGAGAAATCACTATAAGACCCTTTTAGCAACCATCGACTTGGAAATATCTCTCAACTCTAATCTCCTCTCGACTTGAATCCAGCTCTCCATGAACCTGTGTTGAGTTAGAAATCTAGAGAAATTCACCTTATAGCTCAACTCCCTCAGGTCTGGTTGGAATTCTCCATTGAATGCACATATGTCTAACTCGGGTAATCTCAGGATCAACTGATTTGTAAAAATCATAACTCTAGATCCATAGAAGCTCTTGACCTGATTCAACCTCTCAGAGATCTGTTGTTGAGTGAAATTTCTAGAAGAAGTCTTCTCTTTACTTAGTTCTTTATGGTCTAGTTGGAAGCTTCTGTTGAGTGCGCATATGTCCAGCTCGGGTAAGTTCAGGCTCATCCGACTTGTAAAATCCATATCTTTCAATCCAGAGATGGTATTGACCTGATTCTAACTCTCAGAGATTCGTGGTTGAGTTAAGTTTCTAAAGCAAGTCTTCTAATTTTCCGGTTCATCCTGGTCTGGGTGGAATCCTTTGTTTAGTGCACGTAAGTCCAATTCAGGCAGTTCATCATCAATAACCGGGTCTTGTACCGATTGCGCGTGTTGTCTCGGTGGTGGACGTTCTACCTTCTGAATGTTATCTCTAAGAAGCTGGAGTTGGACCTGAATATTAGTGAGGACGACAGTGAGAACAAACTTTTTATACATCCTTGCCTTTAGTTCTTCGCAATCATATATCGGTTGGCTATAGAGAGTCTTTTCTTGTTCCCACCACTTATAAGCATCTCCTATTAGACCACCAATAGCATAAGATAGTTCTCGTTCCTTGGGAATGTTGTTTGCTCGCAGCCACTTCTCCATATTGGTTTCCCACCTTAGATAGGCTTCATGTTCTTTGCTAGTCCCGGAGAAGGTAAGGGAACCGGTTACCACATGAGGTGAGATGCGGTTTGTTGTTATGGACGGTCCAAGGGAGACTTGTTCTCTTTGGTCCATTAGAGTGACTTGGTAGTGTCCAAGATATGGTTGATTGAGGCAACCTTTCTTGTAGCACACAACTCCTAGAAGAATAGTGGATAGGTTGATTAGCTTGAAACTCTTCTTCTCGCTCTTCCTCTCGTGGCCATGAATAAAAATAATCATCACTTTCAAGCTCAAATTCTTGCTCTCCCCAATCAATATCTGAGGTGCTGACCTCACTTTCAGTCTCTTTTTCAGATTTCACAACACCAAGGCCTCGAAAAAAAAAAATCACAACACAAATCCGAGAGAACTTAGAAGACTTCAAACCGACAATGTTAGCGATAACCTAGAAATATCAAGTGTAGTAATTACTAATCCGGTTCAACCTTTTAAGTGGTAATTCTAACACATGTTAAATGAGGTAAACAAGCTTCTAAATTCAAATGATAGGCACTTATGAGCTATCCAAAAAGAGAGAGGACAACACCAAAAGCAAAAAGCAAAAGCTATTGTACCCAAAAAGATTTTCCTCTTTTATCAATCTACCCCACCCCCCTTCCCCACTAACCTAAGACCAAAAGGGGCAAGCTTCCTAGGACTAACATTGGCTGCTGGACAGAGATTAATCAAAGCTCAACACAACCTAGCAGGCATACTAAAGTAAGTAAGCTTCAAAGAGAACAGCCTAGCACCCTAAACAAACGGTATTCACCAAAAGGGAAGTTAAAGATGGCAACTTTATGAAACTTAGAGCTAATCAATGCAAACCCAAGGATAACCATAGCAAGCATGACTTAGATACATCCTAAACAAGCCAAAGAATATAAGCAAAATAAATCTAAACACCCTAGCCACAATCAAACACCAAACTAAATTAAAAGATGCAAACTTTGTGAAACTTCTTCATAGATCCATTCATGACCAACCTAAAGGAAGAAGTTTTAGTTGAAAAGATGCAACTTTTAGGACTCTTAGGCTCTGATACTAGATGATAAATGCCTAAAACCACAAGGAAAAGTCGACCCAAGCTCTAAGGAACCAAAGGAACGAAATGGAAGAAGAACTCGGCGATTTGGTTCGTTTGGAGCTAGCGGATGGTGAAATGAGTGGTGGAGGCTAAAGTGGTGAGATGAATGGACGTGGAGGTGGAGGAGGAACCAGAAATCACGAGCCAATTAACCAGAAACACATGGATTGAAGGAGAAGAACGGATGGAGCGGTGGAGAAGAAACTAGACCCGGAAAGAGGCTCGTCGGAACTAGCGGGTGGTGGTGGCGGAAAGTAAAGCAACCATGGGGGTGAATGGCACCACAAGGGTTGTAAAAGACCCTTGATACAGCCACCTACAAGGTGAGGACTCACCTCAAAGCTTATAGTATTTTCTCACTCTAAGGAAAGAGATGAGAGACAAAGTTTACAACTTTAGGTTTTGAGAAATGATTGCTTGATTGTAAAATGAGAAGGAGTTTGCCTTATAAAGGCTACAAGATTAGGGCAACTTAATTGCTAAATGGGCCCAAGCCAAATTAAAACAAGCTTTGATACTTGGGCCTAAAAATATTAAAACACTTAAGTCACAAAGCCTCAAAACAAACAATACAAAGATGGGGAAAACTTATGAAGTGATTTTTCCTTAAGATAAAATCACAATCCTAGACTAACTAAACTTGTCATGGATGTTTCCAAATAGTTAGCTTATGGAGATTGGATTGTGATGCTCTAAGCCTTTCATACCTCGTTAAAACTCTTTCTTAGTAAAACTCAGTGGGAAACCTTAGAGTAGGGAAAGAGTATGTTATTCACCTAGAGTCTTGGAGGTGTTCTCACCTAAGCTTGGTGGTGAAGACACACTATGCCATCCTCCCATACCTTCTCAGTGCTCAGAAGCTTGCATTGATGCTCTCCCGGATGCCACATAAACGATTGAAGCCCTCCGGATCTGTCAGCTCTTAATACAGGCTAGTGGAGAGTCTGTCGACTTGTAAACATCATATCTCTCAAACCAAAGCATATCTTGGCCTGATTCTAACTCTCTGAGCTTAGTGGTTGAGTTAAGTTTTCAGAATGGGTCACCTCGTCACTCAGTTCCTCCTGGTCTGGCCGAAATCTTCCATTAAATGCAAGTCGGTCCAAATCCGACAGCTTTTGATTTGTTCGTCTTGTATCAGCCATAACTTCTTCTTGGAAGCTTCTTTTGGGCTGATTCCACTTCGAGGTGCTCCCTAGATGAGATTTGAGTGAAGTTCAGGTGGTGGTTGGTGATGTATCAGATCCTAGGATTGCATCATCTGTGTTAGATTTAAATCTAAATTTCTTTGGCAACTCCTTTGTGAGATTCACCTCCATAAATACTTTTGCTTCATCAAAAACATTACAAAGAATTGTTTCTGGATGAAGTTTTCTAGGCACTCCAACTTTGCTTGAAAGAAAGCTAATTCCATCCCTTGAGAACAAAGACTACGGAATGTTCTTAACCTTAATCCATAAAGGCATACTCTTAAGTTCAGGTAATGGATCATCACTCACTGCACCATATCGTGAAACCATCATCGGCTTGTCTGCGATATTCCACATTCCACACTGTAGGACTCTGTCCCTAATTACTTTGTCACGAATACGAAATTTAATCGTTTGTTCATTTACCATGAATGCGTCAATCTTCAAATTTCTGTCTCCATACGTCTAGATTTTATTAACGATGATATGAACTTTCGCAATATAAGGAGACTTTGCTGGAAAATGACCAACAATGAAGTCTTCCCATAATGGAATCGAGTTTGAAATCAGATTATCTGGAATTTGTCCGATCTCGACTCCATCAATCACAGCAAACTCAATTTCATGAGTTGTAAGTGTCGATGGTCGGTTCTAAACAACCTTAGCATACGATCTGGTTTAGTGTGGAAAGGTAACCATTCCTTTCTTTGAGCCGTTTGCCGAGTCTGAAGACACAATCGGCAACGGTATTTACTTCACCAGACTAGGGTCCGCTTCCAAAATATGGCACTCGACAGAAGTTTCAATTTCTAATTGCGGCGGAGACTTAGATAGAGACATCGCTTTTTGAGATGTGTCCTCCACCGCCAGCTTGCATTGTAAAATGGTGGGTCACCGGTCATGACTCACATGACCGCTTTCGTTAGCAATTAGAGAAGCAGATCATTCTCCCAACGATGACTTCAAACTCATGTTTCGTATCTCCTCCTCCTCTAACACTTAACCGCCAGCGATCTGATCCACCGGAATCAGACCAAGATCCTTGGGAACCAAGCCTTCAGACTCAGCTAACACTTAATCCAAACCCTCGAGAACTTTTGCCTAATTCAATCCACTGCAACAACTCCCGAAATACCTTCAGCAACATCCTTCCCTGCACTCGCCGGACCACCACCTGCAGGTGACAAAGCCATCGACGGTGACGGTTGCATCTTGAAAACTCAAAATCTTTGATAACCTTCTGAGTCTCTCTGCCACGTCAACAGAGAAAAAATCTAATCTATATTTATAACTTTTTAACGATGGAAGTTCAATTTCACACCAAACTCTCAACTTCTTTTAATAGCATGTTCCCTACCACTTGTTTCCCTTTCATCCGCATCAACCTCCGATCTGTTCCTCCTCAACGACGATAGCATCCAACAATTCGAGGTTAGAGGTTTCTTAAAACTATCTCTTCTATTTGAATTAAATGATTCGAATTTTCTTATTTGTTATTCATGATTTTGTCTTTTTTTTTGTCTAATAGAAAATAGAAGATGTGGTTATGGCAGATGTTGACGAGTACGAGGAAGCCGAGAGATTGACGATGGCCAGGATGCCAAAAGACTGACGACGACGAGAATAGGAAGAGCTTTTGATGTTGTGTTGGCCAAACTATGTATTGACGATGAAGAGCATGTCGTGAGCTTTTGAAATTGAGTTCATAATATATAGCCAAATTATTTATGCTTTCTGAACTCTTATATTTCTTTGTTCTTTACTGTCTCTTTTTTTTTTTTTAGTTTTCTTTATTGTCATTGTGATGTATATGGTTTTATCAATTGTTCATCAATTGGCTAAAGAAATGCATTTTCTGAAATTTAAAAATTATAAACGTTTTTAGATTTTTTTTTTCAAAATTGATGTGCAAGAAGAATTACATTAAATTAATTTTCATATATACATAATTTTGATGTAGCTAAATTTTATTAATTTTTGAAGTACTTTTTTTTTAGTAAATATATTATAATTGAAATCAGAACAACAATGCTATATCAATTACGCAATAAATCAAGTTTATATGGGGTGGGCAAATGGGACGGGATTTTATGGAAACAAAATGGCAACGTGAATTTTGAAAATAGAAAAACATGTCAAATTTAAAATTTGAAACAGGTACGGGATGGAACAGTATTGGACGGGATGGGAACGAGAATTTTCAAAAAAAAAAAAAATGTTATAATTAAAATAAACAATGCTTGCAGTCATGTATTTAATATATTTCTTTCAATTTATTTACCATAAACATATTCCAAATAAAAAAATATAAGAACGTTACAGTATATTCTATCATAGTTAAAACTTAAAAAAAAAAGAAACAATGCAATTTATATGAACCAAACATAAAGTAATGGAAAAAAAAAAGTCAATTAATTTTATAATATTATATGATATATAAATATACTATGAATCTATAATTATTTATAAAATATATATTAATATTTGTATTTATCCCAAACGGGATTTCGAAAATTCTCGTTTTCGTCCCGTTCCATTTTCAGTCGGGAATACAAGATTTGTCCCATATCGAGAATGTCCCAGATCGGGAGTACATTTCCATATGCGACGATATAGGACAGAATGGGACATGATAGAAAAGGATAGGAATTAACCCCACCCCTAAATATTTGTATTTGGCTCAAACGTGTTTTAATCGTTCTTGACGGTTTTATATCCGGTTCGATAGTTCACAAATTTAATAGAAACCTAATCGACTACTATTCCGGTTCAGTTTGATCACAGTCCGACCGCTAGGTCATTCGGAGTTTCAAATACTGGTGAAACCATTATTATTTCAAATATTCAAACATTTATAATTCAGATTAAAACTAAATCGAAAACCAAATTGAATACCAAACTGATATGAATTCGGGTTATAAATACTATACCAAATAAATTTGTTTATAAACATAACCCCGATATCCTAGTATATGTTTTATCTATGCATATCACACGTTTGGATTGAATATATCGATAATATGCAATCCACCATATTAATTGTAGTAGTTAGCGAGATTTGAAACTAAAACAATAGTATATCATAAGTTTATATAGCACAAATAGAAATTTATTCATAAATTCAATATACATAGAAGAATATAAAATGTTAAACAAAAATTATATACTTTTACATATTTAAGTACCAAAGATAAAAACGTATAAAAACTAAAACAGACTTTTATCTACCAATTGTCATTTATTTAAACTCTATTATAATAAAACACAAGTTACATCTCTAAAAACTGCAACTCTCTCCATCGCGTCTAATTGTTTAACGAGATTGGCTTCTTACCTTCTTTACAGGAACCATTAGATCATTGTTTTATTCGTGATTTTGTTGTTTGCTTCGACTTTAACTCTTGAGCGACAACCTTTTTTTTAAAATTGTAATTACATGTCTCAAATTTTAGGGTTTATCATCGAATCATAGACAAGTTTTTCCTTATGAATCAATTTTATTTTCACATTGTTTACTAATCTATCCTCTTTCCAATTCTGCTTTTAGGTTTTGATTCATCTTAACCGTTTGTCTTCCCATGATCCTATCAAATCTAGAGTAAGTAACAACCATCACAATCCACATAGAGAAGAAGCAAACGTTACTTTTCATTGTCGATGCCGAAACATTAGTATATGTCTATTGAAATACATATCAATCGTTATATATGATTTTACCAGTGCATAATACCGGGCATAATACTAGTATAATATTTACTGCAATGGAATGCAATTATTGTAAGTTGGCTCTTACCCCATTCTTGTGAAACATTTGAATGAGGTTCCAATTTTTTTAAGTCCATTTTACCAATGAAATAATTCTGTTGGTAAATAATATAAGCTTGAAGACAGTTATTCTGAAAATTGTATCAGTTTAAATGGTTAGGTATTTTGAAATTTTTTTAAAAAAAGATTACTAAGTCATGTCTTGCAACTCAAGTTCTTTGTTTTTCTTATTAAATCTCTATTAATAAAATTTTAAGTTTGTCACCCCTAAAATTCTAAGGTTGGCCTTTCTTATAAAAGTCTTCTTATAAAATAATGAGCTTTTAAATCATCATCACATGACACATCTTTTCCCAAAATATCAGTTTAATTTTTATCTTGAACGTAGCTTTCATAACCAAATTAAACACTTAATTCATTGTATCTTGTGAGTTGTGACAAAATTAAAAAGAAATTATTGTACTTGACGTTGTACGCAGCTTTTGACCAATTATAAAATTCAATAAAACCCAAAAAAAATGAAACAAAACAACCATTAAAACGGCTCCACCAGGTGATCTCCTACAACATAGTTAAAATCATTTCCGTACTCCACGTAAATCTCAGCCGTTGATAGATAACACAATTGAGAATCAAACAGTCCGAATAAAACAAAGAAAAATAAATGCTGGAAACAACAGAGACGTAAAGAAGGAGAAGCCAAAATACGTCTCTTCATCAATTTCATGGTTTAGGAAAAAAAAAGGTTTTTTTATTAAAAAAAACAATCTAATTGGCCAACTTTTTCAATTTTAACTTTTATCTTAAAACATTACAAGTTAATCTACAAAATCAAAAATTATACATAATATAACTCATATTTGTTACCGTCAAATTATAAAATTTTGATAAATAATATATTAAATTGAAGTTTTCATAACGAAGACTGCAAATCTACATTTAGAATTTTAAAAATCTAATGTATAGAAACATGAAAACGTTTAGAATATAGTGTAAGAGTTATATTACATATTATTTTTGATTTTGGAGAGATTAACTTGTATTATTTTAAACTAAACAGATAAAATAAAAAAAAGTAGGCGAATTCGAGGTTTTCTTTTTTTTTTTCAGAAAACCAAAAAAAGAAAAGAATTTGTTTTCTTTTGAGGAAGTCGAGAAAACAAATACTAAAAAACGTAAAAAAGCGTTCTTTGATCATTCATTATTCTTCATCATCAGGCCCTTGTGTTCAAGTAAGATTCTTTTCGGCGATTCCATATACTTTGGTCTTTGATTTGGGTTTTCTCATTCTTAATCTGGGTTCTAGTCTAAACTTTGAATTAAGGACTGGAGTAGCTGATTAGTTGGGTTTGATTTTGTGTTATTTGATATCAAAGTTCACAGCTTTGGAGACAATCTTCTTAGTTTCTCTGTAAATTGATTTGAAGTAATGAGTAAAGTTATAACATTTATCCACTTTTCCAATTTTTCTTTCAATTTGGTGTGTTTTTTTACAAAAAGGTATGATTTTTCATGTTGACTTTGTGTTATGACCTAAAGAAGATAAGGTCTACGTTAAACCCCAGATATTAGATTTGTACAGTTTTGATTTTAGTGAATTGGATTCTGAGTTTGTTTCAGTGATTGAGAGATTCTTCTTATTGTGTACTTTGAGTTTTTCACTATTGATGGAGTTATTTATGTTCATGGTGGCTACACGTCTCTATGGTTTCATCAAAAGCCATATTTAACTTTGCCAAAGTGGACGTAAATTTCATTCCCTAAGTACTGATTCCATATCTTATGTAATGTCCTTTCACTATCCAAATGTAGATGCTCTCCATGATCGATCATTGCTCTTGCTTCCTAGCTGAAATAGGTTTGAAGTTTCTGGTTAAAGAGTACACATCTTTTTCTTCTTGTTTCTTTTATCTCTTCTTTTTGTTATATTTGTTGATGATTAGAGGAGAATTCTCTGAAAAATGATAGAGAAAATGAGGAAGAGAAGTGATAGAGAGCTAAGAGTTTGTGATCTAAAGCAGAACAAAAAAGTTAGGAATATTTCTGTTAGATTGTTTTTGACTGGGGAATAGGATAGTATCGGAATTAAATGAAAGGAATTGATTCAATGGTTATCTCCTCTGATTAAAGTTATATTCTGTATATAACTTGCTTATTGTGAGTCTCATATCTCGTTGTTATTTGTGCATCAAAGTTTCCCTCATTGCAAAGCTATTTGGCTTCTAAAATTAGGACACTATGACTCTAGCTAACGATTTCGGATATTCAACTGCTATGTCTTCATCCTTTTCAGCTCTTCATACTACTGTAGAAGACAGATACCATAAGTTGCCTAACTCGTTTTGGGTTTCATCAGGACAGGAACTGATGAATAACCCTGTACCCTGTCAGACGGTCTCTGGTGGCAATTCTGGTGGGTATTTGTTTTCTTCTTCCTCTGGATTCTGCAATGTTTCAACTGCCTCATCTCATGGAAGGAATTCTCAAACCCGGCCACATGTTTCCACTGTTCCAAGAGAAAGATTGGCTATGCAGAATTGCCCTTTGGATGCTCAATCCCCCTCGTTGATTAATCATCACCCTCAAGAGTTCACAGATCCGTTTCAGGAGTTCTTTGATTTCGCTGATCATGTTTCTGTTCCAAATCTACAAGCAGAGAGTAGCGGAGTAAGGATGGTCTCATCTGTGGAACTCAATAAGAAAAGTGAGTGGCAAGATTGGGCAGATCAGTTGATTTCTGTTGACGATGGTTCAGAGCCTAATTGGTCTGAACTTCTTGGAGATTTAAGTTCCCACAATCCAAATTCAAAGGTTCAGTTTCTCTAGCCATATATGATCCCTATGTTTGTCCATATGTCATTTTAATCAGCGTTTGCATGATTTGTAACAGATACCGACACCATTTTCAGATGTACCAAGGCAAGAGGTAAAAGCTAACCAGCAGCACCAGATCATTTCATCAGAGGAGCAGCTCAGAGGCAGAAACTCATCATCTAGCGTAGCAACATCTAAACAACGCATGCGTTGGACACCAGAACTTCATGAGGCATTCGTTGAAGCTGTTAATCAGCTCGGTGGTAGTGACCGTGCGTATGCTTTCTTCTTCTCTTGTTCCTGAAAATAATAGCTCAAGTCTATTTAACTGGAAATAGTGGAATTTAGTCTTCTTTTGGCTTCTATAATTTTTACCATAGGAGCCACGCCTAAGGCTGTTTTGAAGCTCTTGAATAACCCTGGCTTGACTATTTATCATGTAAAAAGCCATTTGCAGGTTTGTGCTTATCCACATGTTTTTTATTTTATACATCTCATGCTGTTTCTCTGCTAAGCTTAGCCCATTTCTCATCGTTTACCATCTTTATGTTCTACAGAAATACAGAACGGCAAGGTATAAACCAGAGACTTCAGAAGTTACAGGTAAGGACTTCATATACTTAAACATAATACTTCTGCCCTTTTGCTGTGCTATAAACCACATAGGCCTCTAAAGAATTGGTCACTCTCTAGAAAAGGCTTCAAGTCTCTAGAATTGGGCACATATCTATGTATAAATTTTGTTTCTTTCTTGTACAGGAGAACCTCAAGAGAAGAAGATGACATCTATTGAAGATATCAAATCTCTTGACATGAAAACGTAAGAAAATTTGAGTTTTCCTGACTGCAAAACAAACCAAAAAATATTTCTTCGTATTGTTTAGAATTTTAATCCTAATAGGGTTAAATAGTAATGTTTTAGTTAACTTTGTTACTAATTCTTTTCTAGGAGCGTTGAGATCACACAAGCTCTACGGTTACAGATGGAAGTTCAGAAACGTCTCCATGAGCAGCTCGAGGTAACCCTTCTTTGCCTGATTTCTAGCTTTGAAAGAGGAGTCGTCGTAGATATTGTCTGATTTTTTTGTTTACATTATATGCCAGATCCAACGGACGCTGCAGTTGCAGATTGAAAAACAGGGCCGATACCTACAGATGATGTTCGAGAAACAACAAAAGATACAAGAGAACAAGAGCTCTTCCTCAGAAGCATCACCTAAGCAATTCAACACGACATCTGCAGAAGTCGAATTTGGTTTTGATACACGAACAGTGGACCAAACTGAATCTCTTTCAGTATCAAGGAAAAGGGTCAGAGAAGATTAAAACATTTTTTAAGGTTGGCTGAAACATGTTTTTTGGGAATTTAATTGTGGAAACCCCAGAGTTGCAACAACTCCAGTTTTGTTAAAAGAATATGTCTCTTCCTAGCTGTGTTGTTCAGTTTAGAAGCAGTTGCTTTGGCCCTGCAACACTAACTGAAGACCAATGGTGTATATATAAATTGATTTTGACAAGACTAATGTTGTGAAAACTAGACCGGACACCGGGGTTGGCATTGTCATTCAAATGGCTGGGCGGACGGGTCCAAACTTTTGTAATTTTTCTAATTTTGACTTAAATAAATAAACGTGAAAAATCAAAATTAGGTTAAACATGGAGTCCGCCACACGGCAGGGCTTCTAGGGACGATGTCAGCGCCTGAAAAGGAGGCTCCTACTCCACTGGTGCAAGAACAGAGTGATAACTCCACAGAAAAGTGATACAGGTTTTGGAGGAAGATTTAAATTCAACGTCTTCCAGAATTGCCAAATGAAGTGTTGACACGTGGTGATTTGGAATTGGCGCGGATACAAGACTGGCTAATGATGAAGGGACACGTGGCAGTCATCGTTCCGATTGTATAACGAATTCTGTTTCGTTTGTTAGATATTTTTTTTTTGGCTTTGAGCGTCGTATGTAAGCTCATTTGTGTGTAAAGAAAGAATCATCGTTGATCATTTTGTGAAACAGAAATATCTTCTTTGAAATCTTTCTCTGTTTTTGAGCTTTTTGAAGTTTGGTGTTCTTCATCACTCTGTTTCAATCCATTCTCAAATCCTGGATTGTTTGCTTGGGGATTTCAGATTCGTGTTTGTATAAGCACCAGTTCGATCTTAAGGAAACTAGTGACCTACGTTAACGACCTCGGATCAGAATCGCGATGGGAGTTGAAACGCGAGCTAGGGGAAAAGAACTCGCGATAAGAGCTGAACACCAGATGGATCAGAATCAGGTTAGTTTAGAAGAATCAGAACAGGTGATTTCGAATCCTGTGATTTATATATAGTATTGGAGATGGAGTAATTGAGAAATTAGTAGCAGATCAAAGTCGATTGGTAGCAGATTAAACTAGAATGGACTCTACTTTGCAGCAAATCTTAGGTTTTTTACGCAGTAATGGTGCTCAAGTGAATAATCAGAGTAATGGAATTGATCGTTATGCTGCGGAAACCTCTTGTAATCCGGGGATTCAAATTAATGATGGTAATGGTCAGTATAGAGGGGGAAACTATGGTAATCATGACCGTAATCAAGATCATGCAACTATAACGCGTATGTCTAAGTTAGATTTTCCAAGATTTGATGGGAAATATGTTAAGACTTGGCTTTGGAAGGTAGATCAGTTCTTTATAACGGATGAAACTCCGGAGCTCCAAAAGATTAGGATTGCTTCAATCCACTTAGATGGTGATGCAGTGGCTTGGCATCAATCGTTTATGCAAACTGCAGAATGGAGCAGAATGAATAGAGACTGGGATCACTATAAAGTGGAGATAAAAGCTAGGTTTGGAGATTTATTTGATGATCTTATGGCATAGTTGAAAAGATTGCAGGAGACAGAGGGAATTGATGATTATCATTCTAAGTTTGAAAGGTTAAGGATCAGATTGGATCTTTCTGAGAAATATATGTTGAGTGCCTACATTGTAGGATTGAGACATGATACTCAACTACATGTAAGAATGTTCCAACCTCAGGATATCAAACACTGCTTTATGTTGGGGAGATTGCATGAACAAACTCAACCCAAAAAGATTGTGAACTGGTTAGGAACTGGTAACCCAAAGTCTAGTAATAATGGTAATCAAGGTTGTACTCAGAAGGGACTATTACCTTTACCTTTTAATAAAGAGGGAGACTCCAAAATGAAAAACTTTGGTAACAGAGACCAAGGAAGAGAAATATCAACTCCAAACAGAAAATGGGTATCAACAGAGGACATGAATGATAAAAGAGCAAGAGGATTATGCTATTTATGTGAAGAGAAGTGGCAAAGGAGCATAAATGTCGTTATAAGACACAATTGTATCTGTTGGAATGGGATGAAGAGGATGAGATTGAGATACATGACATATTGGAGACAGAACGGATGGGATTGAGGTACATGAGATATTGGAGACAGAACAAGAAGAGGAGAATGCAGATATTGCATAAATCTCTTTGAGTGTTATTTCTAGAGCTACGGATTACAATACTATGAAGGTTAAGGGTTCCTGTAACAAGAGAACTTTGTATATCTTGATTGATTCTGGATCTACACATAACTTCATTGATAAGAAGATGGCACACAAGCTAGGGTGTGTGTTAAAAGAAACTGGTAAAACTAGAGTTACAGTTGCTGGTGGAGGAAGGGTTGGTGTTCCTGCAAAAGTCAATAAATTTATCTGGATTTTCAGGAATCAAGAGTTTCAAACTGACTTGATGGTTATTGAGACGTCCTACCCCAAAAGGATATACAAAAAGATACGGAATTTCAAAATTTTTTTTTTTTTTTTTTAAACATGATCGATCGATCGATCGGAACCCTGACCGATCGAATCGAAACACCTAGGTCGATCCAAAAACTTTACGACGAAACGGATCGATCGATCAGCCCATACGATTGATCGATCGATCAGCCCATACGATTGATCGATCGGAACCCTGACCGGTCGGTCCTACCATTCCAAGTCGATCCTCAAATTTTATGGCAAAACAGATCGACCGATCCCCCTTATGATCGATCGATCTGACTTCTTAGAAATATCAAGACGCTTAACCGACCTACTTGATCGATCGATCGGCCCCTTGATCGATCGATCCCCCTGTCCTACACCCAAAACAGCCACACTCAAGCAATACTCAACAACAAGCCAACAACACCAATTTCTCAACACACTAGACACAATCCCTTTACACTTCTTAACATCATAAAAACACAACTTTGGAATCTCAAACAACTATCACCAAGACAAGCCATATACACAAAACAAAAGGAACAAAAAGAACCTGTTACGCCTAGATCAACCTTTCTCCTCGGTCTTGGTTCCACGAGCTCCACAACTTATGACTTCTCCTTACTTGCACCAAAAGAGGCGCGTAAGCATTGATAATGCTTAGTGAGGTGGTCCTCCCGTCTCCACGGTTACACACACACGTGATCAAGACTTACCGAATTAAAGGCAACATAACAAGCAATCAAACAAAGAATGATAGAGCTCCATCAAACACACAACACAACAACTTGGACAAACCATAAATCACACCCATATGGTCAAGTCCTAACACACAATTTAAACACGGTAATTCAATGATCACATGGTACAAACCACGGTCACGCACTCACCTCAGTTATTCGAGAAGAATACACTTGCTTCGCGATAGCTTAACGTCTTAAGCTTACTCTCTTCTTGGCTCTTACTCAACCAACACCAAGGTATCACCAAATCCCTAACACCAGATCACCAAAACACTTCTCAAAAGATGATCATAAGCTCTCAATTCAAATACTTAGCTTTGATTCTCGGATTCACTTCTCCAAAAACAAGCCTTACTAACTTAGATATATCTCTTGCCCTAGGTCGAATTTGGCTAATTCATTCGGTGAAACTCAAGATCAAACTCCCAAAAACCTATCTACCAAATTTCAGCCCAAAAAAAACAAAGTTAGAGTGTCCAAACACTCCATCAAACTCAATCCGTCGCTAATGCCCGAAACAGGGTAGTCTAGGGAGAAAAAAATCATATCTCCCAACCCACTCAACATAACTCCACGAAATTTGGTAGATAATTAGGCAAGAGATTGAAGAACTTACCCACAAAATTTCAGCTCAATCCTTGCTCGTTTGATACCCCGGTCGAAGCTCACAAAGTCACCCAAAAACTCTGTTTTTCACCAAGCTCTTCTCTTCTCTCTTCTTCTCCCTCTCTTCTCCTTCTTTCTTCTTCTTCTTTCTTTCTCTCCTTTTCTTTCTTCCTCTCTCTCTATTTCAGCCAAAATATCTTTCCAAATTAAAAGGAAGAAGAGTGTAGAACCTTTTAGAAAAGAGAAGAAGATATATATACATGTTTGTATATATAATCATTGGTTTAATCTTAATTAAACCAAACTAAACCAAATTCCCTAAACCGCAACAATTAATTCTTCCACTTAACCTTTTCCGCTCGGTTTAGTAACTCCGTCCAATTTTTTGAAATATTTGAGATATGTTCTCGTCCTAAAGTATTTCCTTCACTCCGCTAAAACCCCGGAATTACCGCTTAATTCCGCATCAACCGAACTACTCGGGATTATGTCTCAATATTCGATCTATTGATCGAATCAACCCATTTACCGCCTCTAGGGCCATCAATCAAGCTCGGTATTATTCCATACTCGGTTCAATAACACCCCCGGGTCTAATATCACAAGATCCTACGTGGTCACCCAACGGCTAACCCGTCGAAATCCAATTATCCCCGGATTCGAACGAGTTAAGTCGTCAAACGACCTAGTATATTAGAATCCAATAACACCGGACCCTAATATACTAAGTTCCCGTGAGATCCGATACTATCGGACCCCACCCCGGTCTACCGATCTATTAGGATCAAATACCCCATGATCCTAATCGGTAAACCTCCCAGTTAGGATTAAATATCACGTAATCCCAACCAACATCATTAGAGCTACGTATCACATAACTCTAATGACCCATCATTAGGGTTACATATCGCATAACCCCAATGACCCATCAATAGGATTAAATATCGCATAATCCTATTGATCCCGACCACGTATTATGATCTTGTGACCTAAACCCAAAAATCCCCGAACCAAGACAGAACAAAATACCGCTCTCAACTCTGCAACACATGAAATACCCCATCATATGTCAAACCCGTCAATACATGAAATACCACATCATGTACTCGACATCCTTAATACATAAAATACCGCATTATGTATTAATTCTCCTCGACAATTTCGATAAACATTCATATATTAATAATTTCTCGTCAAATACAACAATCCCGAGGGTTCATTACAATAAACATCAATTACAATACAACTCGAGAGGATGACTAAGGAACACGGATGTTATAATTCTCCCCCACTAATTAGATTCGTCCTCGAATCTCAAGCCTCAGCTTGTTCCCTGAACCACTTGGAGAATTTTGCCCTTATTCTTCTCTCCGGTTTCCAAGTCTCCTCTTCAATCCTATCACAATCCTATAAGACCTTAATCTCGGAAGTTCTCTTCCTCCCGTCAACTTTGATTCTACGATCCAGAATCCTCACAGGTCTTGCCTCAATCCCTAAACTCGGTGACAACTCAGGTGGAATCTCCTGCAACACCTGATCATCCCTATGCAAGCATTTCTTCAACTTTGAAACGTGGAAAACATCGTGAAATGCCTGCATAGACGCTGGCAACTCCAGCCTATAAGCAACAGGCCCAACTCGTTCTAATACTCGGAATGGTCCCAAATACCTCGGACTCAACTTGCCCTCCGAGATAGACCTGTTCGAACCCTTGAACATCGCCATCTTGAGATAAACCATATCTCCCTCGGCGAATTCCAACTCTTTCTTGCGGTTATCCGCATAGCTCTTTTGACGATCCTGAACTTCTTTCATGTTTAGCTTCAAAACTTGGATCTTCTCCGTAGTCTCCTGAACCAAACTCTTGCCAAAAATGTTTCGCTCCCCCACTTGAGTCCAGCATAGCGGCGTCCTGCAAGGCCTGCCATACAAAGCCTCATATGGTGCCATCCTAATACTCGTCTGATAACTGTTATTATATGTGAACTCTACCAAGCTTAGGTAGTCGGCCCAATGGCCACCCCAATCCAGCACACACATCCTCAATAAATCCTCAAGAGTTTGAATGGTTCTCTCTGACTGCCGTCCGTCTGAGGATGATACGCGGTACTCATGTGTACCTTAGTACCCATCCCCCTCTGGAACTCTTGCCAGAAAACCGATGTGAACTTACTGTCACCATCCGATACAATGCTCACGGGTACACCATGAAATCTCATAATCTCATTGATGTACCTTCTTGCCAAAACTCGAGCTCCATGTGTCTTCCTTATGGTGAGGAAGTGAGTAGACTTAGTCAATCGATCAACTATAACCCAAATCGCATCTCTGCCTCGAGAATTCGGTAATCCCACTACAAAATCCATCGTAACCATATCCCACTTCCACTCAGGAATGGGTAAATTCTGTAATAATCCACTGGGAACCTGATGCTCGGCTTTTACTAACTGACAAGTCTCACAGCTAGCCACCCACTTGGCTACATCTCTCTTCATCCCGACCCAATGCTAATACCGCTTCAAGTCTCGGTATATTTTAGTTGTCCCGGGATGAATAGAGAATCGACTCTGGTGTGCTTCTCGAAGAATATCTCTCCTCAACTCCTCATCATTAGGCACACATACTCGACCATGAACCAGGATGGTTCCGTTATTCGAAATCTCATACTCGGATTTTCCATCCTTATAAGCTCATCTTTTTCTTGAGCCGCTCGTACTCTACTCAAAATATCAGCTTGGTTAGCTGCCTCTAACCCCAACGGCTCTGACTCATCAGAAACAACGCATAGCTGCAAGGTACTAATCATACTCATCAACTCCTCGTCATCCTTCTCTGTACTTGCAGCTACCCGCTTCCTGCTCAAGGCAACAGCAACGAGATTAGCTTTCCTCGGGTGATAAGCTATCTTGAGATCATAGTCTGCCATAAGCTCCATCTGCCTCCTTTGTCTCAAGTTCAACTCAGGCTGAGTGAACACATACTTGAGACTCTTATGATCCGTGAACACCTGCACCTTACCACCATACATATATGATCTCCATATCTTCAAAGCAAACACTACCACAGCCAACTCTAAATCATGGGTAGGGTAATTGGCCTCATGTTTCCTCAACTGTCTCGAAGCATAAGCAATAACATTCCCATGTTGCATCAAAACACAACCCAAACCTAACCTCGATGCATCCGTATAAACCACATATGGCTCCTTAGAATCCGGTAAAGCCAACACTGGAGCGGTAGTCAAGAAGCTCTCCTCACACTTTTGAGACCAAACAAAAGGAACATCCTTCCCTGTCAATTTCGTCATAGGCTGAGCAATACTCGCAAAACCTTCGACGAATCTCCTGTAATAACCAGCTAGACCGAGAAAACATTTTATCTCCATAGCATTCTCGGGTCTCGGCCATTCCCTGATGGCCTTAATCTTCTCGGGGTCGACGGAAACTCCACTCTCAGAAACCACGTGACCCAAAAACCCAATCTCTCTTTGCCAGAGGCTACACTTACTTAGCTTGGCAAAAAGCTTCTCTTCTTTTAACTTTTCCAACGCCTTCCTCAGGTGATCACCATGCTCGTCAGAACTCTTCGAATACACCAATATGTCATCAATAAAGATGATCACAAACTCATCCAAATATTCTCGGAACACATCATTTATCAATCTCATGAACGCCGCTGGTGCATTTGTCAACCCAAAAGGCATCACTACGAACTAATAATGCCCATATCTTGTCCTGAAGGTCATCTTCTGAATGTCTGACTCCTTAATAGGAATCTGATGGTATCCAGAAGCCAAATCAATCTTCGAGAACCAAGTAGCACCTCTCAACTGATCCAATAACTCATCAATTCTCGGAAGAGGGTACTTGCTCTTTACCGTCACTCGATTCAAACCTCGGTAATCGATGCATAACCGGAAACTCCCGTCCTTCTTCTTCACAAACAAGACGGGTGCTCCCCATGGCAACTACTCGGTCTTATGAAACCCTTATCCAATAGCTCCTCCAACTGCTTCTTTAGCTCCGCCATCTCCGCCGGTGCCATACGGTATGGAGCTTTAGAAATAGGAGCCGTTCCCGGTTCTAACTCAATCGTGAAAGGATCCGATCTCGGCGATGGTAATCTTTTCAACGGTTAAAACACATCCTCAAATTCTCTCACCACGGGAATATTTTGAAGCATTGACTCTCCAACCTCCTCGGGTATCGAGATAATCGCGAGGTATGCTTCACATCCCTTTTCTATCATCTTCTCGCCTTGAATAGCCGAAATCACCAAGCTTTCCGGCGTAGGTATTACACCCTGATACACCACTTCTCCATGATCATTTTCGAACACCACTCGACCGCGATGATAATCTAGGTGAACCTTATACTTTCCAAGCCAATCCATTCCCAAAATCACATCATATATCTCTACTGGCCACATAATCATATCAGCTGGCTTCACTTCTCCAGCAATATGGACCTCGACATCTTTTACTAGACTATGAGTCTCAAAAGTTTGGTCCCCAGCCACTTTCACCCTTCTCAAACAATCACTAGGCTCTTCTCGGAGCCTCCCCTCTCTCACTAATTCCGAAGTAACGAAGCAATGAGATGCTCCGGAATCAAACAACACATGAGATGTAACCCCTCCCACGTTCAAGATCCCTACACATAGCCTATGCATTGAGACCACACAATAATAGCCACCACCACAACACACAATTGACAAAAACTCATAATCACAACAAAATAATTAATAAGAGAAGAAATCTAACCAGTGATCGACTTAGTGTTGCTCCCTTCTCCTGACTCGATGCACAGCGAGTATGCTCGAGGAGTCACTGCCGTCCTCTTAGCGGGTGAAGCTCCAGAACTCCCTCCGCCTTGTTGTAGTTTGGGACATGAAGTCTTGATATGCCCAACCTCCTAACAATGGTAACAAGTCCTGATATCTTTATTGGGGCAGTTAGCAGCCTTATGACCTTTGCCTCCACACTTGAAGCATCCGGATTGAGTGCTAGAAGCACTCTGAGAAGAGCCCTCCGACTTCCTCTTCTGCCCTCCCATGAACTTGCCACCTTCCCCTAAATCAGAAGTAAAAGACTTCTTCCCTTGAGCTTGAGACTTAGCTACCTTAGTCTCCTCTAATAATCCTTCTTCAATCATGGCCGCCCTTTCCACTAACTCGGCCACCGATGCATACGATCTCACAATGCATTTGTTCCTTAATTCCAACCGCATTCCCCTTAGAAATCTTCTTACTTGGGCATTTTCATCCTCAAGACCCCTTCTCACAAACCTTCGAAGTCGGTTAAACTACACTTCATACTCTCGTACCAACCTCGTCCCTTGAGACAATTCTAAGAACTCCGTCTCCAATCGGTCCATGGCTTCTTGCGAGAAATACTTGAGGTTGAACTCTTCACAGAAACCCTCCCATGTATCAACACCATTGGCTCTCCTAGCTAACACACCTCTCCACCACATATGTGCGTCTTGTTCCAGGTAATGCACCGCCAAGTCCATCTTATATTCCTCTGGACATCTCACCGAGAGGAAATTTCTCTCTAATCTTGACTTCCACTTGTCCGCTTCCACCGGTTTAGCACCTCCCGAAAAGAATTTGATGCCAAGCCGTTGCATATAATCTAGCACTGTGAGGTACGGGGGAATCATAGGACCCACAATATCTCCCCTAGCCTTAGTATTCACCACTCTCGGCGGCTCAATAATCCTAGGTGGCGCTACGGGAGCTGGAGCCAGAACCGCTCCCGGTAACCCCAACATCTGACCAATTTGATTAGGACCCTCTTGTTGCTGTCCCTGTACTTGCGGCTCACTCTCAACCGCTTGAGCCGCATCACCTGCAGCTCCACCATTTCCCGACTCAACAACATCTTCAACCATCACTTGGACTTCACCCCGGGGGTCCACTTGTTCCCTAGGCTCAGCCGGCTCCCGCGCCACTCCTCTTCTACTTCTACCAAACCTAAAACTTTAACAACACATAACATGAGAGAAGTCTTACTATGGAACCTTTTACTTGGCCGAAGAGGATGATCTCTAACCCCAACCCACAATCACATAATCACAAATCAACAATCACAAGCAAGCAAGCATGACTCCAACAAGTTCTAGAACCGCTACCGCTCTGATACCACTAATTTGAGACGCCCTATCCCAAAAGGATATACAAAAAGATACGTAATTTCGAAAACATCTTTTTTTTTTTTTAAAACATGATCGATCGATCCATATTTTGGATCGATCGATCGGAACCCCGACCGATCGAATCGAAGCACCTAGGTCGATCCAAAAACTTTATGGCGAAACTGATCGATCGATCAGCCCATACGATCGATCGATTGAAACGGTGACCGGTCGGTCCTACCATTCCAAGTCGATCCTCAAATTTTAAGGCAAAACGGATCGACCGATCTCCCTTATGATCGATCGATCTGACTTCTTAGAAATATCAAGACATTTAACCGACCTACTTGATCGATCGATCGGCCCTTTGATCGATTGATCCCCCTGCCTTGCACCCAAAACAGCCACACTCAAGCAATACTCAACAACAAGCCAACAACACCAATTTCTCAACACACTAGACACAATCCCTTTACACTTCTTAACATCATAAAAACACTTTGGAATCTCAAACAACTATCACCAAGACAAGCCATATACACAAAACAAAGGGTACAAAAAGAATCCGTTACGCCTAGATCATCCTTTCTCCTCGGCCTTGGTTCCACAAACTCCACACTTATGACCTCTCCTTACCTGCACCAAAAGAGGCGCATAAGCATTGATAATGCTTAGTGATGCGGTCTTTCCGTCCACACGGTTACACACACACGTGATCAAGACTTACCAAATTAAAGGCAACATAACAAGCAATCAAACAAGGAATGATAGAGCTCCATCAAACACACAACACAACAACTTGGACAAACCATAAATCACACCCATATGGTCAAGTCCTAACACACAATTCAAACACGGTAATTCAATGATCACATGATACAAACCACGGTCACGCACTCACCTCAGTTATTCGAGAAGAATACACTTGCTTCGCGATAGCTTAACGTCTTAAGCTTACTCTCTTCTTGGCTCTTACTCAACCAACACCAAGGTATCACCAAATCCCTAACACCAGATCACCAAAACACTTCTCAAAAGATAATCACAAGCTCTCAATTCAAATACTTAACCTTTGATTCTCAGATTCCCTTCTCCAAAAACAAGCCTTACTAACTTAGATATATCTCTTGCCCTAGGTCGAATTTGGCTAATTCATTCGATGAAACTCAAGATCAAACTCCCAACAACCTATCTACCAAATTTCAGCCCAAACAAATAAGGTTCGAGTATCCAAACACTCCATCAAACTCAATCCGTCGCTACAGCCCGAAAACAGGGCAGTCTAGGGAGAAAAAAATCATATCTCCCAATCCACTCAACATAACCCCACGAAATTTGGTAGATAATTAGGCAAGAGATTGAAGAACTTACCCACAAATTTCAGCTCTGTCCTTGCTCGTTTGTTACCCCGATCGAAGCTCACAAGTTCACCCAAAAACTCTGTTTTTTACCAAGGTCTCTTCTTCTCCCTCTCTTCTCCTTCTTCCTTCTTCTTCTTTGTTTCTCTCCTTTTCTTTCTTCCTCTCTCTCTATTTCAGCCAAAATATCTTCCCAATTTGAAAAGAAGAAGAGTGTAGAACCTTTTAGAAAAGAGAGGGAGATATATATACATGTTTGTATATATAATCATTGGTTTAATCTTAATTAAACCAAACTAAACCAAATTTCCTAAACCGCAACAATTAATTCTTCCACTTAATCTTTTCCGCTCGGTTTAGTAACTCCGCCCAATTTTCTGAAATATTTGAGACATCTTCTCGTCCCAAAGTATTTCCTTCACTCCGCTAAAACCCCGGAATTACCGCTTAATTCCACATCAACCGAACCACTTGGGATTATGTCTCAATATTCGATCTATTGATCGAATCAACCCATTTACCGCCTCTAGGGCCATCAATCAAGCTTGGTATTGTTCCATACTCGGTTCAATAACACCCCCGGGTATAATATCACAAGATCCTACGTGGTCACCCAACGACTAACCCGTCGAAATCCAATTATCCCCAGATTCGAACGAGTTAAGTCGTCAAATGACCTAGTATATTAGAATCCAATAACACCGGACCCTAATATACTAAGTCTCCGTGAGATCTGATACTACCGGACCCCACCCCAGTCTACCGATCTATTAGGATCAAATACCCCATGATCCTAATCGGTAAACCCCCGGTTAGGATTAAATATCACGTAATCCCAACAAACATAATTAGAGCTACGTATCACATAACTCTAATGATCCATCATTAGGGTTACATATCGCATAACCCCAATGACCCATCAATAGGATTAAATATCGCATAATCTTATTGACCCCGACCACGTATTATGATCTAGTGACCTAAACCCAAAAATCCCCGAACCAAGATAGAACAAAATACTGCTCTCAACTCCGCAACACATGAAATACTCCATCATGTGTCAAACCCGTCGATACATGAAATACCACATCATGTACTCGACATCCTTAATACATAAAATACCGCATTATGTATTAATTCTCCTCGACAATTTTGATAAACATTCATATATTAATAATTTCTCGTCAAATACAACAATCCCGAGGGTTCATTACAATAAACATCAATTACAATACAACTCGAGAGGATGACTAAGGAACACGGATGTTACAGTTATTCCTTTGGAATCTTGTGATATGGTGTTATGATTGCAATGGCTGTACAACTCTCTATGATTTGTGTTCAAGAAGATAATGATATAGAGGGTATAGAATTCTTTGCTATTGAAGCAGTGGATAAATCAGAGGGTGAACTGCAGGCGGTGTTATCTGCTTATGAAGACATTTTCACAGAGCCAAACACTTTACCACCATTTAGAGCTGGTCATGATCACAGTATACCACTCATGGAAGGGTCTAGTCATATTAATCAAAGACCATATAGATATGCAGTGCATCAGAAGAATGTTATTGACAAAATGGTGGGAGAGTTGTTAGATGCAGGTACAATACAGCCTAGTTCAAGCCCTTATGCATCTCCTGTGGTGCTGGTAAAGAAGAAAGATGACAGTTGACATCTTTGTGTGGATTATAAAGGCTTAAATGGGATGACAGTGAAGAACATGTTCCCTATTCCACTTATTGAAGATCATATGGATGAGTTAGGAGGGTCTGTGATATATTCTAAGATTGATTTAAAGGCAGGGTATCATCAAGTACGTATGAATCCAACATATATGCATAAGACACCTTTCAGAACTCACAGTTGGCATTATGAGTATAAAGTGATACCCTTTCGGCTCACAAATGCTCCTGCTACATTTCAGAGGTTGATGAATGAAGTGTTTAGAGCACATCTCAAGAAATTTATCCTTGTGTTTTTTGATGACATTTTGGTCTATAGCTCTAATGCGGTCATCGACACTTTGACTGAGCCGCCGAACGAGGAACCAAACGAAGAGCATCTAGACGAGACGATAATGCGACCTCGGACACAAGAAGGTCCTATGACAAGAGCCAGAACACAGAGATTAAGCTTCAGACCGGACCAATCGGACATTGGACCAAGCGAGAGTCCTGGACAAGGACACGAACTGGATAACCAAAGATAAATCAAAGTCCCGGAGGTCAAAGGTCCTATCTCAAGAGTCAGAACCAAGACACTAAGGGAAGAATTCAACGTCACAATACAAGCCCTTCTCGAAGAGACCGAAGGTTTCGCGGACAAGGACACGAACCTGAGACAAGACTCTCGGCCACCTGAGATAAGTTTTGTGTTTAATGATTTTTGTTTCCTTGCAGGTGAAATGGCTTCGCCTAATGGTTCTAGCTAGTGCTCTACGAGTCTAGTTCGACTCATAGTAGAGTCATTTTTGTTTCTTTTATTTTTATGTCTTTTTGACATTTTCCTTATAAGAGAATGACTTGTTGTTCTCATCGAAAGTGTGTGTCATTTGAGTCTTTTAATTTTGCAAGTCCTGTTGTTTTGAGTCGCAACCCTAGGGTTGTAGCCGCATGGACTCTTATAAAGTCCATTGGCCGTGTATCATTTCGTTTACCCTTGAATTAATAAAGAACGTATTTTCTTAAGTTTTCGTAAAAGCTTAAACCTTTGTTCTTGTCTTTGTGTGAGATTCGCATAGCCAAGTTCGTTTGTTGTATCAAGGAGCCTCTCATACTCTTTGTGGTTTGAACAACAATCCACCATCACGTCATTTAAGCGGTTTCACAATAGGAGCTTTGAGCTAACCGTCTAGCCGCCCATACCCTTCGGTCGCGAGTTGTCCAAGAGAAGGAGCTGTGAGCTAGCTCTTATCCAGCCTCATATCCGAATTCAAAGACTCACCTTCCGAGTCTTATATCAAGCTCATCTCTGCATTTGCATAAAGAACACTTGGTAGCAGTTTTTGACTTGATGAGAAAACATCAACTGTTTGCTAAAAAGAGTAAATGTGCATTTGGGGCAGATAGGGTAGAATATCTTGGTCATTTCATTCAGGCTAAAGGCATCTCTACTGACCCTAATAAGGTTAAAGCAGTGAGTGAATGGCCTATTCCAAAGACTTTGAAGCAGTTAAGAGGATTTTGGATCTTGCAGGATATTATAGAAGATTTGTGAGAGGGTTTGGTAGTATTGCAAGACCTGTGACAGCATTAACTAAGACTGATGCTTTCCTTTGGAATGAAGAAGCTGCAATTGCTTTTAATACATTGAAAAAGGCTATGTGTGAAGCCCCTGTGTTGGCTTTACCTCAATTTGACAAGTGGTGACGGGATAGGAGTTGTCCTGATGCAATGCGGTCATCCTTTAGCATATATCAGTAAACATTTGAAAGGAAAACAAATGTTGCTGTCAATATATGAAAAGGAGATATTTGCCGTGGTATTTGTAGTCCAGAAGTGGAGGCATTACCTGCTTAATCATCACTTTGTGATCAGAACAGATCAGAGAAGCTTGAAGTACCTGTGGAACAAAGAATAAATACACCAGTTCAACAACAGATGCTACCAAGACTTTTGGAATTTGATTATGAGATTCAATATAGACAGGATAAGGATAATGTAGCTGCTGATGCATTATCTAGAGTTGAGGGATCAGAAATGTTACCTATGGCTATGTTTGTGCTGGATTGTGATCTCCTACTGAATATACAGAGAGCGTATGAAGAAGATGTGGAGATTAAGGGTATCATTGAAAATTGAAGCAAGATCCTCAATCTATAAAAAAGTTTTCTTGGATGCAGGATATTATGAGAAGAAAAAGTAAACTGATGGTGCCTAAAAATGTGGATGTTAAGAATGATATCATAAAGTGGATGCATGAATCAAGTTGTGGGGACATTCTGGAAGGGATGCTACTCAACAAAGGATCAAAAGTTTGTTTTACTGGAGAGGAATGTGATGGGTTACCTCCTTCATTTGGTAAGACGGTGATCTTTGTAGTGGTTGACCGTTTGAGTAAAGCTGCTCATCTTATGGCTTTGTCACATCCCTATACGTAACTTATGTGGCTCAGACTTTCTTGGATACTGTGTTCAAGCTTCATGGGTTCCCTAAATCAATTGTTAGTGACAGAGACTCAATTTTTCTCAGTGACTTTTGGCAAGAAATTTTCAGACTAAATGGAGTGGCTCTGCATATGTCAACTGCTTACTATCCACAAAGTGATGGTCAAACAGAGGTGGTGAATAAATGCTTATAAACTTATCTTAGGTGCATGTGCAGTGATAGGCCTCATGTGTGGAGCAAGTGGTTGCCCTTAGCAGAATTTTGGTACAACACCACTTATCATACTGCTTCAAAAATGACTCCTTTTGAAATTGTATACGGTCAAGAGCCTCCCCTGCACTTGCCCTATTTACCTGGTGAATCTAAAGTAGCAGTGGTGGCAAAATCATTGTAGGAGAGGGAGAATATGCTTTTAATACTGAAGTTTCATATGATGAGAGCATAACACCGCATGAAGCAGCAAGCTGACAAGCACAGGTCGGATAGAAGCTTTGCTATAGGTGATTTGGTGTTTGTGAAGCTGTAACCTTACAAACAACAATTAGTGTCAACTAGAAAGAATCAGAAATTAGCTCCCAAGTACTATGGTCTATATAAGGTTTCAGACACGTGTGGAAAGAGGGCTTATAAGCTGGATTTACCAACAAGTTCACTGATTCACCCTGTATTTCATGTATCTCAACTAAAAGCGGCGAGAGGAAGTGTAACAGGATCTACTGATATTCCTCATGTCTTACAGGATGTCTTGTTGCAGGAACCAGAACGTGTATTAGAAAGAAAAATGGTTAACATGCGTGGCCGAGCTGTTACAATGATCTTAGTAAAGTGGAAGAATCAGGGAATTGAAGAACCTACATGGGAATCTTATTATGATCTCGTGAAAAGGTTTCCATCTTTCTCACCTTGTGGACAAGATTCTTCAGAGAGGGGAGATTTGATACAGGGTTTGGAGGAAGATTTAAATTCAACGTCTTCAGGAATTGCCCAATGAAGTGTTGACACGTGGTGAGGCTGTTGCAATTTGGAATTGGCGCGGATACAAGACTGGCTAATGATGAAGGGACACGTGGCAGTCATCGTTGCGATTGTATAACGAATTTTGTTTCGGTTGTTTCGTTTGTTAGATATTTTTCTTTGGCTTTGAGCGTCATATATAAGCTCATTTGTGTGTAAAGAAACAATCATCGTTGATTATTTTGTGAAATATAAATATCTTCTTTGAAATCTTTCTCTGTTTTGAGCTTTTCGAAGCTTGGTGTTCTTCATCATTCTGTTTTCAATTTATTCTCAAATCCTGGATTGTTTTCTTGGTGATTTCGGATTCGTGTTTGTATACGCACCAGTTCGATCTTAAGGTAACTAGTGACCTACGTTAACAAAAAGTTGATGGAGTCAAAGGTGGATGCAGTCGAAAACAGGTTGCCACAATCGAAACATGTTGTCCAAGTCGAAGTGGTTGATGGAGCCTCCACGGTGGAGATTGATGCAGAGGTTGAGTTTGTTTATCCATGGATACCCTCTCTTTGTTCAGTGATAAGAGGATTTGTAATCCAATTGATAAAATAAATCCTCAATCCGAATCAATGCTACTTAAAGCACATAATCAGAGTTTCATATGCAAAGAATCCAGAAAGAAGAATAGATTCTCAAACAAATGAAACAAACGTCACCATTACAGAGAGTTCTAAGCTCGTAAGCTCAAAGAGAAAGAAGAAACTTTACTTTTACAATACGCTGAATGAATTTTACAAAACGATGATACAGAGTTTTATATAGATTTTTGTAACTGACTCCTCTTGAGCGTACACGTGGCATCTCTCTCTCGCTTTAATCTCAGCCATCCGTCATACCCTCTGTTACAACCCAAAGCTTTACTCTGTATCAAATCTCCCTCCTTAATAATCCTCAAGGTTCATGTGAAAATTTTCCCTTTCTCTGGTGGTCTTGGAAGAGATCCATAAAAGAACAACAAATTTTGAAATTTCAGCTTGCAACTATCACCATTGTTATGCCTCCAGTCTAGTTCATCAATTTGAGAATCCTTGCTTTTGAACTTAAACTTCCAGTTCTTAGAGAACAAACTCAAGATTCTCTTTCCATGTTGCTGCATCTTCTGTCGCATCACAATGATCCCATCTTGCACAAGGAGAAGCTGAAGATGAGCCATAACATCCAAATCAGGACGAGATTTTTGAAACTCAATCTCAAACTGCAAGATGACATCTAAATCTGGTTCCAATGAGAATACACAGATCTGATCCAGATTGTGAAGAAGTTTCATATAATAGTCAATAGCCTTTTTCCAAGAAAGAAGCTTAATAGCACGCAGTGGGGTTGGAGTTGATAATCTTTTGTTCAAAGTAGGATCAAATCCAATTGGAAAACGACCCGAAACAGTTGTACTTTCTTCTATCTCATTTTCGCCATTTTCAACAATATCTAATCTTTGAAATTCCGCCGACTCCAGAACAGAATCTAACTCTGATATACAATAGGCTACGTGCTCCCTTGCGAATTCGAGTCCTCGTCCTTGAGGTCATCTCATACAATTAAGAAAGTGTAGAAAATGCTTTGCAGAGCTTTGCAAAAACTCTCTTCCAGATCTTGCTGAGCCAAGAACACATCTTCCAGCTCATCTGGTGGTCTTGAGAGTGAACCATATACTATCATCAAATCCATCTGCAAAATCTCACATTCATCACCTTTGTTATGTTTCCAATCACATTTTTCAACCTTTAAAACTTTTTTCTTAAATTTGAACTTCCAGCTATTTCTCTGCTTTTCAGGCTGTAACATCCCTTGTTTTATCCCAAATGATACTACTGCTGTAAAAGATTACTCCATTTCTTGCTGAGCCAACAAGGGCATCGATGCCTCACACCTAAGAAGAAGGCCACGATACTGTATTGAATTTCCAGCAACATTAAAAAGGGCCCATATAGTTCAAGATGAAGCTTGGAAAAATCTTCCTTCTTAAGAAACTCAACAAACGAGGTGAAACTCCCCATTGTATCACTTGATCGATAGGAAGACTAATCAAGATTTTGAACTTGAATTTCCAACTCCTAGAAAACAAAATTGGCTTTTGATGCTTGAAATTATCTGTTCTTAGAGACAATACAGCGAACACTGGGCGTGCATCTTTCTGTTTAATAGCTCCTGATTCGTATTTGCCTAGTGTTACCAAATTTTCGATCCTTGTCACCTGTAATTCGTCTCGTTTACAACCAGACAACACATCCACAACACATCCACTGGAGAACTAGAGTAAACTTTCTCATAACATCTAAGTCCTGGTTCCAAATGAAAAATTGATACCTCGAATTTCTGTGAATTTGCATTCTGATGGAACTCTTGTTATGTACACATCATGTTCTCCTCAACTATGTTTTCTGGAAACGAATCTGAGGTATCCAACGTTACCACTAACTCCACATCATCATCTTGAATCGATTCTTTCTCTTCAAATCCTTGATTGATTTTGGTCAATTCTTCTTCATATATTTGTCCCACTTCTTCTGGAATCCTGATTTTCTTCCTTGAAGTTAAACGATTTTGCTTCATGGATTGCCTTGTGATGTGCTTCTTTATCAATTTCGATAAATTCTTCTTGTTGTGGCTCTTCCGGTTTTGACCAGATCTTCTTCAATTTCTTGATTGGTTTTAATAGATTCTTCTTCAACTTCGAATCCATACCACTCACAAAATTCTGTATATGACCCAAGATTATACACCAATCCTTCTTTGAATATTTCCCAATCTCCTAATTACATCAACGCAAATCCTACGAACCATTTCACAATATATCTTGCATTTTTTCATCAATGATGCAATCCTAGGAACTGATGCATCACCAACTACCACATGGACTTCACTCTTAGCTCACCTAGGGAGCACCTCGAAGTAGAATCAGGTTAGCTCCCACGGAGAAGTTATGACCGGTACAAGACGGATGGGTCAGAAACTGCCGGATTCAGACCAACGTTCACTCGTCGGAGTATTCCGGCCGAACCAGGACGAATCGAGCGACGAGAAGGCCAGTTCTAGAATCTTGACTCAACCACGAAGATCTGGGAGTTGGAATCAGGTCCATAGCTGCTCGGACGTGGAAGATATGGCTGATACAAGTCGACGGACTCTCCACTGGCCTGTACTAGAAGCTGACGGGTCAGGAGCACTTCAAACATATGTTTGGCATCCGGGAGACGGTGCTACCTCTGAACACTTATAAGCCATTGGAGGATGGTAGTGTGTCTTCACCATCACGCCAAGGTAAGGACACCCCCAAGCCTCAAGATTAATAGCGTACTCTTTCCCTACTCCTAGCTTTCCCACCGGGTTTTACTAGGAAAGGGTTTTAACGAAGCGTGAAGAATTGAGCATCTCATTCCAATCTCCATAGGTTATCTACTTGGAAATATCCATGACAAGTTAAGTAACCTAGGAATGAGATCCTATCATTAGGGAAAACCTCTACACATGTTTTCCCTTTTCTTTTGTATTGCTTTTGAGACTTTTGTCTTGTGTTGACTTTTGATGACTTTTGTTGACTTCGTTTTTGGCTTGTTTGGGTGATATTAATGGGCTAAGTGATGTGCTTATGACCCATTAGGAACCCTAATTTGTAGCCTATATAAGGCAACTCTTTCCTCATTAATTATCAAGCAATCATTTACATCAAAGCTAAAGTTCTAAACTTTATCTCTTAACCTATTGAGGATTACTCTAGGTTGTCTTTCCTTAGAAGGATTGAGTGTGTCTCTCCTTCAAAGGAACTTGGTTGTATCAAAGGACTTCCACCTCCTTTGTGAGTTGCTCTCACTCCATGCCGCCGGTTACATCTCCTCCACCGTCCGCCGTTGGGCTCCACCGCCGGATTCACTTCCATTTCGCCGCTTTGCTAGATTGAACCCTATATCTAGCTTAGCTCCATCCTTGTTGAAGAATGAGTGAAGACTTTATCAAGATCACTCTCCTTTCAGCTCATCTTCACATCCACCACCCCCACATCACTAGATCTTCAAGGATTGAACCATATCTCCTTGAAAGTCATCACCTTTCCATCCATGGGTTCCAAGTTTCTATAGATCTATCTTGAGTCAAGCTTGTGGGTTCTTACCATTTGGTATCAGAGCTAAAATCTCCTACTAAAGGTTGTATCTTTCCTCTTTAAAGCTTGTTACTTTGTGTTGAAAACGTTTTCAAAGCTTGGATCTTGAAAAAGTTTTAAGTTTTTGAATCGTTCTTGTGGTTAGCTTGCTTTATCGTGCTTTGCTGAGTTTCTAGGTTTAGTTAAGGCTTCCTATTGAATGATTATGATGTTGATAGCTTGCTGTTTGAGTGTTATGACTGGTTACGCTTGAGAAAGTTGCTTGTTTTGGTGAAAATGTTCTTAAAAATCGAATCTTTAGGCCCTATTGTGTTCCGCCGAGTATAGCTTAATAGGTTTGGTGTTCTCTTGTGTTAGATTGCATCTTAGGCCTGTGTTTGGCTTGTTTGCTTCATGTTGGTTGCTGGAAATTTCTTGGGTCACCATTGATAGGAAACTTGGGGAAGAAGGGGTTGTTTTCGATAAATTATGAAAGTTTGAGTTTGTACATTGCTTTCGCTTTTTGCTTTCTTTTGACACTTGTGTGTGGTCCTCCCCATAGCTGTTTGCACCATTTATTTGAATCTTTGTGGAGCATTCTTATCTTGCTAAAATCGTGTGAAGTTGCTGGTTTTGTTGGTGTGAATTTTATTTACTTGTTACCCACGGTAAAAGTAATAAAAATTTAAGGTTTGAAGATTTTATATTCTCCTTCGATTTTGTTATTGTTTTGTGAGGTCTTGTGCTATGGACATCGAAGAAGAAGCTGAGAATGAGCTCAGCATTTCCGAGGTAGATTGGAGAGAAGAAGAGATTGAATCGGATAGTGGGGAAAGCGTATATAGAGAAGACATCCGGTATGACGAAATTGAACCGGAAACCGAATATGGGGGGTATGATGAGGTATTTGAGGAGAAAAGCTTCCATGGGCTGTCATATGGACGCCCTACAAAGGTCTTAAACATTTAGGAACATGAGTCTCACCCCTATGGAACAGCAACATACCGAGTGCCCATGAAATCTACACCAACCGTGTGGAAGAAGGCAAATAACAAGAGTTGTGAATACGCATCAAATCCTTTGACCTTCACGGGAACAAGCAAAGATCCTGAGGTCTACTTGAAGTGGGAGACCAAAATGAATCAGTGGCTACTCTCTCACAACATACCTAGAAAAGAGAAGCTAGAATATACCGTTAGTATGCTTAGAGAAGAAGTATACGCTTGGTGGAAAAGAGAAAATGCTGCCACCTACTACACTACCGAGCCAATTCTTAATTGGGGAACTCTCAAATCCAAGATGTATAGTGAGTTCATGATATATCATGGATTTTACCCGTTTTTAGCCATGATATAAGTCGTTTTATCGAGTCTTTCTAGTGCCTTTTCTATCATTTTAGAGTCTTTTCAGGTTTTAGCACGTTTGGGACGAAATTGGAGATTTTGGATACATTTGGAGCCTTTTTGGAGCAAACCGAAGAAAGTACCCGTTTTGAAGCCTGAGTATCGATCGACACCATCGCAGTATCGATCGATACCGACGAAGTTTTGAAGCATGAGTATCGATCGACACCATCCCGGTATCGATCGATACCGACGCAACTGACGCGGAGATAGATATCCAAGGACGAGAATTCTCGCCAAAAGAAGCCCAATACTTTTCCTTATTTACAAAGAGGCCCAGCTCGTGTTTTTAGACCTATTTAAGCAAACTTTTAACCATTAGGTTAGGGGGGAGGGGCAGACTTTACTTTTCATTTTTTATTCTTGAGCCACCATTGAGATTTGAGAACTTTTGTGAGGGAGACGGATCCAAGACTTTGTTCATCATAGAGAAGATCCCGAACCCTAGTTTTTATTCCTTTGTTTAATTCCATGATTTATTCAGTTATGTTACTTGTTTCATTTATCATGTCTGAGTAGTCTCTTTTTAGGTTTAGGGATTTCTCATATGGATTTCTCTGATTTATGATAATTGATTTGTTAGGGTTCAAAATCTGAATAGTTCTTCACCATAGGTTGTTCTCAAAGCTATTTCTAACCTGATCACTTAGAACATAGAACCTAGATGAATCGATTAGGCACGACAGTGCAATTGAGTAATCTGAAAAACCTAGGGTGAGCAATTGGATTATCTGCAAAGAGATTTGGTTTAATCGAATTGTGAACATATCAAACTTGAATTGATTGCTGGTTTACTGTGTAGGATTTGCAAAGAGATTTGGAATTTTAGACTTTAGACTTAGTTAGTTTTCGCAACGACAGTTGGTTAACTATACTTTCGTGTTTGAGTTCAAGAACGGTCCTTAATTGAATTGAACCTTAACTGATTAATTGTTATTTATCATTGATTTCCTGAGAATTTCCCTGAGCCTAGTTTCCTCCCATACAAACCAACCGAAGTTTAATTCAATCATTTGTTTTCTCATCAAATATTGTTTGCTTAGCACAATCTGCATCTTTTATCTACTGCGTGAGTTTTCTTGAGTTCTTGTGTTCGACCCCTGATATACTGCAGCAACTGCTTTAGTACTTTTAGGGTATTAATTTGAGCATATCAAATTTGGCGCCGTTGCCGGGGACTCTAAAAATTCACCATTAGAATTTTAGTTGTCGATTTTGTCTAAGTTCGTCGTCAGTATCGATCGATACTCCATTGGTATCGATCGACACTGAACGTCTGTTTTTAAATTTTGGTTACTTATCTTCTCGTTTTCTTTTGATTTTCAGGTGTATGCATCAGCGTACCACCAGGAAGACGAAGAACACACCACTGATCAATCTCTCCAACTCAGAGCTAGCAGAGCTTGAACGCACGAGTCGAACAAGGAAAAGAACTACAGTTGAGATGGATCTTCCACAAGGTTTGGTGCATGATGAGGAAGGTGAACAACTACCTCCTCCACAACAACCCCAAGCTGTTGCTGAACGGACACTTGGCGATTACAACCGACCGGATCAATTCTATGCAAATCGTGCAGCGATCCGTATTCCGACTTTCCAGAGGAATGACTTTGAGCTGAAGCCTGCTTACTTCGCTCTTGTTGGACAACACCCTTTCACCGGTCTTTCTCATGAGCACCCTATGGATCACATCGAGAAATTCGAGGACTTGGTCACCAGTATGAAGTACAATGGAGTACCACAAGAATACCTCTTTTGTAAGCTCTTTCCATACTCTCTTGGTGGAGAGGCAGCTTACTGGCTGAAGCAGTTACCTCCCGGATCTCTCGCTACTTGGAACGAAACCAAGAACGCATTCCTGAACAATTTCTATGACGATGCGAGATCGGAGGAGCTCAGGAACAAGATCTCTCAATTTTCTCAGGGTCCAACAGAAGCACTCAAGGCTGCTTGGGTGCGATTCAGGTCCTACCAGAGAGACTGTCCGCATCACGGTTTCAGTCAAGTTTAGCTGCTCGGGATCTTTTACAGAGGGATTGATTGGCGGTATCAGATGGCACTGGATTCTGCAAGCAACGGGAACTTCAACACTAGGATTCCAACCGATGCTGTGAAGCTGATTGAGAACTTGGCGTCTAGCAATAGCACCAAGAATGCTGATTTTGAGCGGAAAAGGCTCGCTAGTGTTGCTGATGGTTCGCAGATTGCTGAGGTTCAGGCGAAGCTAGACACAATGTACAACCTGCTAGTGGGGAAGACAAAGAAGGCTGTACATTTTGCTGAGGAAGTAGAGGAGATTAAAGATGAAGCAGAAGATGTTAACTACATTGGTGATTCTGGTTTTCAGGGTCAGCGATTTGGTTACAACAACAACAGAAGCCTCAACAACAATCAGCAAGGTGGTTACAAATCTGGTGGTAACCAATCTGGTTTTGGTGCCACACAATTCGCCCAAAAACCACTTCAGAGCAATGACTTTACTCGCCAATACGGTAATTCATCTTACCAACCGCATTCTCCGAGGTCTACAGAGAGTAAGACGGAGATCCTCTTGGAACAAATTCTGCAGGGACAAGAAAAAATGACTGTGGATTTCAATAGAAAGCTGGATAATGTGTACACTGATCTGAATGGGAAAATCAACGCTCTCGAAATCCATCAGAAGATGCTGGAAAATCAATTAGCTCAGACATCAGCAGCTGTCAAGGGAAAGATAGTTCAACCACAGCATGGACATGTCAATGCAATCACCTCGAGCGCTAGAGAAGATGATTTTGAGCCTGCGATGACTGTGTTCGTATCCAGTAATACTAGTATCGACCGATACCTACTTGGTATCGATCGATACTTCCCGAGACCTGCTGTAGATTCGAAGGTTGCTGAGGATGAAGATAAGAATTCTGACATTCCACCAGTATCGCTCGACACCCCTACCTGTGTCGATCGACACCAACCTGCAGAGACGATACAAAACTCCAGTATCGATCGACACTCATCTGGTATCGGTCGATACCCTTCGCAGGCTGAATCAATAACTGAGAAAAGGACAGAGATGGTTGAGGAACGAGTATACAAACCAAAGCTACCTTATCCTGTTCTTCCCAAGCTGACAAAAGAGGAGTGGGCGGCTGCTAGAAGCAAGTTTTTGTCAAAAATGGTTGCAGGACCTCCCGTTGCTGATACACCACCACCGCTGAGACAGTTGACAAAGAGGGAAGACCCAGGGAAATTCTCAGTTCCATGCTCCATCTCTAGAGTAAACTTCAAGGAGTCTCTCGTTGACTCAGGGTCCAGTGTCAACGTCATGTCGAGGGCGATTGCAGAGAGATTGAAAGCTGATATGAGATCTCCTAACACGCTTCTCACATACGCGGATTCTTCTAGCTCACTCCCTTACGCTACAATTCTTGATTTACCTGTTAAAATAGGAGATTGTCTGATTCCTACTGATTTTCAGGTTGTGGAGATGAGCCAAGGATCCAAGGTGCCCTTGATTTTGGGAAGACCATTTATGGCTACTGTTAGCGCGATCATGGACACGCCTAATAAGAGAATCTCTTTCTCTTGCATTGACGGAGACATCTTCTACGATGCCATTCCTTCTGGAGGAGCATCCAGACATGTCTCGTGCATCACCATTGCCTCGGGCGAGACTCTGATGATCGATCTGCTCGATGAGTCTTATGATGAACCAAAAGTCGCAGATGTTTTAAATGAACACCCCCAACACCCTAAGAAAGTTGTGGAGAAGACCACGGCAACAAAGAGGAAGGCGACGAGCAAGAAGATCAACGGTGCTGCTAATTTCACTTTGATTCCTCAGAAGTGTGATGGAGATTCGATCGAATATAAGGTGAAGTGCAAGGGAACCTCAAAACCTTTCTCTAAGGTTAGAATTCTCATTCCTCCGGAGATGAAAGAGAAAGAAGAGGATATGATGAGCAAAACTTTGAAGCTGCAGATGTCTGATTGTGGAGCTTATTTCGGAGTGAGTCCTCCACCTTGTCCTGACTGATATCTTCGCCAAAGTCAAGCTCGTGACATTAAACAAGCGCTTAGTGGGAGGCAACCCACTGGTAAGTCTATAAATATGAGTTTTTGTTTTTGTGTTTTGTTGTGTCTTGCGAATCAGGTCGGAAGAAGGATGGTCGTTTTTGTTCCGTATCGATCGACACCACCTTGGTATCGATCAACACCACTGCTCTATGGTAACACCTCTTGTTCTTGACCTATTTCGTTTTGTCCTTTGTTTTCTTTCACCTTCTCTGGGCTTGATAAACACTGGGGACAGTGTTGTTTAAGTCTGGGGGAGGTAGTTACTGACATTGTGTTCATTTTGTTTTTGTTAAAAAAAAAAAAAAAAAAAATTTTGAGTCAAAACAACTTAGAGTTTTCTGGATTGTGCTTGGTTTTGTTGTTCTGATTTTGCTTTTGAGTGACCACTGTTACAGGATTAGTTTCAGTTCGACTAATGAAAAATCCAAGGGATAACCAGCCAGCTAGAAATCACTCATGTCTCCAGCAAAGTTCTTCACAAGCTTTAGCCAAATTTTGCACTTCATCTGCGCAGTTAGTGTTTTTAGAGCTTGATTCATCATTCATATCTAGCTAAAGAACCCATCATGTTTGAAAATTGTGGTATATCTCCCCCGTGAAAATTGTTGGATACATATTTGCTTTAAAACAGGTAAAATCTATATAAAAGATGAAATGATTTCCGCCGAGTAGAGGGGTAGGAAAATTTCCTATGACCCCATTATTCTGCTTGGATAATGAATGATCACACGAAAGCCTGAAGTGAGGGGTAGGAAAATTTCCTATGACCCCATTATTCACCTAAGACTTTTGATACATTGAGAGGGTAAGAACCGGGGATTCGGTAGCAAATACTATCAATACTCGCGTTTCGGACCTTGATTTGTATATGCTGTTCAGATAAACCTGCGTTGTTGAAATCTAATAAGAACTGATTATGAAATAAGTCTGGGGGAGATGAATACCGGGAAGCAATAAATGTTGTTGAATAAATGGTTCTTTGGCTATGATATTGTATGGGCAAGAATCTAGAAAGTTCTTGAACACTGATTGCAGCGATGAAACTGGCGATGAGAGCTTAGATGAATATTGGTGTGAGATAATAAGTGAAGTCTTGGGAAGTTGGGGTTCCTACGGAGAAGTACATGGAGGTTAGATCTGGAGCTGATCAGGCAGCAGTGGGCGCTTGGGAAAAGGACCATTACAGCGATTTCGGTAACAGTTCAGATCTCTAAGGTTTTTCAAACCTCTTTCTCTAACTTAGTTTTCTGTTTTGCTTGAGGGCAAGCAAAAGGCTAAGTCTGGGGGCGTGATATATCATGGATTTTACCCGTTTTTAGCCATGATATAAGTCGTTTTATCGAGTCTTTCTAGTGCCTTTTCTATCATTTTAGAGTCTTTTCAGGTTTTAGCACGTTTGGGACGAAATTGGAGATTTTGGAGACATTTGGAGCCTTTTTGGAGCAAACCGAAGAAAGTACCCGTTTTGAAGTCTGAGTATCGATCGACACCATCGCAGTATCGATCGATACCGACGAAGTTTTGAAGCATGAGTATCGATCGACACCATCCTGGTATCGATCGATACCGACGCAACTGACGCGGAGATAGATATCCAAGGACGAGAATTCTCGCCAAAAGAAGCCCAATACTTTCCTTTATTTACAAAGAGGCCCAGCTCGTGTTTTTAGACCTATTTAAGCAAACTTTTAACCATTAGGTTAGGGGGGAGGGGCAGACTTTACTTTTCATTTTTTATTCTTGAGCCACCATTGAGATTTGAGAACTTTTGTGAGGGAGACGGATCCAAGACTTTGTTCATCATAGAGAAGATCCCGAACCCTAGTTTTTATTCCTTTGTTTAATTCCATGATTTATTCAGTTATGTTACTTGTTTCATTTATCATGTCTGAGTAGTCTCTTTTTAGGGTTAGGGATTTCTCATATGGATTTCTCTGATTTATGATAATTGATTTGTTAGGGTTCAAAATCTGAATAGTTCTTCACCATAGGTTGTTCTCAAAGCTATTTCTAACCTGATCACTTAGAACATAGAACCTAGATTAATCGATTAGGCACGACAGTGCAATTGAGTAATCTGATAAAACCTAGGGTGAGCAATTGGATTATCTGCAAAGAGATTTGGTTTAATCGAATTGTGAACATATCAAACTTGAATTGATTGCTGGTTTACTGTGTAGGATTTGCAAAGAGATTTGGAATTTTAGACTTTAGACTTAGTTAGTTTTCGCAACGACAGTTGGTTAACTATACTTTCGTGTTTGAGTTCAAGAACGGTCTTTAATTGAATTGAACCTTAACTGATTAATTGTTATTTATCATTGATTTCCTGAGAATTTCCCTGAACCTATTTTCCTCCCATACAAACCAACCGAAGTTTAATTCAATCATTTGTTTTCTCATCAAATATTGTTTGCTTAGCACAATCTGCATCTTTTATCTACTGCGTGAGTTTTCTTGAGTTCTTGTGTTCGACCCCCTGATATACTGCAGCAACTGCTTTAGTACTTTTAGGGTATTAATTTGAGCATATCAGTTCACAAAGGAGAACCGAGTAGTAAAAGTGAGCCCCAAAACTGAGCACAATCACGCCCACCTCCCAATGAAAGTTCCTTCAAATGCAATGGTGAAACAACGAGTGAATAGGAGGCATCAACAAGCGCCAAGCTCTATACTTGATAAGAACAAATGTTTGCTGTATGAGGAGGCTAAAATAGAGCCTAAACAAAGTAAGAGAGCTGCTCCATCAGCTGAGAAACGCCTCCAAGATTCAGCTCAAGCGTCCACAGCAAAGTCCAAACCGTTCAATGCGCTACATGAAGAACGAGTTGGAGACAAGCTCACCGTGGTTAAGATGTTAGAACGCCTTCACTCACAACTACTTGACTTTAATGAAAGACTGGAATAGGTAGAGAAATCTTCTCTTATTCCTAGTAATTCAAAGCCTAAGGCAATGCCCTTGTTTGGTGCGAAAGAGGCAAAAGAAAATTCAGATTCAGCGGAGACCATCATAGATCAAGAAGAGGTCTCACCGAGGGATGAGTTGTGGCTGAACCAAACTAGAGACCAGAGAGCTATTATGTGGAATGCATTCTTACCTCACTTAGAGAGCTACTGGAAAAAGAATCAGCCAAAGACCAACTCAAATGAAGGAGTTATGAATTTTACAAACCGTATGAGCTCAAGTCGACCCGATTTGGACATATGTGCGCTTAATGAAGGATTCCAACCAGGCCTGAGAGAATTAAATTATGAAGTAAATTTCTCTAGAATTCTAACTCAAGAGATTCATGGGAATGTGGATTCAGGTCAAAATGAGCTCGGAGTCGGGAGATATGAATTTTTCAAGCCAATGGTTGCTGAATGAGCCTTATCGAGAGTATTCCAACTTGGGCGCTCTTCAGACTTATGTGTGGCATCCAGGAGCATGTCAAAAACCTCTGGAGACTTGTAGTAGTGCCCTCATTCTCCAAACCCAACCAAGGATCAAGTGTGTTCAATTCCACTTCAATCCATCTCACCGGTACCTAATTGAAGAAGAGCATGCGCTAGTGCTTAACAAGTCAATCACCGCGGAGGATAGAAGTGCTCCAAGCACTTCACAGCTGAAAGAAGAACCTCCTGACCTCTCCAAACTCATATTACTTGGCTCTCCACACGCCAAACCTCGAGGTAATCTTCGAAACCCCCTTACACTACAATGGACTAACTTACCTTGTTTATGTGTAGGAAAAACAGTTTTGAGGATAAAATCATCAATGATGCAATCCTAGGAACTGATGCATCACCAACTACCACATGGAATTCACTCTTAGCTCACCTGGGGAGCACCTCGAAGTGGAATCAGGTCAAGCGCAGCTCCCACGGAGAAGTTATGACCGGTACAAGACGGATGGGTCAGAAACTGCCGGATTCAGACCAACATTCACTCGTCGGAGTATTCCAGCCGAACCAGGACGAACCGAGCGACGAGAAGGCCAGTTATAGAATCTTGACTCAACCACGAAGATCTGGGAGTTAGAATCAGGTCCATAGCTGCTCGGATGTGGAAGATATAGCTGATACAAGTAGATGGTGCTACCTTTATGTTTGGCATCCGGGAGAGCATCGGTGCTACCTTTATGTTTGGCATCCGGGAGAGCATCGGTGCTACCTCTGAACACTTATAAGCCATGGGAGGATGGTAGTGTGTCTTCACCATCACGCCTAGGTAAGGACACCCCCAAGCCTCAAGATTAATAGCGTACTCTTTCCCTACTCCTAGCTTTCCCACCGGGTTTTACTAGGAAAGGGTTTTAACGAGGCGTGAAGAATTGAGCATCTCATTCCAATCTCCATAGGTTATCTACTTGGAAATATCCATGACAAGTTAAGTAACCTAGGAATGAGATCCTATCATTAGAGAAAACCTTTACACATGTTTTCCCTTTTCTTTTGTATTGCTTTTGAGACTTTTGCCTTGTGTTGACTTTTGATGACTTTTGTTGACTTCATTTTTGGCTTGTTTGAGTGATGTTAATGGGCTAAGTGATGTGCTTATGACCCATTAGGAATCCTAATTTGTAGCCTATATAAGGCAACTCTTTCCTCATTAATCATCAAGCAATCATTTACATCAAAGCTAAAGTTCTAACTTTATCTTTTAACCTATTGAGGAGTACTCTAGGTTGTCTTTCCTTAGAAGGATTGAGTATGTCTCTTCTTCAAAAGAAATTGGCTGTATCAAAGGACTTCCACCTCCTTTGTGAGTTGCCCTCACTCCATGCCGCCGGTTACATACCCTCCACCGCCGGATTCACTTCCATTTCGCCGCTTTGCTAGATTGAACCCTATATCTAGCTTAGCTCCATCCTTGTTGAAGAATCAGTGAAGACTTCATCAAGATCACTTCCCCTTCAGCTCATCTTCACATCCACCACCCCCACATCACTAGATCTTCAAAGATTGAACCATATCTCCTTGAAAGTCATCACCTTTCCATCCATGGGTTCCAAGTTTCTATAGATCTATCTTGAGTCAAGCTTGTGGATTCTTACCAATCAAGATAACGATAAGCGAACGAAATCTTATGTTTATTTTTAATCATACCTTTGTGATAGAAACAAGACTCCATTGTTGCAAACCATTGAAAAGCTTCACTTCTGATGAAACCGTGATCACTTCTATTGACATTGACCTCATCAATGAACCGAATGCTCGTGTTTCAACCATGATTCTAAGGTTTTGACACAACTTTGGTACCTTTGATAAGAGGATTTGTAATCCAATTGATAAAACAAATCCTCAATCCGAATCAATGCTATTAAAGCACAGAATCAGAGTTTCATATGTAAAGAATCCAAAAAGAAGAATAGATTCTCAAACAAATGTCACCATTACAGAGAGTTATAAGCTCGTTAGCTCAAAGAGGAAGAAGAAACGTTACTTATACGCTGAATGAATTTTACAAAACGATGATACAGAGTTTTATACAGATTTTTGTAATTGACTCCTCTTGAGCGTACACGTGTCATGATACAGAGTTTGGTGTACATCCACGTGGCATTAGCTATGAAGAATCTATTATGAAGTCTTAAATACTCTGTTATGCTTTGGTAGTTTGTTAAGCGTTTGTTAGAAACTTGTACTACAAGTAAAGCGTATATAGAAGCTCAATGTACTCTCATTGTATCTTCATCTTGAATTCTTAATAAAAACAATATTTTCTTTCTTTCTCTAAAAGCTTTCTCTCTCTAATGGCTTGTTGAGTGAGATCTCCTCGTTCTTAGGCTTTAGCTTCTTCTTTCTTCGTGAGCTAAATCCAACGGGAAGTCTTGTGTTTGCTTCTCGGAACAACCATAAGAGATTACAGAGCATATCAACCTCTGTAACAGTGGTGTCAGAGCTTTCTTTCCTCGACAACAATGGCAAAAACAAGATCAAAAGCGATCGCAAACAAGAATCTGACTTCAACTTCTGAACCAGAGGATCTATAAGCAGCGATTTCAAATTTGAGATCTTGATAAGTTTAAAAGTGAGATGTTAGAAATGATGAAGACTATGGAGACGAATCAACAGCAGATTACAAGGGCTCAAGAAGGTTGTTCTTCACAAATGCATAACCAACAAGAATCAGGTACCAAGAACACACATCAATCTTATGATGGAATTACTCGTTTGCCTAACATAGATTTTCCAAGATTTGATGGTACGGATGTGCAAAATTGGGTTTTTAAAGTAAAACAATTCTTTGAAATGGATGGGACTGAGGAAGAGAATAAGGGGAAACTGGCTTCAATGCATTTGGATGGTATGACTACAACTTGGCATTGGGGCTTATGTCAGTCTTTTTCGGGAAATAATATTTGTAGAACGTGGATTAGTTACAAAGCAAAATTGTTTGATAAGTTCAGTGAGGTGTTAGACGATCCTATTCAGATTTAAAGAAGTTACAAGAGACTAATGGTATAGTTGATTACCATGGTAAGTTTGAGTTATTAAAAATAAGAGTGAACTTGCCAGAAGAGTATTTGGTCAGTCAGTATCTAGCTTGATTACGTTTAGATACTCAGATGCATATAAGAATGTTCATACCAAAATTTACAATGGATTGTCTTATGTTAGGCAAGTTGTATGAGCAAGCTCATCCCTTGAAACCAGCCGTATCAAACTCATCCAGTTATAAGAATGCAGGGTCTAATAACCAGAACAGAGGAATATTGCCTTATCAGAAAGAAACTAAGGTGAGAAATATTGAAAGGGCTCAGAAGTTTCTGACTAATGAGGAGATAACAGACATGAAAGCAAAAAGGGTTATGTATTTATTGTGATGAAAAATTTTCAAGGGAACATTTTTTGTTAAAAACATAAGAGGAATCAGCTGTATTTGATGGAATTGGATAATGATGGTTATGAGTCATGAGTCTGCAGAAGAAGAATTTGAACAAGCAGAGGAGACAATAGACATTGCAAAAATCTATGTTAGTGCCATGAGTGGGGTATCAGATTATCATACAATAAAAGTTAAGGGACATTATGGGAATTCTGTGATCTATATTCTCATAGACTCAAGTTCCACTCATAACTTCATTGATGTGAAATCTGCTGCAAAGTTGAATTGCAGAGTAAAAAGTGCAGGTTTGGCAAGAGTAGCAGTAGCAGATGGTAGTAAATTGGGTGTAAAAGGAAAGATTAGTAACTTTGGATGGAAATTTCATGATCAACGATTTGAAACTGATCTCATGGTAATTAATTTTGGAGGCTGTGATATGGTTTTGGGAGTACAGTGGCTAGAAACTCTGGGACCAATCACTATGAACTTTAAGACTTTAGAGAAGCAATTCAGTTAGGGTCAGAAAAAAATTATACTCAAAGGTCTACACCAGGGTTCTGTTAGAGAAGTGAAAGCAGCAAAGTTGGTTAAGAAAGATGAGACTCAAATGCAATTGTCAATGCTGTATGTGGAAGAAGAGACCGATGACTATGGTTTTGTTTAATTTATCTAATGATCAGAAGAACAAACAGGAACCTGCTGAGTTGAGGGTATTGTTGAGCCAGTATGCAGAATTGTTTGAGGAACCTAAAGGTTTACCTCCTTTTAGAGAGACTCACGATCACAAGATTTCCTTGATAGAAGGATCTAAACCGGTGAATTAAAGGCCTTGTAGGTATGCAATATATCAGAAAACTGAAATAGACAAGATGGTAAAAGAATTGTTGGGTAGTGGTACCATTCAGAAGAGTTCTAGTTCATATGCTTCACCTGTAGTGCTAGTCAAAAAGAAAGATGCAAGCTGGAGACTATGTGTAGATTACAGAAGTCTAAACAACATGATTATTAAGTATTTTGTTTTGTTCACATTAAAGGGAGAATTGTGATTTACAATCCGTTGGTAAAGGTCAAAGAGTAAATTTAAATTGTGGTACATAAGATAGAAACATTATACAAATCCTTCAAATCACATAATCAACAAGTACAAAGAACGATAAAACAATAGAAGTTATGCTTTTGTGTAAAAAAATTTACTGGCTAACGAACTAAGAAATCCGTTACTTTCCTTCCTTGTACTTGATTTCAAGATGATACGATCTTTATCTTTCATTATCGTCAATCCTGTGAAACTCCAAGATCATTGTTAGGTCAAGGCATCCGGGGTCCCGTTCGGTTCGGATTTTTCGGGTTTTTGGATTTTCGGGGTTTCGAGTTTTTGGGTTTATGTCTCTAGACCCCATTCGGGTATATTTTTTATATTTTTGGATTGGGATCTTTTGGATTATTTTGGGCTTGGCTTTAGTATAATTTTAGTATAAATTTTGGGTTCGGTTTAGGTTTTTCGGGATTTTTAGGTTTTCGGGTTTAGGCCTCTTAATCCATTCGGTTATTTTTTCAATAACGGTTTCAGATCGAAATAGGGTTTTTTTCGGTTCGGGTTCTAATTTTTTGCCCACCCCTTCCTTGTCATGTAAAAATGACATTGCTTTTACCGATAACTTAAGGTCCCTTAAAATAAAAAAAATAAAAAAATCAAAAGAGAATAATTCATTAGTGATAGACGGATTCAAGCTTTTCTGGAATCGTACAACGTTTTTTTAAGCTGGTGGTTGCTCTGACCATCTACAAAGTAGAATAAGTTTGAATGTTGATGCTAGAAGGGTGAATAGACGAAAGCCTTTCAAATTTGTCAATATAGTTGCATAGTTGGAGGAGTTCAAGCTCGATGGTAGATAGTTACTAGAAAGAAACAAAACCCATTTTCTTGATTACCTTTTCTATCAACAGTTAAGAATTTGTTGTTAGCAATGGAGTTTGATAACACTCATATTTATACGTTTTTATGCATTCATATAGGTTAATTTTGTAGGTTATAGTTAGTATTTAGGATAGTTTTAGTGTATTTGCATGTGTTTATGTTGTTATAGGTACTTAGAACAAAACCGATGTTTCTAGAGTGTTTAAGAGCCTTAAGTAGCCATGAGGACGATGGAGTTACTTGTTCTGTTCAAGATCATCACGGAAAGCTTCTTGAGAAGCTTCATAGAAGGATCATCGACCCCTACACCGACTATATTGGATCGATGCAATCTCAGGAGGTAATACTGGCCAAGAGCATTGACCAGACTTGGTCGATGTAGTCAATCCCAGAGCAAACCCATCGATCAAGCCTGGTCGATGCACTGCCAGAGTTCAACATTGACCCAAAACATCGACCAAACCAGGTTGATGCTGTCTCCAAAGAAAAAGGAAACTTTGATGATTTGGCAATTCAAGATAGACGTAACTTATTATTTTTTAGTTGGGACTTCTAGAAGCTTGGAAACTCGACCTGGACAACTCCAAGAAACCCTAGATTAATAAAACATATTGTAAAGTAGCAGCACTTTGTGTGGGATTTTTAGGAGAAAAACACAAGAGGGAAAATTCACCAAATACTCTTTGTTCTTAAGATTTATTTATGCAATTTCTTTAGTTCTTCTTTTAATTAATGCTTTACTTTATTTACTGTTTTGCTGTTGTTTAGTTATGTCTTCAATCTCATATCCTAGTATTGTTATCAGAGATATGAGTGAGTAGATCTTTTAGATCTCTGGGGTGGAGATCGATGATGGGATCTACTAATTAGAGTTTGATGTTTATTGTTCTTAACCGATTAGCTATCCTTGTATGTATGCTTTATGCTAAGCTATCTCCTATGTGACTAAGTGTTTTAGAAACTCTCTGCACCACGAAAGTGTGTAGAAGTTTAAGAGAAACATACTTGGAATCCTAGTTAATCGATAAATTTATTCTTACTTGTGAACTTATCTAAATTAGCCATGATCAAGTTAATTTAGCATCTTAGAGTCTTGAAGCCAAGAGAGTAGATTAAGATCTCAGAACTAAGCATGTTAGGAGCTTGACTACTCTGTAGAGTTGCAGTAGCTAGTTAGGCTGGTTAGTAGAGATTTTGTTCATTGCATGTGAAGCACCACGAGAGTGGATTTTGCGTAGGAATTAGCATACCACGAGAGTGGACTAATCTATAAACGAAATCTCTAAACCGATAGATACTAACAATAAGGTTATACAAACATCATTCTTCTTTTGAAACATTTCCTGAAATCGTTCCCATTTACCCATGTGATCATTTGTTTAGTTATTGTTTACACATTATTTATTTTGTCGTTCATTGCACGTTATTTAATTACTGCTTAGTGATTTATTGATTATTTAGTTATTGCTTGCTTACTTTTATGCATTTTAGATAGTAGAACCAAACACCCAAAAACCTTTATAATTTACCTAGATTAGATTTATTCTTGTATTCTCTGTGTAGTTGTTCTCAGTCCCTGTGAATCGATCTCGTACGTACTATGACTGCATAGACTGTGCACTTGCGGTAATAATGGGTTAAACTCTCGAGACTACTTTCTAATAGTGCTCGGGTGAAATCTGAGAAGAGGAAACAAATACCCCTATCAAGTTTTTGGCGTTGTTTCCGGGCAGAGAAAGGAGCTCAATATCAACCCTAGCATCGACCAATCAGGGTCGATGCTGGCCTCTAAAAAAGATGGAAAAATCCTTACATGGCAAGATATGATTCAGGCATCTTGTCATTTCGAGTTTTAAGCTTCCAATAACAAGATAATAATGAAATGAAGAGATCAAAAAAACCCTAATACTATATAATCACTTGTAATCTCACTAGACAAAGATAACTTTTCATACCCTACATACACATCTCTTATCCTTGTAGCCACCATTTCATAATAAACAGTTCTTATTTTTACTTTTTCTCTTCTGTTTTAGAGTAGATCTTTTAGACCACCAGGGTGGTGGTCGATGATGGAATCTATGTTTTAGAGTTTATTATTGTACTTAACTGATCTAGCTACTCTAGTGTGCACTTTAATGCTGAGTATTCTCTCATGGAAGATACTTAAGAGTACAACTGAATCAAGTAGGTGTGGTTGTCTATTTAGAAGTGTTTGATGCCACGAGAGTCAGATTTGCATACTAAAGAGTCATAGCTAGTGTCGAATTTGTTGTTTGACAGAATTAATTATAGATATGGCTTTGGCCAAGTTAGATTGAATATTTTAGGAGTATTTCGCCACGAGAGTGGGTTGTACTTTAGAAACAAATTTATCACTCACTTTGTATTCTTGAGGCGAGAGTCTAAGGATACTTGGTATTTGATAATGGGATTGTATGAAATGCATATCCAGTTTATCACGAGAGTGGATCTGGATATAGAGTCTAGCATACCACGAGAGTGAACTAGCAAGACATGGAAAATTCCTAGAATGACAAATATATATTATTTAGATAAAATATGAATTCTAAACTTAGGTTTCCTGATTTAGACTATCACCCCTTTTCTGTAAATATTAGTTTAGATTTAGATTTAATATTTTCTTACTTATTGTTTCATTTAATTTCATGCTTAGTAGATTAAGAAAACCCCCATATCTCTATTATGCTTAGATTAGATTTAGGCTTTTATTCTCTGTGTGTTGTTCTTAGTCCCTGTCGATCGACTCCGTATTACTACAATTGCATTTAATTGTGCACTTGCGGTTTTGTGGGTTAAACTCTCGAGATTAACTTCTTGGGTGAAACCTGTGAAGAGGCAAAACCTCCCATCACTTATCAGCTGAGAACCTTGTGGATAATCTAAACCAATTCGACATATTATCCGAATTGGTGAAAATGAACAGTGTTTCTGAGGATGTAGTAAAACTTCGCCTATTTCCATTCTCACTTGGAAGTAAGGCACATCAGTGGGAAAAACACCTTCGTTCAGAGACCGTTACAACGTGGAGTCAATGCCAGAAAGCATTTCTAACAAAGTTCTATTCGAATTCTAGGACAACTCGTTTGAGAAACGAGATATCAAACTTCAGACAAAGAAACACTGAAAGCTTAAAAAAAGCATGGGAAAGACTTGTAGGGTTCACCATGCAGTGTCCTCATCATGGATTCAGCGAAGAGTTATTACTAAGCATTCTCTATCGAGGAGTGACACCTAAGTACCGAATGTTACTCGACGTAGCTAGCCACGAAACGTTCTTGGGACAAGACGCGCATTATGGAATGACATTGGTGGAAAACTTAGCTGAAAGTAACATAAGATATGGAGAAGACTATGATCGCATGAATAGACACGTTGACCATAGAGGCGCTACACGAAAAGATGGATAGAATTATGAAATCAACGCAAAGGTCGGTACATCTCAACCAAAGGTTTTTTAAGGCGGTCAAACTTTTTGTGAGGATGGATTTGATGTGGACATCGGTATCGAACAAGAAAACGCGGATCAGACCGGAATGAGCCATGGAGCAAAGACCACGGTGCCTTTCATCCCAACTAAAAGAATGACTAGGAGCAAGACCAAAGCCATCAAGAACCAGCTACAAACCTACATTCATGGACTTATGGAGAACTTGGACTGAGAGGAGCAAGAAGACCCGAGATAAAGCGGTGTAGTGGCCTTATCGTACCCGAGGAGCTTAGACGTCTTTGACGGTGCACGGGCACTCAGCTTTGGGAGCAAAGCCATGTGTGTCCTCACTATCCATGAGTTAGGACACCGCTTAAGACCTTAGGTAAAGTATTGTACTCTTTCCCTACTTCTAGTTTTACCATATCGGTTTTCTAGAAAAGGGTTTTAACGAGGCAAGAAATGCCTAAGGCATCACATCTCATCATCCTTATGTGTTTGGCTTGGAACCTTTTGATGACAAGTCTAGACACATAGTAGATGTGATCCTATCCCAAGGAACTTGTGTGTGGCTGTATCAAGAGCACTCCATAGCTCTTGTGGTGCCTCAATCCTCTATCCATCACACCCCCGCCGTTCGAGTCATTATCCCGCCGCTGCCACTGAGCATCCCCCTCTGCCGTGTCATTTCCTTGTCCGTGTTCCTTGGCTTCATAGTGCTCAAATCCTTGGTAGCTTAGTCATTTATCATCTGGTATTAGAGCCTAAGAATCCTAAAGGTTGCATCTTTCTAGCTCATATCTCCTCTCTTGCTTGTGTTGGTTTGAATCTAGAGATAGAACTTGTCTAGGGTGTTAGGGCTTGTTTGTTTACGTGTTTAATGAGTTGTTAAGAGTGGAATCTAGGCTGAGGTTGTGGTAGTTCTTTGAATCTGCCATTAGAGAGAGCTTAGGGAAGACGAAGGTCTTTTTGATAATTTTTTAAATTCTTTATTGTACAAGTTTGCTCTATTTCCTCTTGCTTTGCTTTTGTATTACTTTTGTGACAGCTTGCTTTGTGGTCCTAACCTTAACTTTGCACACTGAAATTTGAATTTGAATCTTGGTAAATGAGAAAAATGTGCTTAGGTAAAACTCGGATTTACTAATCACGCTTTACACTTAAACTAAGCTCGTTGTCATCTTGTTTTGGCAGCGAGAAGAGAAAGATGGCTGAACCACCAGACATAACCGGTCTCCTACTGAGTATCCAAGCCCGAATCCAACAGCTTGGGCAACAACTTCAGCGGGTAGAGACATCACAAGAACAAGAAGAGTTGATCCGGGAAAAACAGTCCATAAAGGTTCCATGTCACGAACCGGTACCAAAAAAAAAGAGGTTCGGACCGAGGGGAGTTATTGAGGTTGGCTATGAGACAACACACTATGGTGACTGGACGCCAATACTCAAGTTCAATGGCCCTAGTTTCACGGGAATCGAAGAACCGCGATCTTATCTGAAATGGGAAGAGTGTATAGATCAAATTTTTGATTGCTATGAGTTTGAGGTGTCTAGAAATGTTCACTATGCTACTACTAACTTACAACAAGAAGCTTTACTATGGTGGAACCGAGACGAGGCTGAACGGAGTCGGGTTAAGAGAGAACTGGTGGCCTCATGGGAAGTCATGAAATACATGATGAGGAAGAAGTATGTACCACCCTAGTATCTTCGAGAGTATCAAAGGAAATACAATCTCTAAAACAAGTTAGACACCTCTAGTAGCTTTCCAAAGAGCGTTCCAAGTTCTTACCCGAGGACTCGTCCCACCAAGAGCCAAAGTGAAGGAAGAATTCTGGCAAAAGAATGTGTTTCCTCGGACCATCCTAGTGGAATTAGTATAGAGGAACAAGTTGAGACCCAAAAAGGACCTACCGCCCCAAGAACTTGAGAAGTTGTGTGTTTCAAGTGTAGGGAGCGCGGTCATGTGGCTAGAGATTGTCAAAGTTCGATGACCTTGCTTCTATACCCATCCGCTGGAAAAGACCATCATAAGGAGAGTAAGATTCTTGGAGGTAGTAACAACAAGGTAGAAGAAGTTGTGTACCCGGAGATCGGAGAGCTGCTACTCACCATGAAAGCTTTGAATGTTGTTCATGAACCGGAGGAGAGTACTCAACGTGAAAACTTATTCCATACTCGGTGTACGGTAAAGGAAAAGGTTTGCTCTCTTATCATTGATAGTGGGTCTTATGTGAATGTGGCTAGCTCTTGCATGATAGAATAGTTGCAAAGAGACACCACTCTACATCCTCATCTATATAAGCTTAGGTGGCTAAGTGAAAAGGCGGAAATAAGCATAAGTGAACAAGGTAGGATTCCCTTTACCATAGGAAAATATTGTGATGATGCTTTGTTTAATGTGATTCCTATGCATGCAAGTCATCTTTTACTAGGTCGTCCATGGCAATATGATAGAGAGGTTATGCATCATGGAAACTAATCAATACACATTCATGTTTAACAAGAAACAAATTAGTTTAGGTCTTTTATCTCCACCACAGTGCATGATATGCGGATTAAAATGTCTAGAGAAAAGCAAAGTGCAAAAACTAATTTTCTCATAGCTCCTAGTGATGTTAGGAGAGCCTTCCATGATAATACATGTTATATCGTACTAATGGTCTTTAAAGAATTGTTGAGTTCAGGTTGTACCACCGTGGAGCTTCCCGTGGAAATTCGACAAGTCCTAGACCGCTTCTAAGATGTCTTCCTGGAAGAGCTACCAATCGATTGATAAGAGGATTTGTTTCACCTCATCTCAGATTTAATCCGAGCACTACAAGAAAGTAGTCTCGAGAGTTTAACCCGATCTTATCGCAAGTGCACGGTTAAATGCAATCGTAGTATGTTCGGGATCGATCCGCAGGGACTGAGAACAACTACACAGAGAGTACAGATGTGAATCTAATCTAGGCAAATTGTAATTGTTTGAGTTTTTAGTTTTAATTATCTAAAGTGCATTAAAATAAATAAGCAATAATTAAATAGATAATAATTAAATTACTGAATTAAATTGCATAGAATAAATAGGTGAAAATAAAGTGCATAAAATAAAAGTGCATAAATTAAGGAGCGGAAATTAAATTGCAGAAAATAAACTGCGGAAATATAAATAGCTGAAAATAAAGTGCGTAAATTAAATTGCGTAAAGTAAATTGCAGAAAATAAATTGCATGAAATTAAATAACTTAAATTAAATAACGATTAAACTGTAATAAAGGATCTCCAGAGTAAATGGGAACGAATCCGAAAATCTTCTAATATGAGACTTGATGTTCTTTAACCCTTCGTTAGTATCTATTGGTCTAGAGATTTCGTATATAGATCAGTGCACTTTCGTGGCATGTTAAACTCTCTGTAAAAACCCACTCTCGTGGTGCTCTTACAAGCAATGAGAACGATCTCCTCATCGACCGGACTGACCAACAATTGCAATGATACAAAGTAGTCAATCCCCTAACATGCTTAGTTCCGAGACCTTAATCCACTTTCGTGGCATCAAGACCCTAAGATGCTAAACTAACTTGATCAAAGCTAATTTAGATAAGATCACAAGTAAGAATAGATTTAGCGATCGACTAGGATTCCAAGTATGTAGGGAATGATGTGGACATCGGTACCGAACAAGAGACCTCGGATCGGACCGGAACGAGCCATGGAGCAATGACCATGGTGCCTTTCATCCCAACTAAAATAATGACCCGGAGCAAGACCAAAGCCATCAAGAACCAGCTACAAACCTACTTTCATGGATTTATGGCGCACTTGGACCGAGAGTAGTAAGAAGACCCGAGACAAAGCGGTGTAGTGGCCTTATCGGACCTGAGGAGCTTAGACGTCATTGACCGTGCACGGGCACTCAACTTTGGGAGCAAAGCCATGTGTGTCCCCAGTATCCATGAGTGAGGACACCTCTCAAGACCTTAGTTAAAGTATTGTACTCTTTCCCTACTTCTAGTTTTACCACATCGGGTTTCAGGAAAAGAGTTTTAACGAGGTAAGAAACGCCTAAGGCATCACATCTCATCTCCCATATGTGTTTGGCTTGGAACCCTTTGATGACAAGTCTAGACACATATGAGATGTGATCCTATCCCAAGGAAGTCATCAAAACCTTCATTTTTTTACTTAGCTTATTTGCCTTTATTTTTTAGACTTATTTAAATGGTTCTTGTAAGGCTTGTTATTGGTTATTGGGTTTCAGTTGTTTTTGGGCCTAAGTCTCATGCTTGTGTTTAAATGGCTTAGGCCCCATTTAACCCTAAGTCTCACTTGTGTAAGCCTATAAAAGGGCAAATCTTCTTCATTAATAACTAAGCATCAAATTATATAAAACTTGTATCTTTTCTCCTCTCTAACCCTAATGTGCTTCTAGGCTAGAGTAGCTCTTGTTCTTGGAGGTTTGTCCTCAGAAGTTGAGTGTGGCTGTATCAAGAGCATTCCATAGCTTTTGTGGTGCCTCCATCTTCACCCTCTATCCATCACAACCCCGCCATTTGAGTCATTATTCCACCACCGCCGCCGAGCATCCCCCTCCGTCGTGTCATTTCCTTGTCTGAGTTCCTTGGCTTCGTGGTGCTCAAATCCTTGGTAGCTTAGGTGTGTATCAGGATTCGTTGAGGAGCAACACGGAATAGGTAACATCACGGAGCATCCACCTCACCAGCCTAAAGAACCTAGCAACAAATTCCATCAGAAAGGTTCTGTCCCGGAGGAGAAACACATCAGACTGCTACGTTGGCCGAACATGGTTGAGGTACGGACCATCAAAGCATTGCATCGACCTAAGGTGGTCGATGCACTCCAAGAGAAAACCAACGGAGCCTTACATCATCCAAATCAGGTCGATGATAATGATAATCACCTAAAAAATTTTGTCCCGGAGGAAACACACGCGGAACAACAACCACTTCAGATGCAAGGAGAGGCGGGTTCCCTAACAACTGAAACGGACAAACTTGAGAAGATGATTCAGAACATTTTGGATGGGTAAACAAGCATGTATGCTAAGGTTAGTGAGGAGTTCAAAGGCGTGAATCAACGATGTCACGAACTAGAAAAGAATTTCAAGGATCTATTTTATAAAGTCAGAATATTAGAAACTCGGACGATGGAGAAGGCATCAACGATCAACGCCATAACTTTGAGGAGCAAAAATGATACAAGTCTCAGACGGTGTATGCTTTCGAATGGACCGTGCGGCGCGATTCGTTGGATAAGGGTGGAATAGAAGCCCTTAACGTTATAACCAAATCAGTAGATGAGGTTATACGAATAGAAGCCCTTAGAGAGTGGGTTAAAACTTCAGACTTGCATATTAGGGAGTATTAGTTAGCATCGTGGTTGTTGTTTGATGGAGCACCTTAATGCTTATCTAGCTGTGGCCAAAGTTAGATAATGATCTCAGGAATACATCATCACGAGACACATAGTAACAAGTTGGATACTTAGGCCACCAAAATAGTTCCAAAAACAAATAAGCCACAAAACAACATTAAAGGCATAATTCTCAAAAGCAATATAAAGAAGGGGAAAACATATGTGGAGGTTTTCCCTAAAGACAGGATCATATCTCTTGTGTATTTAGGATTGTCATAGATATTTCCAAGTCAAATACACAAGGAGGATGAGATGTGATGCCTTAGGAGTTTCTAGCCTCATTAAACCCATTTTTAGAAACCCGATGTGGTAAAACTATAAGTAGGGAAATAGTACAATACTTTACCCAAGGTCTTTGAGAGATGTCCTCACTAGTGTAGAGTAAGGACACACAAAACCTTCTCTCCAATTTTGCATGTCTGTGAGCTTTGGCTCACAAAGCGATCCGCTTGAAGCTCATAAGATGGTTCACCGAAGTCTCCGAGTCTTGTGGCTAGGTAAGGACGTGATGAGCTACTCCTTAGAGGTCCTTTCCATGCTCCATTTTATCTCTTTAGTAGGCTTGATTAGCTCCATAATCTCTCGTCCTTGGTTCGGTCCTTCTTGACCTGCGGTGGTGGAAATGATCGTGTTGAGGATCGTATCAATCTTCCATCGTGTTCTTGCTGGTTCTTGTTCATGACTCCAAAGCTGAGCTCTTACCATTTCATTCTATCCTTCATCATTGTTGAGAGTACTCACAATGATCCAGAGTTTGCACGGATGATACAGGAGAAGAGTGACCCGGGATTTGCACGGTCACTAAACCCAGAATATGCACGAACACTAAACCCGGAGTCCACACAAATAGAACGGTTGGAGTCACGGGAGCATGACCCGGAATATGCACGAATACTAAACCCGGAATACGCACGAATATAGCCATTAGATGAAGACGAGCTGGGTGAAGTAGTCAGCAAGCTAAAAGAGAGAGGGGGACCACGCTGAGAAAGAAAGGGACAGCTTGTCTCCAAGTGGTCCACACCACCTTATCCTTCTTTTTTTGAATTCAGATATTTTTCTATAGGTTTTAACCTAGTTGCCTTTGTATCTTACATATATATAGAGTGTATAGCCTTGTAAACATTTTTTTAAGCTAATAAGAAGAAAAACAGTTTTCAGCCTCTTGTGAGCTCTCCCAAAAACGCCCACACTTTATCTTTTTTATTCTTCAATTCTTGCTTCTATTCTCACAAATCTATACTCTATACTCATAAATCTACATGGTATCAGAGCAGTTCTAAAGATCTGAGTGGGTTCATTCTTGTGTTTTTAAAAAAAAAAAAATCTGGGTTTGTGTTCTTGAAAAATCTGGGTTTGTGTTCTTGAGAAATCTTGGTTTATTCTTGAAAGTGCAAACAATTCATGGAGATGCAAAAGCAAGCTGTTCTACCAGTTGTTCTCAAGGGGAATAACTACTTGTTGTGGTCAAGGACTGCAAAGACTGCCCTAAGGAGCCGAGGGCTATGGGGATATGTTGAAGATGGCATTGAGGCTGTGAAGAAGAGCCCAATGGTGGAAGGTGAGGATGCTGCTGCTAGAGCTGAGAAGGTGAAGAAATGGGACCAGGAGGACCAGCAAGTCTTAACCATGATTCAAGGCTCTTTAGATGCTTCTATCCTTGCTGGTTATTCCTATTGTGAAACTGCCAAGGAGTTGTGGGATACACTCAAGGGCGTGTATGGAGATGTTTCAAACATTTCTAGGATTTTTGAGGTGAAAAAGGCTTTGAATGATCTTCAGCAAGAGGGGAAGGCGTTCAATGATTTGTTTGGGGTCTTTAGAGGGTTGTGGGCAGAGTTGGAGATGCTTAGACCACCCACAAATGACCTTAAGGAACTGAATGAAAGGAGGGAGCAAGATCAAGTCTTTGGGTTGCTGCTTACTCTCAATGACTCTTATATGGGTCTCATTCAACATATTTTGAGGTTTGACAAACTTCCAACTCTAAATGAAATTTGTCAACAAATTCAGAAGGAGGAAGGCTCAAGGAGCCTATTTCAACCATCTAGTGAGATGGCTCATGCTGTGTACAAACCGGCGCTTTATGGAGACAAGAAAGCACTAGTTTGTGAGCATTGTAAGATGAAAGGTCATAGCAAAGAAAAATGCTGGACTCTTCATCCACACTTGAAACCGGCTAGGCTGAGAGGAAATGGCCAAGGGGGCGGTCAAGGGCAAAGGGTGTTTGCTGGAACAGCTCTAGCTGAAGAGGGTAATGGGCTGGTTCGAAAATCTGATTTTGAAGCTTTGATTAAGAGCATTGCAAGGCTCACCGAATCAGGTAAGAGATGTTTTGTTTCTAAAATTCAGAACAAGGTTATTGTTGATTCGGGTGCTAGTCACCATATGATTAAGGATGGAACCTTATTAGCTAATGTTAGACCTCATGGTGGAATGGTTAAGGTAGCTAATGGTAGGGAGGTGCCTATAGAAGGAATTGGAGATTTTGAAGTGTTTAGGAAAAACACTAAAGCCTTATATGTTCCTGAATTCACTTCTAACTTATTATCGGTTCATAAGGCTACAAAGGACCTAGATTGTAAGGTTATTTTTGGGTCTGATTTGGTTCAGTTTCAGGACAATAAGACTGATAAGGTGTTTGGGGAAGGAGGAGTGAAGGATGGTCTTTATGTTTTGAATAAGAAGGTGGATGTTGGAGAGAAGTCATATGCTCTTAGTGCGGTTGGTTCAAGCTCTTTATGGCACTCACGTTTGGGACATCCAAGTAGTAAGGTGCTCAGCATGGTCTTGCCCAACCTAGTTCAAGAGAATAAAGAGTGTGAAGCTTGTGTGTTAGGAAAACATTGTAGAAGTAGCTTTCCGGATTCAAGTACAATGTATGAGAAGTGTTTTGAGCTAGTCCATTCGGATGTGTGGACAGCTCCATGTGTTTCTAAGGATCAATATAAGTATTTTGTGTCATTCATTGATGAGAAGTCCAAGTATACATGGGTGACACTAATGGGTTCCAAAGATCAAGTGTTTGAATCATTCACCAAATTCTACAACTATGTGGAAACACAATTTGGAGCAAGAGTTAAGATCCTTAGAAGTGACAATGGAGGAGAATACACAAGCAATCAGTTCAAGAAGTTTGTGGATGATAAGGGGATAGTTCATCAAACTTCTTGCCCATACACACCTCAGCAAAATGGAGTCTCAGAAAGGAAGAATAGACATGTGCTAGAGGTGGCTAGAAGTATGATGTTTGAGAGAGGAGTTCCTAAGAGATTTTGGGGAGATGCGGTGATGGTAGCTTGTTATGTGATCAATAGGCTCCCAACACCAAATCTGGAAAACAAGTCTCCTTATGAGGTCTTGAATGGTATTAAACCAAGCATTGATCATCTCCGAGTCTTTGGATGTAGGTGCTACGTGTTTATTCCCGAAGCTCAAAGGAATAAGCTGGAACCTAAGAGCATTAAGTGTGTGTTTGTTGGATACTCAAGCACTCAAAAGGGCTACAAGTGTTATGATCCAGAGACAAAACGCATATATGTATCAAGAGAAGTCCGGTTTGATGAAGAAGTGGGTTATTTCACCGAGAAGAAGTGGGGAGACTTAGATGAGATTGTTAGCACTAGGGCGGATATGGAATCAATACTGAGAAGTATATCACCTAGGGAAGAAGGGGATGAAGAAGGAGCGAGTCAAATCATAATTGAGGAGGAAATGGATTCGGTTAGTCATCAATCCGAAGAAAGTAGCTCTTCATTGGAATCTGAGGAAGAAAAAGAAGCCTCGGTCCCTCAAAGTGAAGAGAATGTTTCTCAAGACCACGAAGCTGAGGTGGAGAATGTGGAGACTCACGTGCAAGAACCTGTTCTAAGAAGAAGCACAAGACTCAAGTTTGGTCCAGAAAATTGGAAAAATACAAGGGTGTATTTTAATGGTCTAGCAACAGCTCAAGCTGATACTAAGCAAGTAGTGTCCTCTACATTGAGTGGGGATTGTTTTGAGTGTACGGCGGGCTTAGATCCTGTTCCTATAGGCAACAGCACTCCTCCCTCACTAAGTAGTTCGGACATTACTCAAAAGGAAGAAACAAGTGTTGCAGCCAGAAGATATCCAATTGAGGAGTATTGCTCATTAGCTTACTTCCCTAAGGAGCACCAAGCATATCTGAGCAAGATTGATAAAAATAAGGTCCCAACATCCTATGAAGAAGCATGTAAGGATGAGACATGGGTCCAGGCTATGAGGGAAGAAATTGGGTCTTTGGAGAAGAATAATACATGGGATTTGACAGAACTTCCAAGAGGGAAGAAGCTGGTGGGATGTAGGTGGGTTTACACCATCAAGTATAAGAGCAATGGTGAAGTGGAGAGGTACAAAGCTAGACTAGTTGCAAAAGGATACACACAAGTCTATGGAGAAGACTATACTGAAACATTTGCACCGGTGGCTAAATTGCATTCAATTAGAGCTCTTCTATCCGTTGCCATTAATCTATCATGGGGACTATGGCAAATGGATGTGAAGAATGCTTTCTTACATGGTGATCTGGAAGAAGAAGTCTTCATGGCTTGTCCTCAAGGATATGGTACACAAGAAGGAGAAGTGTGTAAGTTGAGGAAAGCCATCTACGGATTGAAACAATCACCGAGGGCATGGTACCAAAGATTGAGTGGTTGTTTGATGGATTAGGGATTTACAAAATCTGAGGCTGATCATACTCTATTCACTAAGAAGAATCAGGGAGGCATAGTGGTGGTATTGATCTATGTGGATGATATCATCATCACTGGAAGTGATGTTGAAGGGATTAGTGAAACTAAGGGGATTTTTGAAGTCTTCGTTTGATATTAAAGATTTGGGAGAGTTGAAGTATTTTCTGGGCATTGAGATGATTAGGGAGACCAATGGGATGTTCATATCACAAAGGAAGTATGTGATTGATTTACTAAAAGAAACTGGAAAGCTGGGATCAAAACCAGCAAGAACACCCATTGAAGAAGGTTATCAAGATGTGATTAAGGGGGAGATATGGCCAGATGTGAAACAATATCAGAGGTTGGTTGGGAAGTTGATTTATCTAACGATTACTAGACCGGATATTTGTTTTGCAGTCAATAGAGTGAGCCAACATATGCAAGCTCCCAAAACACACCATTGGAATATGGTGGAGAGGATACTCCGATATCTTAAAGGGGATCCAGGAAAGGGAATATGGTTAAAGTGCAATGGGAAAACTGAATTGGAAGCTTATTGTGATGCTGACTGGGCTGGAGATAAAGAAGATAGAAAATCAACAACCGGATATTGCACATTCTTGGGAGGTAATCTAGTGACATGGAGAAGCAAAAACAGAAAGTTATCGCTCTATCTAGTGCTGAAGCTGAGTATAGATCAATGAAAGAGGTCACTAAAGAGATGATATGGCTAAAGGCTCTTCTTAAGGATGTGGGGATTAGTGATGACAAACCGATGAGCTTATATTGTGATAATCAAGCTGCGATCCATATAGCCTCTAATCCGGTATTCCATGAGCGAACAAAGCATATAGAAGTGGATTGTCACTTTGTTCGAGGAAAGATTCAAGAAGGGTTGATTGAGCCCAAGTTTGTGAAGAGTGGAGATCAGATGGCGGATATATTCACTAAGGCTACTCCGTTGCGTGTTTGTGAGTACATCCATGACAAGATTAGCCTATGGAGTCCTCACCGGCCAACCTTGAGGGGGAGTGTTGAGAGTACTCACAATGATCCAGAGTTTGCACGGATGATACAGGAGAAGAGTGACCCGGGATTTGCACGGTCACTAAACCCAGAATATGCACGAACACTAAACCCGGAGTCCACACAAATAGAACGGTTGGAGTCACGGGAGCATGACCCGGAATATGCACGAATACTAAACCCGGAATACGCACGAATATAGCCATTAGATGAAGACGAGCTGGGTGAAGTAGTCAGCAAGCTAAAAGAGAGAGGGGGACCACGCTGAGAAAGAAAGGGACAGCTTGTCTCCAAGTGGTCCACACCACCTTATCCTTCTTTTTTTGAATTCAGATATTTTTCTATAGGTTTTAACCTAGTTGCCTTTGTATCTTGCATATATATAGAGTGTATAGCCTTGTAAACATTTTTTTAAGCTAATAAGAAGAAAAACAGTTTTCAGCCTCTTGTGAGCTCTCCCAAAAACGCCCACACTTTATCTTTTTTATTATTCAATTCTTGCTTCTATTCTCACAAATCTATACTCTATACTCATAAATCTACAATCATCACGTCCTCATCCTCCTCTGGCCACCGTTCACCACCTCTTTCCACCACCGTTCATCACATCCGCTCCCATCCGCTAGTTCTCTTTGAGTCTTTAGGTCTGCTATTTGTCATTCATCCTTAAGCTTAGATTGGTCTTTTCCTTGAAGATCTAGGAGTGTATCACTTTATACCTCTAGAAGTTAAATTAGCCATTACCGAAACACATCCTGTCAACACTTGCCATATGAAATGTTGTATCTTACGGGGCAGTTAACCTTCCAGCAAGCCACCTGTAAGGGGTGAATATTCGGCCCCATCTTCATTACCGAGTTGTCAGCAGAGAGAAACTCTCTCACTACCGCGATCCAGATTTTACAGTATCTTTACCGGATTTGGTAAAATGCCAACCTAGCCTATCTTCTTTATAGAGACTGCTAACTGGCAGACTTCAGGATATAGAGACATCATAGGGCTCTACAATAGCCTTGAGTAAAGGCAAATTCCAAGTTTAGGTTGAATGGTCAACCAAATTGTTAACTTTGAAAGAGGGATAATAGTTAAATCCCTTATATGTTACTGCTCTCGGGGATTGGACAGGAATCCATGGATCATTCTATACTGAAATCGAATGTCCTGATCCGACCCGATTAATGAGCCATTTTTCTACCAAAGAGCGAGCAGAAATTATATTTCGCCATCCATAAGATGTGGAATAACTCCTAATATTTTCCATGAGATCTCCGGAGCAGTAATATATACCCCTGAGAACTCTTGCCAATAGAGATTCTTTTGCCTCCACTAAACGCCATAATTGTTTAGCTAATAAAGCTGTATTAAAATCCTCAATTATTCTAAATCCTAGTCCCCCATCATTTTTTGGAGCACATAATTTTTTTCATGCCATCCAATGCATCCCTTTTTGTCCACCACTGGAACTCTACCAGAATCGAGATATAACACTTGTCAGTTTTCCAACCAACAATTTGGATAGCCAAAAACAAGACATAACATATGTGGGCAGTGCTGATGCCCTTGATTTAATTAAAACTTTTTTTCCCCTTTTGACAGAAATTTTGATGTCCAACTATTAACCCTGTCATGTAGCCTTTCTCTAACAAAAGCAAAATTTGGCTTATATTGCCTCCCAAGTTTTCAGGAATACCTAAATAGGATCTCATTTCCCCTAATTGCGTAATATCCAAAGTTCTTTTCAAAGTATTTTGTATATCCTCTAGAACCAAATGACCGAATTATAATGAAGATTTCAAAAAATTGATCTGTTGACCAGATGCATTTCCATATCTCTGTAAACAATTCCTAATATTGTCTTGCATTCGTCCGGGGTGGCTTTACAGAAAAATAAACTATCATCTACGAACAATAAGTGGAAGATAGATGGGCTATCTCGTGAGACTTTTATACTCGTAAGAGATTTCTCTCTCCCCATCTTTATGATATTTGCAACTAGTGTCTCTTTGCAAAATATGAATAAATATGGTGAGAGAGGATCACCTTGTCGTAGACCTCTCAATGGGATTTTTTTCCCTAGAGGACATACATTAATCACCAAAGCTGGAACATCATCCAACACTTTCGCAATCTCTGAAGGCCTCAAAGATGTAAATATATCTTGAAAAAGCCTCAAAGATGTAAATATATCTTGAAAATAATTTACAGTTATCTAGATAATGACCCAAGAGATGATCTTGTCCCAAACGCTAGAGGACTTCTCGGACAACGGCGATATATGCAGTCTCTAAGGATCTCGGAGATGAGACGAGCTGTTAAGGCGAGAGGTGAGGTGGATGGATGTGTGATGGGAAGTGGGGATGGAACGTGAGGACTCAGCTTTGGCAACCAAACATAACTCGAGCTTGGTGGAGAATGGAGCTCACGGTTGACGGAGAGATGAATAATGGTAACGGGGAAGGCGGATGGAGATGAGTTCCGGTAAAGCAAAACCGGTGGAGATGATACAACCTCTTACAAGCTGAGGACAACCTCTAAGCTTCTAGGGTTTTCTCACTCTAAGACTAAAGATGAGAGACAAAGACATAACTTTGAGATTTTTGATAATGATTGCTTGAGCATTAATGAGAAATGAGTCTTGCCTTTATAGACTACAAATTAGGGCACTTATGTGCTAATGGACCCAAGACAAATTGGGCCTAAATTACAAAATAAAAAAAGACCCTAAACATAACCCAATGGTTAAAAGTCTTAATTAAGCAAAAATAGACAAGGAAAGAGAAAAACATTTGTAATGGCTTCGCTTATGGTAGGTTCTCACAATCTCCACCTTCTAATCCAACTAAGATCCAGCCAAAGGTGAGCTCCGGTTAGGCGCACGGTTCAGTGGATTAGATAGCTCGGTGTGGGTTTGGTTCGACGGTGATTATGGATCAGAAATCAATCACGAACGGGGTCTAGCTAGGGCACGAACAAGGAGGCTTGACCTGGGAAGAATTTAACCAGATTCAAGCTAAGAACGGTGGAGCTCCACGGCGGTGAAGATTTCAACCGAGTGTAGCCAAACGATAGTGAAAACGATGAGATGTGTGGTGTTGGGCCAACCACAAAGGATGTGTGAGTCCTTTGATACTGCCAAGATCCTTTGAGTAAGAGACACACTCAATTACTCTTAGGAAAAACCCTAATCTAGCAACCTTAATAGATTAGAAGAGACATAAAGTTGTAAACTTTAAGATTTGTGTACATGATTGCTTAATTGATGAGAAATAAGGAGTTGTCTTTTATAGGCTCACAACTAGGTTTAATAAGTCTAATTTGGGCTTAAGATCTTTTAAGGACAACTTGGATATTTAGGCCTCAAATTAAAACCCAAAAGCCAAACACAACAAAAGGCAAAGGCTCAAAAGCAACTAAAAGAAAGGGAAAACATATGTAGAGATAGGATCACAATCCTAGACTAACCAAGCTTGTCATGACTATTTCCAAGGGGTTAGCCTATGTAGATTGGATTGTGATGCTCTAGTCTCCACACCTCGTTAAAACCTTTTCCTAGTAAAAACCCGGTGGAAAAACTTAGAGAGTATGATGCTAACCTAGAGGCTTGTGGGTGTCCTCACTTAGTGTAGAGTGAGGACACACAAAGCCTTCTCTCTAAGGTTGTATGTCCGGGAGCTCACGTCCGATGACTCTGCTTGTCCGCTCATAATGTGTCTCGTCGGCTCCGTTGCTTTCTCTCGTCCACCGTGGTCCTTGATGATATGTATGTAGGCTTGGAATTCCTTTTGATAACCCATGGAAATGCTTCTAGTCACTCTCCGAGGCTGTAGGCTTGGTGTCGTGATCTCTTGTGTTATCTTATGGTCTATGTCCTCGTCCCGCGTGTTGACCGGTACGATGTCCACATCATTCCCTCCCTCTTCAAGCGCTTTGGTCTCTGATGAGGACATCACCTTGGAGCTGAACGGAGACAAGGAGCAACCTATGGAGAATCCAATTCCATACATTCCAACCGGCCCTATTACACGCCAGAGAGCTAAAGCATTGAGGCACAAGTTCAATGGATATGTGGAGTCAGCATTTGACTCGATCGAGTCCTCAAGCTCGACCACCCGACTCGACGAGCCAGGTCGAGCTAGGTCACCACCAGTCGCAGACGCGACCAGCTCGACCACCAGACTCGACGTGCCTGGTCGAGCCAGTCCGAAACCCACAGCAGACTCGACCAGCTCACCTCTTGACTCGATCGAGCCTGCACCGTTTTCGCCTTCGAGCTTCGTTTTTGCACCATGGCCACTTCTCAGCATCAAGACACGTGAGTCTAGTGTCTTCACTGTCATCAAATAGTGAAGACACACAAAGACGTGCTAAGGCATTGTACTCTTTTTCCTTACCATCAGTTTTGTCCCAAGGGGTATGGGTTTTCTGAGGAAGGTTTTAACGAGGCAAAACCCTTAGTGCGCATTTTGGACTTGTTCTCGGTCTACTACATCTTTCACAAGTCCAAGAACACTTCAAGAGCTGAGCACCAACAGCAAAGACTGACGAGAGACAAGTTGTTCTGTTTTAGCTCAAACTTTCCATTTTTGAGTTATTTTCTTATTTTCGCAAACCCTGCTGTTTTTCCTTGAACTACTTGTTGTTCTTGATTGTTTGTGACGTTTTGATGTCAAGGGGCTATTATATAAAGCCTAGGTCGTCCTCTTAATAAGATAGACTTTTTACCGTAAAAACAAAAACGAGTTTATCTCTCAAACCTAGGCAGCAGCCGCTTCCTTATCTCTTCTCTTGCTTGATTGAGTAATCGGACTCTCAAACCTGAGAATCACTTAGTGTTTATCACAAGGCTTCCGTATCTTGTGTTGTCTCACATCGCTCCACCGTTTCTCCTTCAAGACGAGCCTCTCTCCTGAAGAAGAACAACACCATCGTTTGAAGATTCTGAGTTTTGAGACCAGGCGTGTATCATCTTTGGTATCAGAGCCAAAGTTCCTTCAATCAGGTTGTGTCTAAACTTATCCTTTGCTTTCAGTCGATTTTGCTTTAGAAGTTCTTAGAGAATTAAGTTGTTAGGTTGTTTCAACTGATAGCTTATTTCTGCGTTGCTTCTGTTTGCTTGTCTTGCTGTTTGCTTTTGTTTGCTGTTTCTGTTTAGGACGAAATTTTTTTTGTTCCAGTTTGTTAAGTTGTTAGTTTATTGTTTTAGTAATCTAGAAAAGAAAAGAAAAAGAAGATAGGGTTGTAGAAGAAAACGAAATTAGCTAGAGTGTTTCACCTTGTTAATCTGTTTTGCTTCTGTTTTGTGAACTGTTTTGTTGCATCCTGTTTGATCGTTTAGAACTGAATTGAATCATCATATTAAGCTGTTGTTGCACCATTAGAGACTGAATTTTCGTGGCTGCTAGGGTAGAGAAGGCGAAAATTAAAACAGAAAATTAGGGCTTCATTAGAATAAGTGCAGTTTCCTTTTTCTGTTTTTGTGAATTTTCCTTTTTCTTGCAGTCTGTTTGATTATTTCCAGAAAAACTAAGTTTGTGATTTTCCTGTTTTGTGCAATGATATGCTCAAATTAATACCCTAAAAGATACTAAAGCAGTTGCTGCAGTATAACAGGGGTCGAACACAAGGACTCAGGAAAATCACACAATAAGCAAATTAGTGAAGATTAAGCTAAGCAATTCGCAGTTAATTAATAAACAGAAGAACGAAATATGATTGGTTGATTAAATTCAGGGGAAAGATCAGGCTCAGGGTAACTCTCAGGAAATCAAAGATAAATGATAATCAATCAACCAAGGTTCAATTCAATTAAGTGCCGTTCTTAAACTCAAACACGATAGTATAGTTGACCAACTCTCGTTGTGAAAACTAACTAAGTCTAAAATCTAGAATTCCAAATCTCTTTGTAAATCCTACAGATTAAACCAGCAATTAATTCAAGTTTGATATGTTCACAATTCAATTAACCCAAATCTCTTTGCAGATAATCAAATTGCTCACCCTAGGCTTTATCAGATTACTCAATTGCACCGTCGTGCCTAATCGATTAATCTAAGTTCTATGTTCTAGGTGATCAGACTAGAAATAGCTTTGAGAACAACCTATGGTGAAGAATCTATTCAGATTATGAACCCTAACTAATCAATCATCATAAATCAGGGAAATCCATATGAGAAAACCCTAAACCTAAAATGAAACTACTCGAGACATGATAGATGAAACAAATAACATAACCGAATAGATCATGAAATTAAATAAATCAAAAGAATAAAAACAAGGGTTCGGGATCTTCTCTATGATGAACAAAGTCTTGGATCCGTCTCCCTCACAAAAGTCTCAAATCTCAATGGTGGCTCAAAAAATAAAAGTGAAAAGTAAAGTCTGCAGCCCCCCCGACCTAATGACTAAAAGTTTGCTTAAATAAACCTAAAAACACGAGCTGGGCTTCTTTGTAAATAAGGGAAAGTATTGGGCTTCTTATGGGCTTCCTTGAAAATCTCTTCTGCGCGTTGATTAGGTCGGTATCGATCGATACCATGATGGTGTCGATCGATACTCAGGCTTCAAAACGGGTACTTTCTTCGGTTTGCTCCAAAAAGGCTCCAAATGCCTCTAAAATCTCCAATTTCGTCCCAAACGTGCTAAAACCTGAAAAGACTCTAAAATGATAGAAAAAGCACTAGAAAGACTCGATAAAGCGACTTATATCATGGCTAAAAACGGGTAAAATCCATGATATATCATGCAAGGAGAACTCGACCTCAATGGCAGAGAATTATGATCAAACTGACGCCAACAATGCCATGATTCAAATGATGGCAAATATCAACACTCAACTCCAAGCTCTCACTAACCGAATGGACCGCATGGAGAACCCTCCCATGCCTGCAAGAATAGAAAATGGACTTGAACCGTATCAGAATCGAAGGGTACATGATCCAGGCGATCTGCCACCGCCACCACCACCACGAGCTAGACATGCTTATGGAGAGCATGAACCAGACCACCAGCCACCACCGCCTCAGCACTCACCAGACCTGAAATTAAACGCACTAACTTTTGCTGGAAGAGTTGATCCAGAAGCTTATCTAGAGTGGGAAAGGAGAATGGATAAGATTTTTGGCTTTTACAATTACACCGAGGCGAAGAAAGTAGCCTTTGCAGCAGCTCAGCTGACAGACCATGCCCTTACATGGTGGGATCGAGATGTGGCTGATAGGAGACGTTACCAAGACCATCCTATCTCTACTTGGCACGACATGAGACAGTTAATGAAAAGGAGATATGTGCCACCACATTTCCACCGTGAGCTACAAAAGAAATTCAGACGGCTTACTCAAGGCAACAAATCAGTGAAAGAATATTATGAGGAATTTGAGCACCTCAGGAATCGCCTTGAATTAGATGAAGCACCAGAAACACTCATGGTTCAGTTTCTGGATGGGTTACAAGAGCGGATTGTTACAAAAGTGGAAATGCAAGTATATCATCAGATGGAGGATCTCCTACACTTAGCAATCCAAGCTGAACAACAAATCAAGAGGAAGAACTCAAGTTTCAGCCGAAATAAAAATACTTGGAGTTCAGCGCCAAAACAAGCTGATAAGGGCAAAGCAGTTGTGTTTGATTCACGTTTTAAACCAAGAGCTCCTGAGCCATCTAGAGACACTAAAGCTGAGCCCAGACGTGATCATCAGCCTCGAAACCAACAAAATCAGCAGAGGAGCCGAGACATTACCTGTTATAAGTGTCAAGGCCGAGGGCATATATCCAGGGATTGTCCTAATCAAAGAGTGATGATCCTTACTGAATCTGGGGATTATGAATCACAAGATGAAGAAGAGGCTGAGGGGGACGCTGATGAGGAGATGACAGAATTTCCAGACACCGGAGAGCTTCTAATGATGAGACGCATTCTCAGCACAATGATAGAACCAGAGGAGAGTGCTCAGCGTGAGAACATCTTCCATACCAGATGCACTATCAAGGGCAAGGTATGTTCTCTTATAATTGATGGGGGTTCTTGTACAAACGTTGCAAGCCTCTATATGGTTGAAAAACTAGGCTTGGAGAGAACTAAGCATCCGAGACCTTACAGGTTGAGGTGGCTCAATGATAAGTCTGAGTTAAAGATCACTGATCAAGTGACAGTTCCATTTAGTGTGGGGCGTTACAATGATCAAGTGCTCTGTGATGTGGTTCCAATGCAAGCTGGCCATCTCTTATTGGGACGTCCATGGCAGTTTGACAAGGAAACCACGCATAACGGTCGCACCAATTTATACTCATTTATGCATGATAAAAGAAAAGTGAATTTAGCTCCATTATCACCTCAGCAAGTTCATGAAATACAAATTAAAATGTCTAAAGAAAAGAGTAATGGTGCTAAATCTAACTTCCTAGTTAATACTAGTGAAGTAAGAAGGGCTTTAAAAACTACTTCACACACTGTGCTACTAATGGTCTATAAGGAGCTTTTGAGCGCAGGTTCTGTAGCTGTGGAGTTACCTAAGGAGATAAGTCAGCTCCTAGAACAATTTGAGGACGTTATTCCTGAAGAGATACCGGCTGGACTGCCACCAAGCCGAGGGATAGAGCACCAAATCGATTTCATACCTGGTGCACAACTTCCAAATAGACCAGCTTACCGTGTGAATCCAGAGGAAGCAAAAGAGCTTGAACGTCAAGTTAGGGCACTAATGGAGCAAGGTTATGTGAGGGAGAGTCTTAGTCCCTGTGCTGTACCGGTCTTGCTAGTGCCTAAGAAAGATGGGTCGTGGAGGATGTGTGTGGACTGTAGGGCGATTAACAACATAACCATCAAATATAGACATCCTATTCCGCGCCTCGATGACATGCTGGATGAGCTTAGTGGAGCCACCATCTTCTCTAAAATAGACCTGAAGAGTGGATATCATCAAGTCAGGATGAAAGAAGGAGATGAGTGGAAAACAACATTCAAAACGAAACAAGGACTCTATGAATGGCTAGTCATGCCATTTGGACTCTCAAATGCACCCAGCACCTTTATGCGTCTAATGAACCATGTTCTTAGGACATACATCTGTAAGTTTGTAGTTGTGTATTTTGATGATATTTTAATTTACAGTTCTTGTTTATCTGACCATGTGACACATCTTGAGTTAGTCTTAAAGACTCTCCGAAAGGAAGGCCTTTATGCAAACTTAAAGAAGTGCACATTCTGCACTAATGAGCTAGTTTTTCTAGGATTTGTTGTGAGTTCGCAGGGATTACAGGTTGATGGAGAGAAGATAAGGGCTATACAAGAATGGCCAACCCCAACAAGCATCAGCCAAGTTCAAAGCTTCCATGGTCTTGTAAGCTTCTATCGCCGTTTTGTTAAGGACTTTAGTAGTGTGGCTGCACCACTCACATCAGTTATCAAGAAAAACATTGGGTTTACTTGGGGAGAAGCTCAGAATAAGGCGTTTCAGGATCTGAAGGAACGCCTAACTAATGCACCTGTTCTAGCACTTCCAGATTTTAATAAGACCTTTGAAGTGGAGTGTGATGCATCTGGAATTGGGATAAGGGCTGTTCTTACTCAAGGAGGCAAACCAGTTGCCTATTTCAGTGAAAAGCTAAGTGGGGATGCGTTGAATTATCCTACTTATGACAAGGAGTTGTATGCGTTGGTTAGAGCTATGGAGACGTGGCAACACTACCTGCTTGCTAGAGAATGTGTAATTCATACTGATCATGAAACGCTGAAGCATCTCAAGGGGCAAACAACACTTAAGAAGAGACATGCTCGCTGGCTGGAGTACATTGAGACATTCCCTTATGTCATTAAGTACAAAAAAGGTAAAGAGAACGTGGTAGCTGATGCACTTTCAAGGAGACATGCGTTGATCACCACGATGGAGTCTAAGGTTTTGGGGCTGGAAATGATTAAGATGCAATATGAAGAAGACCCAGATTTCAAGGATATCTACTCAGAATGTGGTAAAGGAGCCTACAACAATTTCTACAAGTTAGATGGATTTTTATATAGAGAAAGGAGACTGTGCATACCTCAGGGTTCTCTACGTGAATTGCTGATTAGAGAAGCTCATGGGGGTGGTCTTATGGGTCATTTTGGGGCTGAGAAGACATTGAGCATACTGAAGGAGCATTTCTTTTGGCCTCATCTCAGAAAAACAGTGGAGGCATTTTGTGCTAGATGTGTAACGTGCAAGCAGGCTAAGTCTAAATCTCATCCTCATGGACTATACATGCCGTTGTCTATACCTACAGCTCCTTGGGTCGACATTTCAATGGATTTTGTGCTTGGACTTCCCAAGCTACATCATAAGGATTCCATCTTCGTTGTTGTGGATAGGTTCTCTAAGATGGCACATTTCATTCCATGTGCTAAAACTAATGATGCTTCTCAGACCGCCAGCTTATTCTTCAGAGAAGTAGTGAGGCTACATGGTATTCCAAGGACGATTGTATCAGATAGAGACACCAAGTTTCTGAGTCATTTCTGGAGAACGCTTTGGAAGAAGCTGGGGACGAAACTAGTATTCTCTACTACTTGCCATCCTCAAACAGATGGGCAAACTGAGGTTGTTAACCGGACCTTGTCAACATTGCTGAGAGCAACCATTGGGAGGAATTTGAAGAACTGGTTAGAGTGTATACCATTTGTGGAGTTTGCTTACAATCGAGCTGTTCACTCTGCCACCAAGCTGTCACCATTTCAGGTTGTCTATGGTTTTAATCCAAACTCGCCATTAGACCTCTCACCGTTGCCGCCAGCTGAGATCGTGAGCTTAGAAGGGCAGAAAAAGGCCGATTACATCAAGAGCATACATCAGAAAGCTAGAGAGAATATTGAGAAGAAAACTGAGATGTATGCTAAGCAAGCTAACAAGGGGCGTAAACAGGTCATCTTCAAAGAAGGAGATTGGGTATGGCTTCATATGCGTCCAGAACGGTTCCCAAACAAGAGGAAGGACAAGCTAGCACCAAGAGGAGATGGGCCATTCCGAGTAGCTGAGAAGATCAATGACAACGCCTATAGGCTTGAATTACCAGGTGAGTTTAATATATCTCCCACTTTCAATGTTACTGACTTAGAGTTGTTTGATGCAGGTGATGAACCAGTTTTGAGGACAAAACCTTCCGAAGAGGGTGGGAATGATGAGGACATCACCTTGGAGCTGAACGGAGACAAGGACCAACCTATGGAGAATCCAATTCCATACATTCCAACCGGCCCTATTACACACCAGAGAGCTAAAGCATTGAGGCACAAGTTCAATGGATATGTGGAATCAGCATTTGACTCGATCGAGTCCTCAAGCTCGACCACCCGACTCGACGAGCCAGGTCGAGCTAGGTCACCACCAGTCGCAGACGCGACCAGCTCGACCACCAGACTCGACGTGCCTGGTCGAGCCAGTCCGAAACCCACAGCAGACTCGACCAGCTCACCTCTTGACTCGATCGAGCCTGCACCGTTTTCGCCTTCGAGCTTCGTTTCTGCACCATGGCCACTTCTCAGCATCAAGACACGTGAGTCTAGTGTCTTCACTGTCATCAAATAGTGAAGACACACAAAGACGTGCTAAGGCATTGTACTCTTTTTCCTTACCATCAGTTTTGTCCCAAGGGGTATGGGTTTTCTGAGGAAGGTTTTAACGAGGCAACACCCTTAGTGCGCATTTTGGACTTGTTCTCGGTCTACTACATCTTTCACAAGTCCAAGAACACTTCAAGAGCTGAGCGCCAAGAGCAAAGACTGACGAGAGACAAGTTGTTCTGTTTTAGCTCAAACTTTCCATTTTTGAGTTATTTCCTTATTTTCGCAAACCCTGCTGTCTTTCCTTAAACTACTTGTTGTTCTTGGTTGTTTGTGACGTTTTGATGTCAAGGGGCTATTATATAAAGCCTAGGTCGTCCTCTTAATAAGATAGACTTTTTACCCTAAAAACAAAAACGAGTTTATCTCTCAAACCTAGGCAGCAGCCGCTTCCTTATCTCTTCTCTTGCTTGATTGAGTAATCGGACTCTCAAACCTGAGAATCACTTAGTGTTTATCACAAGGCTTTCGCATCTTGTGTGGTCTCACATCGCTCCACCGTTTCTCCTTCAAGACGAGCCTCTCTCCTGAAGAAGAACAACACCATCGTTTGAAGATTCTGAGTTTTGAGACCAGGCGTGTATCAGTCTCCAAATTTCCTTCATCACCTACATCAAAAGGAGTCAAGTCAGCAACATTGAAGGAAGAAAAGATATTATACTCACCCGAAAGTTCGAGACGGTAAGCGTTGTCATTGATCTTCTCGATCACTTTGAATGGACCGACTTGTGCTTCCTCTTATTTGGAAAGTGCTCGAGTCTAAGGTGTAGCCACACCCAATCTCCTGGTTGAAAGATTACTTGGTTATTCCTCTTGTTGGTCTGCTCCTTAATAACACCGTATTTTACATATTTTCTGCATTATAATAAGTTAGTTTGATGCTTTATAACTAACATTTAGTGTAGTTCTAGTGTGTTTGCATGTGTTTATATGATTTTAGGTACTTGGAGCTAAAACTTGATGTTTAGAGTGTTTCTGGACCCTGCTAGAACCTATGGGAGAGTTGGCTTCACCACTTGGATCATACACGTTCGGAGAAAGATTTCAGGAAATGGAAGAGGACCAATATCAACCCAAAATCAACCTGTGGGGGTCGATATGGAGTCCAAAGGATTTCTCGAGAGAACTAGCGGAGGATGCATCGACCACTTGAAGAAAGGGAACCAAAATCGATCCTAGAATCGACCCTATGGGTCGATTCTGACATCCGAAAAATCTGGAATTTTTCTTATGTGGCAACCTAAGAGTGGGCTGATCTCTTATTTTTGGTTTTGAAACTTTTAAGGACGAGATAAACTCAAGATTTTGAGACCTAAGAACCCTAGATCTATAAATACTCTTGTAAACAGTTTAGGAAAGAGAGCTCTTACCTTTTACACACTTTGTAACCCTAAATTCGATATCAAATAAAGTTCTTCTTTCTCAGGTTTATTTCTTCCTATGTTTATGCTTTTATTTATTGTTATTCTTCAGTAGTTTAGTTCTATTTTTAGTTACTATTTTATTAGATCTGAAACCCTAAAACCTTATCTCTATTATAACCATCAAGTGAGATAAGGGAGTAGATCTTTTAGACTACGAGGATGGTGGTCGATGATGGGATCTACTTTTAGAGTTTTTTAAATCTTTAATTGTTCTTAATCAGTCTAGTTACCTTAGTATACATCTTAATGCTGAACATTCTCTTACAGGAGATGTTTAAGTGTACAACTGAATCCAGCAGGTGTGGTTGTATGTTTAAAAGTTCTTAGCACCACGAGAGTGGGTTAAAGCTTCAGATCTGTATACTAGAGAATAATAGCTAGTCTCGAGTTTGTTGTTTGATAAAGTAGCTCTAGGCTTACTCTAACGAAGGCCTAGTTAGGTTAAAATCTCAGGAGGAGTTCGCCATGAGATTGGGAAGGACTCTAGAAATAGATCTATCATTTACTCTGTGTCTTAGGCATGATTTTACCAATACTGACCATATTGGATCACATGAAAGTGTGACAACCCTTGTGATGTGTCTATCACTCATGAGAGTATTCGATGATGGGATTGTATGAAATACATATTCCTTTGCCACGAATGTGAGTTTGAATATAGAGTCTAGCATACCACAAGAGTGGACTAGCAAGACATAGAAAATCCCTAGAACAACAAACATAAACTTATTAGGTAAAACATAAACTCTAGATCTAAATTTTCTGACAAATCGTTTATCACCCACATTCTATAAATATTAATTTAGGTTTATTTAATTCATGCTCTTTTATTTTAATGCTTAGTCTAGTTTATTTATTGCTTTATTATTTTAGATCTACTGTTTTCTATTTGTTGCTTTATTCGTTTTATACTTTATTTATTTTATGCATGTTAGATTAGGAAATCCCTCCTGCTTTATTATCATGTCTAGATTAGATCTGCATCTGTATCTGCTATGTGTTATTCCATTTCCCTGTAGATCGACCCCGTATTACTACAATTACATTTAACCGTGCACTTGCGATCGTATGGATTAAACTCTCCAGACTTACATATCGGGTGAAACCTGTGAAGAAGTAATAAAAGCTCCTATCACTCCTCTACTCCTGCATTCGCCTTCTCAATATTTTCCCGAACTTTCTCATAAAGTTTCTTCATTGTCTCGGCTTTGGTAGACCCTTCTAAGTCCAATCTCTCAGCTTGTGGTAGGGGTGTGAAGGTCAAAGGAGTGTTAGGATTATCCCCATATACCATTTCAAACGGCGACAACTTGGTAGTGGAGTTGTATGCAAATTCGACCCAAGGAATGCATTCTAGCCAATTCTTCACATTTCGTCCTATGATAGCTCTCAAAAATGCACCAAGTTTGCGGTTCACGACCTTTGTTTGCCTACCAATTTGGGGATGGCAAGTAGTAGAGTGCAGTAGTTGAGTCCCCAACTTCTTCCACAAATTCTGCCAAAAGTGGCTCAAGAATTTTGTATCCCGGTCCAAGACGATGGTCCGTAGAATTCCATGTAAATGCACTATCTCTTTGAAGAACAAGGCAGCCGTTTGAGTAACGTCGTTAGTCTTGGAACAAGGGATAAAATGAGCCATCTTAGAGAATCTATCCACTACCACAAAGATTGAATCCCTATGCTGAATTTTTGGTAAGCCCAACACGAAATACATAGAAATGTCCACCCAAGGCTTTGTAGGGACGGGTAGAGGTTGGTAAAGACCGTGAGGTTGCACTCTTGACTTAGCCCTCTTGCACTCAAGATGTCTTCCATAATAGTCCATGACCATCTTCTTCATCCTTGGCCAATAGAAGTGTTCCTTCCAAGTGCTCAAAGTTTTCTTAATCCCAAAGTGTCCTATCAAAGCTCCTCCATGAGCTTCTTTCACTAGCAACTCTCTCATGGAGCTCCTTGGAATGCATAGTATTCTCTCTTTGAATAAGAACCCATCATGCAAGTAGAACCTGGTGTAAGATCCAGCCCCATGTCCCACAAAACTTTCCTTCAAATTCCGGTCGTCTTCGTATAATTCTTTGAGAATCTCAAACCCAAGCATCCTAGATTTCATGGTTGTAATGAGGGCGTGTCTCATAGATAAGGCATCAGCAACTATGTTCTCCTTACCCTTCTTATACTTGAGCACATAAGGAAAAGTCTCTATGAACTCCAACCACTTCGCGTGTCACTTCTTCAAAGTCGTTTGTGCCCTTCAAGGTCTCATGATCGGTATGGATAACACATTCTTTGGAGAGGAGATAATGCTGCCATGTTTGCATAGCTCTCACCATGGAATAGAACTCCTTGTCATAAGTGGGGTAATTCAAAGTAGCTCCACTCAACTTCTCACTAAAGAAAGCAACCGGTTTTCCTCCTTGTGTTAAAACCGCTCCAATTCCTATACCGGAGGCATCACATTCCACTTCAAAGGTCTTGTTGAAGTCGGACAAGGTGAGGATTGGGGCATGAGTGAGATGGTAAATGAGATCCAGAAATGACCTCTATGAGCTTCTCCCCATTCAAACCCAACACTCTTCTTGATGATGGAGGTGAGAGTACTAAAATTCTTGACAAACTGGCGGTAAAAGCTAGCTAGACCATGGAAGCTTCTTACTTGGTTTATGTTGGTAGGTCTAGGCCAATATTGTATGGCTTCAATCTTTTCCAAATCTACACGAAGACCTTGAGAGCTAACCACAAAAACAAGGGAAACAAGCTTCTTAAGGTTAGCATATAGACCTTCATTCCTAAGAGTTTCTAGCACCAATTCAAGATGATTCACATGTTCAACCAAGCAAGTACTATAGATCAAGATATCATCAAAATAAACTACGATGAATTTACTAATGAATTGGTGAAGGATATTATTCATCAAGCACATGAAGGTACTTGGGGCGTTGGTGAGGCCAGAAAGCATCACAAGCCACTCGTAAAGACCATGCTTTATCTTGAATGCGGTCTTCCATTCATCACCCTCTCTCATCCTTACTTGATGATACCCGCTTTTGAGATCGATTTTTGAAAAGATTATAGCTCCACTTAGCTCATCCAACATGTCATCTAGCCGAGGTATGGGGTGTTGATATTTGATCGTGATATTGTTGATAGCCTTACAATGAACACACATGTGGTAAGACCCGTCCTTCTTTGGAACCAACAAAACCAAAATGGCGCATGGTCTAAGGCTCTCTCTCACGTATCCTTTGTCCATCAAGTCTCTCACTTGCTTCTCAAGCTCTTTAGCTTCGTGAGGATTCACTCTATAAGCCGGGTTGTTTGGAAGTTGAGCCCCGGGTACAAAATCGATTTGATGTTCAATGCCCTTTAGAGGTTGTAATCCCATGGGTAGCTCTTCTGGAAAAATATCTCAAAATCGGTCCAAGACTTGTTGAATCTCTCGGGGCAGCTCCACCGTGGTCTCACCTACACTCAACAATTCTTTGAAGACCATTAGTAAAACACTACAAGTGTCATCATGCAATGATCTTCTAATGTCACTTGGAGCTATAAGAAAGTTAGTCTTAGCATTACTCTTTTCCTAAGCCAATTTTAATTGCATTTTATGCACTTGAGATGGGAGTAAAGGATAATCCGTTTCTTAGCATGCATGAAAGTATAATGATTTGTTTTACCATGGTGAGTAACTTTCCTATCAAATTGCCAAGGTCTACCTAGCAAAAGATAGGTGGCTAGCATTGGAACCACATCGCATAAAACATCATCACAATACTTAATAACACAATGAGATCCTAACTTGATCACTAATCCTCAATTTTGTCTTATCATTTCACCACCTAAGTTTATAACGCTTAGGATACTTAGTGGTTTCTAATTGCAACTTTTCTACCATGTAAGAACTAGCCACATTAGTGCAAGAACCACCATCAATAATAAGAGAGCAAACCTTCCCTGTTGCCGTACACCGTGTGTGAAATATATTTTCGCGTTGAGTTACCTCTTCTGGTTCTTAAACGGTGCTACGGACTCTCATTGTGATAAGTAGCTCTCCCACATTGGGATACTCAACCTCTTCCTCGGTGCTCTCATCTTTCTCTTGAGGCTCTTCTTCATCTTGGGACTCATACTCGCCCGAAGGAGTAATAATCATAACTCTCGGGTTTGGGCACTCTCTAGCATAGTGTCCCCATCCCTGATGTGATTCTCACATCAAATTCCATCACCACTTTAGAGCAAGAAGGATCAAGTCTTGGAATGGGGACACTTGTGCTACTTGGAAATGCTAAGAAGATGGAATGGAGCATAAAGGAAGATCTAAGAAAGCCAATCACCAACACCGAGCCATTCGATGATCGAGATAAGACCGGACCAGACAAGACGAGTCACATTCAGGCCAAGACTGAGGGTCTATGGGCACTTAGCTTTGGGAGAAAAGCTACATGTGTCCTCACTCGTCATTAGTGAGGACATATTTCCTACTTCTAGTTTTACCACATCGGGTTTCTAGAAAAAGGTTTTAATGAGGTAAGAAAAGTCTAAGGCATCACATCTCACCTCCCTTGTGTGTTGACTTGGAAATACCCATGACAAGTTTAGATACACAAGAAATGTCATCTTATCCTTAAGGAAAATCTTTACATATGTTTTTCCTTTTCTTTTAGTTGCTTTTGAGACTCTCCCTTTTGTTGTGTTTTGCTTTTGAATTAATTTATGGCCTAAGTATCCAAGTTGTCCTTAAAAGGATTTAGGCCCAAATTATACTTACTAAACCTAGTTGGAAGCCTATAAACGGCAACTCTTTCCCTTCTCATCAATTAAGCAATCATTAAGTAAAACATTGTGTCTTTTCCTTTTCTTAGAAAGTGTGTCTCTCAAGTAGGGTTTTCTCTTGTTCTTTGAGCTGTCTCCTCAGAACTTGAGTGTGGTTGTATCAAGGGATCTCCATCTCCCTTGTGGTGCCTCCATTTCACCATCACTCCACCACAAACGGTTGCTTCAGTTCTGTTTACCATCGCTGCCGTTTTTTCCTCTCATTCGTCCGTCGTTTTTGCTTCCCTTTGTGAGATCGTGTTGTCCTTTTCTTCTCAAGCTCCTCACCTTCTCATCCACCCTACCTTCTTATCAAAACACCTCAGCTCCATTCTCCCGGGTCATCTCCGTTACTTGCTTCCCAAATCGCCGAGTGATTCTTCCCATCGGTTCTCTAGTGTGTGGTCTTGGAGTAGATCGGTTGTAACTGATATGCCTATATTTTACATGGTTTTGGCATGCATTTATCATCCATTTAGCCTTGTCTCATAGCATACTCTTACTATTTCATGTCACTTGTTTCCGGTTTTGTATACTTAGAGTGTTTTGCATTAGGATGCATATTGCATTTGGGAGCTATATCAGGTACATTCAAGGAATATTGAAGATGTTGAAGTCAAATAGAGAGAAGGGCAGAAGGGAGTTGAGTTCTACAAAAAAAGAGGACTTAGAGACTGACTCTAGCAAACAGGTCGAGTCAGTGGGTCGAGTAAGCACCAAAGACTGCATTTTGAGATCAACTCGATCCCCAACTCGACCCCCAGGTCGAATTCATGCCAAAGTCACCGTCTTGGAACCAACTCGACCGAGCAGGTCGAGTCAGCTGATCGAGTCCACCATAAAGCTACCGTCTTGACGTTTTTCGCCCAACTCGACCAAGCACTCGAACCCCCAGCTCGAGTCCACCTCCGAAACTTGCTATTTTGTCCGTTTGTGAGCTAGGGTTTTGTCCAAACATATAAATACCTTGTATTGCCCACTGGGCAAAGGGATAGTCCGCTGGATTTTTCTCTTTACTTCTGTTCTTGCTTTCTAATCTGTTTTCTTTGAATCTACTTTGTATTTGTGTTTAATTCTTAGTAGTCTTTCTAATCTCATCTTAATCTTTCTATTTATGCAAGTTTTTATGATTTCTTTGTTTGTGTTCTTGATGTTCTTCATGGGCTGTGAGTAGTCTTTAGGGTTCTTGAGGATGGGATAGATTAAGTGTGGAATCTTAGTCTCCTAGGTGGTTTAAGCTTAGATTACTTGATTTCCCTTCTGGATTAGTGTTATTAATGTTAGTTTCTCTCTGATCAATTGGAACTAGAATTTAGGGATTTTCACGCCCACCAAGTGTTTGATGAAATGCCTGAACCAACTAATTCCAGAGATATACATTCCTAGCCTAAGAGATTGGTTGTCTAGGGTGTTTATTGGCTTTGATAGACTGAATCTTAATGCCTGCTAGGTTAGATTTGGCTAAAGAGATTTAGGTCTTGAACTGGTTTAGCTTGAGGTTATCTGTCATGAGAGTGGATTTAACTGCTGATGAGTTTATTGTCTAGGGATTAGCTCTGCTTGAGTATGTTAAACACCTAGGTAGATTAAGAGGAAACACTAATCAATAACCCCATTCTTAGGAGCTTCTGTTTAGTTGATTGAATTCTATTTGCATCGCTTCTGTTAGTTTCTGTCTTTAGTCTCTGTTTTTAGTTTCTGTATTGCTTTCGATTATAGTTCTATTAGATTGATAATCCCCTGATCTACTGCTTGGCTTGACTTCAATTGGTTTGATTGCATCCTTTTTGGTTAATAACTCACCCAGGGAAAATGGAAATAAACGCAACTTCAGAGCATCCTCTGAAACTCCGTTAATCTTCACGGTCCCGCATAGCTTGTTGAATTGATCTAAGTGATTCATAACACCGTATTTTACATATTTTTATGCATTATAATAAGTTAGTTTGATGCCTTATAACTAACATTTAGTGTAGTTCTAGTGTGTTTGCATGTGTTTATATGATTCTAGGTACTTGGAGCTAAAACTTGATGTTTAGAGTGCTTTTAGAGCCAGCGAGAACCTATGGTAGAGTGGGCTTCACCACTTGGATCATACACATTCGGAGAAGGATTTCAGGAAACGAAGGAGACAAATATCAATATTAGAATCGAATAGTCAGGGTCGATATGGAGTCCAAGGAATTTCCCGAGAAAACTCTCGGAGGATGCATCGAGCAGTCGGAGAATGGAGCCTAAAATAGATTGTAGAATTGACCCATCAGGGTCGATTCTGACGTCCGAAAAGCCTGGGATTTTTGTTATGTGGCAATCCAAGAGAGGGCTGATCTCCTATTTTTTGTTTTGAGACTTTTAAGGATGAGATAAACTCGAGATTTTGAGACCTAAGAACCCTAGATCTATAAATACTCATGTAAACATCTTAGAAAAAAGGAGAGACCTTCTATACACTTTGTAAACCCCTCCTGTTTTATTATCATGTCTAGATTAGATTTGCATCTGTATCCGCTATGTGTTATTCTGTTTTCATGTGGATCGATCCCGTATTACTATAATTGCGTTTAACCGTGCACTTGCAGTTGTATGGGTTAAACTCTCTAGTCTTACATCTCGGGTGAAACCTGTGAAGAGACATAAAAACCTCCCATTAGTGATCAAGTGGGTTCTCCATAGGCAACCCATGGAACTTGTCGCCTTGCACCATGTTGATCATGCTTGACTTTATCTCAAAATTATTATTCTCCACCGATTGGGGAAGAATACCCGATCTCTGAGCTGTTGTGGTAGGCTCATCAATCGTACCGATTGCCGGAGCGGCCCGATGTGGGTGGCCAGCCGCCCAACGTGGCACATCCATCAGCTTGAGCGACGTTGTTGTTGACAACTTCAACAAACTCAACGTAGGTAGCTCGTTTCTTTGCTGCTCCATTCTCTCTCTTCTTTTTCTTTCTTTTCTAGCTCTTCTCTCGACTTCTCTGATGTCACAAATAGAATTGGCAGGAATGTTTTTGCCGTTTCTTCTCGTGTTCATACACCTGAAATTCGAAAAAGAAATGAGCAAATTAATAAAATGTAAATTCCTAGTCTCAGACTCACATCAAAACTCTATGGCTATTGCATATTCTCCCCGGCAACGGCGACAAAAACTTGATAACGGCATAAGATTTGTTACGCCTTCTCTCTCAGGTTTCATCCGAGCACTACTAAAGAATAGTCTCGAGAGTTTAACTCATAAGACCGCAAGTGCACAGTCATGCAATTGTAGTAATATAGGATCGATCCACAGAGAGAATCAAATAACTACACAGAAGATGCAAATGCAAATCTAATCTAGGCAGAATAATAAAATAGGGGGTTATGTCCTAAGTTATATGAGGCGGTAAAATAAATAACATAAATTAGAATTGCATAAATAAAATACTTAAAATAAATAACATAAATTAAATTGCCTAAAAATAAAATTCTGAAATTAAATTGCATAAATTAAATTACTGAAAATAAAATCCATAAATTAAAGTACGGAAAAGTAATTTTCAGAAATGTAAATTGCGGAAATTAAATTACAGAAATTAAAGTGCATAAATACTAAATTAATTATCTACAGTTAATTGGATGATAGTCGATTTATCAGGAATTTCAGATTATAGTGTTCATGCTTAACCTTTTAAGTTTATGTTGTCAATTTAGGGATTTTCTATTATAGACCAGTCCACTCTCGTGGTATGCTAGTCACTGTGTCCGACCCACTCTCGTGGCGACTTTCACGTATTGCGCAAATCCCTCATCGATTACTCTTATGAGTGATAGACACATCAGTTGGCGTTGTCACACATCCAACCGATTAACCAAGTGTTTAGCTTGCGTTAGAAGTGTGTCTAAGAGAAAGAGTGAATGATATATCTATTTTTAGAATACAATTCCACTCTCGTGAAGATGTATTCCTGAGATCATTATCTAACTTTGGCCAAAGTGATATCGTCAATTTCCTATTGAACTATCATATCATTGTAGCACAATAAGATATCAATCTAAATGGGTGCGATATTAACCAGAAAGGATGCAATCAAACAGTTTCAGTCAAGCCAAGCAGTATAGGATGTGAAACTAACAACCTAAGGAAGCAATAATCAAAAGCATAATAGAAACTAACAACAGAAACTAACAGAGACCAACAGAACGATAGTTACTAACAAAGACTAGCAAAAGCAGTAAAACATAAATCAATCAAGCAAGAGAATCTCCTAAGGATGGGGTTATTGACTTAGTGTATCCTCTTAATCTACCTAGGTGGTTTACCAAAACTCAAGCAGAGCTAATCCCTAGACAATAAACTCATAAACAGTTAAGTCCATTCCCATGATAAGTAACCTCAAGCTAATCCAGTTCCAGACCTAAATCCCTTTAGCGAAATCTAGCTTAGCAGGCATTAAGATTCATCTTATTAAAGTCAATAAACACCCTAGACAACTAATCCCTTAGGCTAGGAATGTAAATCCTTGAAATTAGTTCAGTCAGGCATTTCATCATGTTGAGAGTACTCACAATGACCCAGAGTTTGCACCGATGATACAAGAGAAGAGTGACCCGGGATTTGCACGGTCACTAAACCCAGAATATGCACGAACACTAAACCCGGAGTCCACACAAATAGAACGGTTGGAGTCACGGGAGCGTGACCCGGAATATGCACGAATACTAAACCCGGAATACGCACGAATAGAGCCATTAGATGAAGACGAGCTGGGTGAAGTAGTCAGCAAGCTAAAAGAGAGGGGGGACCACGCTGAGAAAGAAAGGGACAGCTTGTCCCCAAGTGGTCCACACCACCTTATCCTTTTTTTGAATTCAGATATTTTTCTATAGGTTTTAACCTAGTTGCCTTTGTATCTTACATATATATAGAGTGTATAGCCTTGTAAACATGTTTTTAAGTTAATAAGAAAAAAAAAGTTTTCAGCCTTTTGTGAGCTCTCCCAAAAACGCCCACACTTTATCTCTTTTATTCTTCAATTCTTGCTTCTATTCTCACAAATCTATACTCTATACTCATAAGTCTACATGGTATCAGAGCAGTTCTAAAGATCTGAGTGGGTTTATTCTTGTGTTTTTGAAAAAAAAATCTGGGTTTGTGTTCTTGAAAAATCTGGGTTTGTGTTCTTGAGAAATCTTGGTTTATTCTTGAAAGTGCAAACAATTCATGGAGATGCAAAAGCAAGCTGTTCTACCAGTTGTTCTCAAGGGGAATAACTACTTGTTGTGGTCAAGGACTGCAAAGACTGCCCTAAGGAGCCGAGGGCTATGGGGATATGTTGAAGATGGCATTGAGGCTGTGAAGAAGAACCCAATGGTGGAAGGTGAGGATGCTGCTGCTAGAGCTGAGAAGGTGAAGAAATGGGACCAGGAGGACCAGCAAGTCTTAACAATGATTCAAGGCTCTTTAGATGCTTCTATCCTTGCTGGTTATTCCTATTGTGAAACTGCCAAGGAGTTGTGGGATACACTCAAGGGCGTGTATGGAGATGTTTCAAACATTTCTAGGATTTTTGAGGTGAAAAAGGCTTTGAATGATCTTCAGCAGGAGGGGAAGGCGTTCAATGATTTGTTTGGGGTCTTTAGAGGGTTGTGGGCAGAGTTGGAGATGCTTAGACCACCCACAAATGACCTTAAGGAACTGAATGAAAGGAGGGAGCAAGATCAAGTCTTTGGGTTGCTGCTTACTCTCAATGACTCTTATAAGGGTCTCATTCAACATATTTTGAGGTTTGATAAACTTCCAACTCTAAATGAAGTTTGTCAACAAATTCAGAAGGAAGAAGGCTCAAGGAGCCTATTTCAACCATCTAGTGAGATGGCTCATGCTGTGTACAAACCAGCGCTTTATGGAGACAAGAAAGCACTAGTTTGTGAGCATTGTAAGATGAAAGGTCATAGCAAAGAGAAATGCTGGACTCTTCATCCACACTTGAAACCGGCTAGGCTGAGAGGAAATGGCCAAGGGGGCGGTCAAGGGCAAAGGGTGTTTGCTGGAACAGCTCAAGCTGAAGAGGGTAATGGGCTGGTTCGAAAATCTGATTTTAAAGCTTTGATCAAGAGCATTGCAAGGCTCACCGAATCAGGTAAGAGATGTTTTGTTTCAAAAATTCAGAACAAGGTTATTGTTGATTCGGGTGCTAGTCACCATATGATTAAGGATGGAACCTTATTAGCTAATGTTAGACCTCATGGTGGAATGGTTAAGGTAGCTAATGGTAGGGAGGTGCCTATAGAAGGAATTGGAGATTTTGAAGTGTTTAGGAAAAACACTAAAGCCTTATATGTTCCTGAATTCACTTCTAACTTATTATCGGTTCATAAGGCTACAAAGGACCTAGATTGCAAGGTTATTTTTGGGTCTGATTTGGTTCAGTTTCAGGACAATAAGACTGATAAGGTGTTTGGGGAAGGAAGAGTGAAGGATGGTCTTTATGTTTTGAATAAGAAGGTGAATGATGGAGAGAAGTCATTTGCTCTTAGTGCGGTTGGTTCAAGCTCTTTATGGCACTCACGTTTGGGACATCCAAGTAGTAAGGTGCTCAGCATGGTCTTGCCCAACCTAGTTCAAGAGAATAAAGAGTGTGAAGCTTGTGTGTTAGGAAAACATTGTAGAAGTAGCTTTCTGGATTCAAGTACAATGTATGAGAAGTGTTTTGAGCTAGTCCATTCGGATGTGTGGACAGCTCCATGTGTTTCTAAGGATCAATATAAGTATTTTGTGTCATTCATTGATGAGAAGTCCAAGTATACATGGGTGACACTATTGGGTTCCAAAGATCAAGTGTTTGAATCATTCACCAAATTCTACAACTATGTGGAAACACAATTTGGAGCAAGAGTTAAGATCCTTAGAAGTGACAATGGAGGAGAATACACAAGCAATCAGTTCAAGAAGTTTGTGGATGATAAGGGGATAGTTCATCAAACTTCTTGCCCATACACACCTCAGCAAAATGGAGTCTCGGAAAGGAAGAATAGACATGTGCTAGAGGTGGCTAGAAGTATGATGTTTGAGAGAAGAGTTCCTAAGAGATTTTGGGGAGATGCGGTGATGGTAGCTTGTTATGTGATCAATAGGCTCCCAACACCAAATCTGGAAAACAAGTCTCCTTATGAGGTCTTGAATGGGATTAACCAAGCATTGATCATCTCCGAGTCTTTGGATGTAGGTGTTTATTCCCGAAGCTCAAAGGAATAAGCTGGAACCTAAGAACGGAGTCCACACAAATAGAACGGTTGGAGTCACGGGAGCGTGACCCGGAATATGCACGAATACTAAACCCGGAATACGCACGAATAGAGCCATTAGATGAAGACGAGCTGGGTGAAGTAGTCAGCAAGCTAAAAGAGAGGGGGGACCACGCTGAGAAAGAAAGGGACAGCTTGTCCCCAAGTGGTCCACACCACCTTATCCTTTTTTTGAATTCAGATATTTTTCTATAGGTTTTAACCTAGTTGCCTTTGTATCTTACATATATATAGAGTGTATAGCCTTGTAAACATGTTTTTAAGTTAATAAGAAAAAAAAAGTTTTCAGCCTTTTGTGAGCTCTCCCAAAAACGCCCACACTTTATCTCTTTTATTCTTCAATTCTTGCTTCTATTCTCACAAATCTATACTCTATACTCATAAATCTACACATCAAACACCTTCTGGGTATGGAAATACCTAGGTTTTAATTCCAATTGATCAAAGAGTAATTAGCATTAAGAACACTAATCCAGAAAGAAAATCAAGTAATCTACACTTAAACCACCTAGGAGACTAAGATTCCACACCTAATCTATCACATCCTTAAGAACCCTAATGACTACTCAGAACACATGAAGAACAACAAGAACACAAACCCAGAAATCATAAAAACTTGCATAATTGGAAAGATTAAGAAGAGAATAAATAGATTAGGAAGAGAATAGATAGATTAGAAAGATTCAAACAAAAATAACAAGTAGATTCAAAGTAATCAGATCACAAAAGCAAGAACAGGTTCAGAAAGCTTAAAAACAAGATCTCCCTAATATTAGATTAATATAGGGTATTTATAGTCTTAGGTGAAACCCTAAATCACAAAAAGACAAAATAGCTAAATTCGGGGGTGCACTCGACCAGGGTGGTCGAGTGCCTTGGTCGAGTTGGGCCAAAACTTCAAGACTGCATTTTTATTCTTTAGCTCGATTAACCAGCTCGACCATGGGTGGTCGAGCTGGGCCCAAAAACTTCAGGACGCCACTTTTATGCTCAGCTCGATCAGCCAGCTCGACCATGGGTGGTCGAGCTGGGTCCAAAAACTTCAAGACGCCTCTTTTATCTTGGGCTCGACGTGGTAACTCGACCAGGGGTGGTCGAGCTAGGCGAGAAAACTTCAAGATGACATTTTTATGGTGGACTCGATCAAAGGGCTCGACCTAACTGCTAGAGTTGGGCTCAAAGTGCAGTTTTTGGTGCATAATGCACTGGCTCAACCTGCTGACTCGACCTGCTTGCTTGAGTCAGTCTCCATTCGAGTTTTTGGTCGAGTTAAGCTCTCCTTTTTCTCCATTGGACTTCAACATCTCTAATATCCCTTGAATGCACCTGAAACAGCTCAAAAATGCAATATGCATGCAATCCTAATGCAAAACACTCTAAGTATGCAAAACTGGAAACAAATGTCAAAAATATGCTATTAGACAAGGCTAAATGAATGATAAATACATGCTCAAACCATGTAAAATATAGACATATCAACTCCCCCAAACTTAGTATTTGCTTGCCCTCAAGCAAACATACAAGAATAAGATGGAGGAGAGGTTTGAAAATGGGGATTCAGAACCAAAGCATGCTGATATAATAGATTATCTCAATGTCCAAGTTGCTAGTTCTAGAATGCAAAGTATATGAACTCTACTTAAAAACTTTAGCCATACTCTTCACAGCACAATTTCAATTAAGTCTCAACCTAGACATGCATTCAAATCTACCATTCCCTTTAATATTCAATTAAGCAGAAACCATGAATCAAGCTATGCACATTCAATGAACTCATTTGGCTAAGGGTAAGGTTAAGAGACAAAGATGGTCCCTTTCACATGGTTTGATCAGTTCAGAACAGAGATCTCTGAAGAAAAGGAATGAGCTTCAGTAGAATGCTAAAGGTAAGAACCAACCTATGCATATAAGAATAGACTCTCATCTACCCAATCATACACAAGTGTTCTTAACCCCCAGTTATAAACCCAGAAAGTTGTCCTAATTCTATCCTTAACACTTAGGCAATTTGCCTTGAACTTTTCTTGGATCAGACTCATTTTTTTCTTTTTGTTCTTGTTCTAGGAGAGGTTCTTTATACTTCTAGCGGACTGGGGTCTTTCTTTTTGTTTTTCACTACCAGCTTAGGCGTTTTCTATATATTTTTTCAGACTTTAAGTTTTGCCTTTCTTTTCTTATTCTTAGCACACCCCCAAATCCTTTACTAGATTAACACATTTTCAGATCATTCCTCTCCTAAGAACTCTTAACCTTTTTCTTTCATCTTTCTCCAAGTTTTCTTTCTTTTTTTTCACAGAACCAAACCCTATACCCAATGATCAAGATCCCACCTAGTCCTATCTGATTCAAAAATTGCAAACCAGAACTACATGAGATTCTATCCTTGTCGGCTCAAACCTAACACTTTCTACCAAACTCATTCAGAAATAGGCTTCACACACTCAATAAAGTAATAATATGGCTTGAACGAAGGCTAGGCTAAGGGCATGGTAAAACTGTTCTAATGATGAGAACAACTACTTGGATTAGCAAGAGTGGTAAACAGGGGAAAGAAAATCCAAGTATGTATATGGTATCCATAATTATAAGTCAAGTTCAGGTTCAAATAGATAGGGAATGGTATCAAATCACAGCATGCTTCAATTGAGACATAATCTAGTTGTGCATACAAAGTATGGTGGAGTCTTACTTCAAGTTCATTAACAATGTATTAGACAACTAGAAACGAGGGCATTGAGGTTATCATATTAAATAAGCGAGCTTGCAAGGTTATAATCATCATAATCCTCTATGCATATGCAACAGCCCTATATGAAAACAATCTAGACTCAATCCTAAAATGTAAATGCAACTACATGAACACTCTGTTTTTGTTTTGGTTTTTCTATGCCTTAGATGCATGCAGTATGCACAAAATGGAAAAATAAGAACATAATAAACGAGTCAAACACATTTTAACCCTTCCCCCCAAACTTAAATTACACAGTCCCTTGTGTAATAAAATTTAGAAAGAAGGTTTAAGAAGCAACAAAAAGCAAGAAAGAAATGCAAATGATATATACAAGAATGGATAGAACAGGTACCTCAAGGGTTGAAAAAGAAGGAGGACATTGAATCCTCCATGCTTTCTCTGGTGTATGCAGCATGGGAGCCTGGCTCGACGTGGTGATCGAGTTGTATGGTCGCGCCAAGCATGGAAGGATGGCTGGCTCGATCACATAACTCGAGCTGGGTGGTCGAACCAGATGTAGATAAGGTGCTAACTCTACCAGGTCGGTCGAGCTGGTTGATCCAGTCATACACACTTTGTTTCTTCTCCTCCTTTTCTTCATGATTTAATGCTCATTCTCTCCTGCAATCATACCAGCAAGCCAAAAACACGAATTAACATATTTAAACGACGATTTAAAACAAAACTAAAGCATTATATACAGGGATAGACATGAGACTTCCTCCCAAGTGAGCTTGTTTAAAGTCTCTAAGCTTCACTTCCTTTTTATTGGGTCTAGGGTGGTTCATGGTGGGGAACTGAGGTCTTTTCTGCAATGATCTGACCAAGTATGAATGGCTTGACCCCATGCTCATTCATTGTACTCTCAGTGCTATCCTTTCATTCCAGAGACTTCTCTTTCTCGTCATAGACCTTTGGGTGTGGAGCTTCATCGATCTTCTCAACTGTGCCAATGTACTATACTTTCTCATTACGGTAGCCATCATCTTTGATAGTCATTGTGCCACATAGCTCATTAGGAGAAGCTTTTAGTGGGTAATAGGCCCTGTCATCCACATTCATAAGAACTACCCTTTGGTTATTGAAGTCTATGTTTGCACCAGTAGTGTTGAGGAAGGGAGTTCCAAGGAGGAGTGGGAGCTTATTGGCCTTCTTCATTTCCATAATAACGAAGTCCGTTGGGACTAGACAATCCCCAACTTTAAGTGGGTAATCTTCCAGAAGACCAAGTGGCTTTCGTGAATGAGCGTCTCCAAAAGTGATGGGTGATGGGTGATAAGTGAGGTGTCTTATCCCTAGATTTTCTAACATCTCACGGGACATGACATTCGCACTTGAACCAGAGTCGCATAGAGCATCCTCAATTTCTAAATCACCAAGAAGGCAGGTTATGGAGAACATACCAGGATTACCAAGCTTGGGGAGAGACTTAGGCTCAATCTTTGTCGTGCTTGGTGAATCATTGCAATTGACACTACCCTTGTTTTCAACCATGGTTACGTCCTTATCCTTCTTGAATCTTCCTGGGAATGGAATTTTAGCTTTGTAAGGAGGGGGAACAGAGGGTTGTTTCTTTTCTTCAGAAATAACTGGTTTCAGCAGGTAGTGCACTGACTCGACCTGGCACTCGAGCTACCTGGTCGAGTCTGTATTTTTTTCCCCAGAATCAGCTGATTTTTCAGCAGGTAGTGTGTTGGCTCGAACGGGGGCTCGAGCTAGCTGGTCGAGCCTGTCGGTCGAGTATGGCTTCTCAGCTTGACCTTGATTCAAATCCTCCCCATCTATACCCTCACTGTCCACAGTGAGTGGAACTGATCCTTCCCTTGCAGGTAACTTTCTTCCACTCCTCAAAGCGATTGTAGTGGTGTTAGCATCTGAACCATAAAGCAAAGCCTCAATTTCTCTAACATCCGCTTCATGATCAGCAATAGGACTTGATTCCATTGAAAAGATGGCATTGCAATACTCCTTGGGGTTTTGAATTGCTTTTCTCGGAAGTTGTCCAATAGGCTTTGTGGAAGAAGTGGAGGCAGTGCTGTTCTCCAAGTATTTGATTCTGTATTTCAATCTCTCAATCTTGCTGTTTAGATCATTGTATATGTGGTCCATCTGGGTTTTGATTTCACCAAATTTTTTAGCTACGTCCAATGGACCAGCTGCCTGACCTTGTAGGATTTGTTGCAGCATGTTCATCATCTGTTGATTTTGAGCATGAGAAGGCTGAGCTTGGTGAGGTGTAAAACCAGGTGGTGGACCCGTGACTCCATGTTGTGGATACCTACCCTGGTAGTTCTGCTTAGGGGCAAAACTTTGTTGGTGGTTATAAGGAACAAATGGCTTGTTCTGATGCGGGTGTTGCTGAGGTGGGTAGAATTGATTCTGTGGGTTGGCAACGTTAGTGCTCCTATATGACAGATTGGGGTTGTTCGTATAGTTGATGAAACCGTTGTTGTAGCCACCCTGATTCTGAACATAGCTGACCTCTTCCATACCAGTACCCTCCCCTTCTTGAATCTGAAAGATAGTATCCTCACTAGCAAAGTGAACGTGCTTCTGCTGGTGGAGGAATTGATCCAATTTGGCATTCAAAGCCTTGATTTCCTTCCTATGCTTTTCTTCGGAATCAACACTGCTTCTCACAATTCTGTCATATTCCGCAGTGTAGTTACCATCGGATTAAGCAAGGTTCTCCACAAATTCCCAGCCTTCATCAACATCTTTGTTGAGGAAGTTGCCATTGCTAGCTGTATCAAGAAGCATTTTGACCTTTGGTTGAACTCCTCTGTAAAGGGTGCTTAGGAGGGACTCATTGCTGAAACCATGGTGAGGACATTGAATGGTGTAGCCCTTGAAATGTTCCCAGCATTCACAGAAGGTCTCCCCATCTTTCTGAGAAAATTCAGATATCTCATTTCGGAGGCGAGCTGTTCTAGCATTGGAGAAGAACTTGGCAAGAAAAGCTTTCTTATACTCATCCCATGAAGTGATAGAGCCATGGGGTAGATTCTTCTCCCATAGATGGGTTTTGTCACCAAGAGAGAAAGGAAAAAGTCTTAGTTTGAAACCATCTTCACTGACTCCATTAATCTTGGTAAGGCTGCAGAGCCTATCAAACTCATCCAAGTGATCAAGAGGATCTTCCATAGGCAGTCCATGGAACTTGTTGCTCTGTACCATAGCGATCAAACCACTCTTGATCTCAAAGTTGTTGTTCTGGACTGTAGGAGGTACAATCTCTTGCCTATTGGTGTGAGTGTTAGGAGCATCTCCTGCACCAATCAGACGTGGCCTCCTCGGATGAGGCACATATTGAGGCTGTGGTGGTGGATTATCATAAGCCATTTCTAGTGGATCCTATTGATCTACTCTAAGATGTTCTCTTTGCTCTCTCAACTGTTGTGGTAGCTTGTTAAATTGCCGAGGTAGCGGATGAGGTTCTGACTTCCTTTTGATCTCGTTTGCATACAGGTGGAAGATGACTCGATGGGCTGACTCGACGTGAGGAGGTCGAGCTAGGCTAGTCGAGTCAGTGACGGTACCTAAAATGCAAAGACAAAGAAAGAAAAATGAAGTGAGTAACAGAGGGGACTGAAAAGAACTTGATCTGAAATGATTTGAAATCCTAAATGTAACAAACAACACCCAAATGGCAACGGCGCCAAATTGATATTGTCAATTTCTTATTGAACTATTAACCAGAAAGAATGCAATCAAACAGTTTCAGTCAAGCCAAGCAGTATAGAATGTGAAACTAACAGCCTAAGGAAGCAATAATCAAAAGCATAACAGAAACTAACAACAGAAACTAACAGAGGCCAACAGAACGATAGTTACTAACAGAGACTAGCAAAAGCAGTAAAACAGAAATCAATCAAGCAAGAGAAGCTCCTAAGGATGGGGTTATTGACTTAGTGTATCCTCTTAATCTACCTAGGTGGTTTAACAAAACTCAAGCAGAGTTAATCCCTAGACAATAAACTCATAAACAGTTAAGTCCATTCCCATGATAAGTAACCTCAAGCTAATCTAGTTCCAGACCTAAATCCCTTTAGCGAAATCTAGCTTAGCAGGCATTAAGATTCAGCTTATTAAAGTCAATAAACACCCTAGACAACTAATCTCTTAGGCTAGGAATGTAAATCTCTGAAACTAGTTCAGTCAGACATTTCATCAAACACCTTCTGGGTGTGGAAATACCTAGGTTCTAATTCCAATTGATCAAAGAGTAATTAGCATTAAGAACACTAATCCAGAAGGGAAATCAAGTAATCTACACTTAAACCACCTAGGAGACTAAGATTCCACACCTAATCTATCCCATCCTTAAGAACCCTAATGACTACTCAGAACACATGAAGAACAGCAAGAACACAAACTCAGAAATCATAAAAACTTCCATAATTAGAAAGAGTAAGAAGAGAATAGATAGATTAGGAAGAGAATAGATAGATTAGAAAGATTCAAACAAAAATAACAAGTAGATTCAAAGTAATCAGATCATAAAAGCAAGAACAGGTTCAGAAAGCTTAAAAACGAGATCTCCCTAATCTTAGATTAATACAGGGTATTTATAGTCTTAGGTGAAACCCTAAATCACAAAAAGACAAAATAGATAAATTCGGGGGTGCACTCGACCAGGGTGGTCGAGTGCCTTGGTCTAGCTGGGCCAAAACTTCAAGACTGCATTTTTATTCTTCAGCTCGATTAACCAGCTAGACCATGGGTGGTCGAGCAGGTCCAAAAACTTCAAGATGCCTCTTTTATCTTGGGCTCGACGTGGTAGCTCGACCAAGGGTGGTCGAGCTAGGCGAGAAAACTTCTAGATGGCATTTTTATGGAGGACTCGATCAAGGGGCTCGACCTGCTTACTAGAACTGGACTCAAAGGGCAGTTTTTGGTGCAGAATGCACTGGCTCGACCTGTTTGCTAGAGTCAGTCTCCATTCGAGTTTTTGGTCGAGTTAAGCTCTACTTTTTCTCCATTGTACTTTAACATCTCCAATATCCCTTGAATGCACCTGAAACAGCTCAAAAATGCAATATGCATGCAATCCTAATGCAAAACACTCTAAGTATGCAAAACTGGAAACAAATGTCAAGAATATGCTATTAGCCAAGGCTAAATGGATGATAAATGCATGCTTAAACCATGTAAAATATAGACATATCACACAGCTAGATAAGCATTAAGGTGCTCCATCAAACAACAAGCTCGATGCTAACTAATACTCCCTAATATGATGGCAAAGACAAGGATTAGGTTCATAAAACAGTAAATAAGAAACTAAAGAACAGAAATATAAATCAAAACATAAACATAAACATAAACTAAGGCATAAGAAAGAAGTAAACATAAAAGAAAAATTCTTTATTGAAAATGGGACAAAATATGGCTAGAGAGTCTAACCTTTTTTCTAATGAGAATATATGAGTTTATATAGAGTTTAGGTGGGTTGGGGGAGACTAGGGCGTTCTTAGAAGGCTCTGTAATATCATAACTCGAGATCCTAAGCTTCCATATCTTGCAAGTTCGCATTAACCAAAGTTTCCTTTTCTGTACAGTGACTCTGCATCGACAAGCCCTAGTCAATGCTCGTGGTCGAAGGGTTTCTTCTGGTCAGGCATCGACCAGCCACGGTCGATGCTTACGTTGATGGTCTTCATCTTGGCTTTCAGTTCAGGTCCAAGACAGAGCATCGACCTGCCCTTGTCGATGCTGTCTATTGATAGCATTCCCAGAGAAGGGCATCGAACATCCCTGGTCGATGCTAGAGCCGTTCCTTCCTTTGTGAGGCTCTTGAGATGTTTCTTCATGATGATCTTGGCCCCAACAAGTAGCTCCAAGGTCCCTATAGCTTCTTAAGGTCCCAAAATGCTATGAAAGTGGGCGATTTTTCCAAGTACCTATAAACACATAAACAAATGCAAATACACTAAATCTATCATAAATGCAAGTTAAAAACATATAAAACTAAGGTAAATGTATGCAAGAAAGTATGTAAAATACGATGCTATCACTATCCAAACCTTTTTGGCACCACAAGACCTCACTTGACCAATTCCGCTATCCTTCTTGGCCGCTATCTCTCCCACGATGTCTTGTGGGGTGCAAGTCCTCTTCTTCTTGTTCAAAGACCATTTGTGACTGTAAGATTCATTTCCTAGCTCTGCAAATATCACAATCCACAAAAATCAACCCTTTGGAGCTCCTTCTCTCGGACCATGTGGTTCCCGTGGAGATAGTAATTGGAGAGTTTGTCGAAATAGGCTCAATCATGGCGTCTCCTTCCTCACCGTTGACCCCTAGAAGGAGGTTCTTATTATCTCTGCTGGTTGGTATAACAAGGATGGGTTGGTTCTTGGTCACAATCTCGGACCGGTTTAAGTCTCGTGTTAGCTCCTTGAGCGACTCCTTCGTTTGCAACCCTATACTCACAACATCTTTGAAACTTGTCAATAGATTAGGACAAGGATAATCACATTTGGTCCCACTAACTTCACTAGACACTATAAGGAGATTAGACTTAGAACCAATTATCCTTAGAGAGCTTAAGTTGCATCTCATGCACTTGTGAAGGCGTTAATGGAGCTAGACTAATCTTCTTATCATTATGCATGAATGTATAGTGATTAGATATAACATGATGAATGGATTCTTTATCATATTCCATGGCCTTCCTAACAAAAGATGAGTGGCTTGCATAGGGACTATATCACACAACACATCATCACTATACTTACCTACACTAAAAGGAATCTTAACTTGTTCATTGATTCTCAAGTCCGTTTTGTCATTAAGCCACCTAAGTCTATAAGGCCTAGGATGGTTCATGGTCTCTAGACTAAGCTTCTCTACCATGTATGAACTAGCCACATTAGTGCAAGATACCCCATCAATAATCACCCACAACATTTACCCTTTACCGCGTACCGGGTATGGAAGATGTTCTCGCGTTGTTCCGTCTCATCTGGTGATTGTTTGGCACTTAGGACGCGCCTAATGACTAGAAGTTCTCCCTCATCGGGATAAACAATCTCTTCTTCCAGACTTCCTGTTTGTTCTTCAGGTTCATCCTCGTCTTGTGACTCAAATTCTCCAGAAAGAGTGATGATCATGGCTCTTGGGTTTGGGCACTCTCTAGCGTAATGACCTCGGCCTCTACATTTGAAACAAGTTATGTCTCGAGTTCTTGGACTGGAGGAAACCCCCCTTGGATCAGTTATAACATCATTAGGACACTCAAGAGGCTTGCAGAAGTTTTTGACTCAATGGCCGGACCCTTGCCCTTATCGACGAACTTAGAAGCATTAGTGTTGGATCCGGAAGCTTGAGTGTTTCATGGAGTGTTGGTGGCTGCCTTAGACCAATTGTAAGAGGTGACCTTCCTCTTGATTTGACTCTCAATCTGAATAGCTAAGTGAAGTAACTCATCAAAGTCGTGGTAAATCAATCTTTCAACTTTCTAACCTATATGATCTTGTAAGCCATCTAAAAATTGAGCCATGAGTGCTTCTTTGGTATATTCAATTTGAAGGCGGTTTTTTAGGTGCTCAAACTCATCAAAGTATTCTTCACTACTCTTGTTCCCTTGAGAAAGTTTCCTAAACTTTCTTTGAAGCTCACGGTGGTAGAGAGGAGGGACATATCTCTTTTTCATCATAAATTTCATTACGTCCCAAGTAGGAAGGGGCATTAAGCTTGAGGTCGGAACATAAGCTCCATGTTGGTGTTGGTCATTGCGATCCCTAGCAGCTCTTCTTTGCCACTTCCTCTCTCTTCTATACGGTGGTGGCTCAAAATCTCCTTCGGAGAGATCATCAATCATGGGATCATTAACCGGAACTTGTGTACGATGTTGACCCGGTTGTTCCACGCGATTCACTCGATCACCAAGCTGTTGGAGTTGAGTCTGGATACTCATGAATATGCCTACAATATCCGGAGGCTCGGCCATAGCTTAGGTACCTCGCAATTAGACATAATACCGAAAGAACTTAGAAGTATCAAACCGGAAATTCATATGTAAGAGAATTCGAATTTGGTTTAGCTTCTAAAAAGGAACAATGCTCACATGTTTAATGAGGTAAATGAGTGTCAATAATTCAAATTTGGGTGCAAATGGATAAGGTAAGGACCACAAGATGAGCTGTCACAAAAGCACACAAAGATTCTAAAGTAGAAAGCAAAAGCAAGACAAAAGCAAATGTACTACAAAAGGTTCCTTTTTTTAGCAAAAAAAACCTTAGCAACCTAAGACCAAATCGAAACCAGCAAGCTTCTAATGACATCAATGGTGACAGTAACAAAACCCAAAACTAGACTCAAAGATAATCATATCATGTTTACTATAAAAGGAAACATAAACTAACAACCTAAACTTGATTACCACGAACCCGAAAAAGAAAGACTACAACTTTTCTAAGATTCGGACCTAGACACGAGACCAACGAGCTCAAACTAGACTCAAAGCTAATGAAACACGACCTAAACAACTAGAGAACTCACACAACACAAGATCTAACAACCTACCAACAGGGAACCACAAGATTGAACCAAAGATGCAAACTTTTTCAAATCTACTCTTAGATTCACACATAAACAAGCTAAGGAAGGAGTTTGAGTTAAAAAGATGCAACCTTTGTGAATTTTATGTTCTGATACCAGATGCTACATGCCCAAATGACCCAAGAGATGATCTTGTACCAAACGCTAGAGGACTTTTCGGACAACGGCGCTATATGCGGTCTCTAAGGTTCTCGGAGATGAGACGAGCTGTTAAGGCGAGATATGAGGTGGATCAATGCGTGATGGGAAATGGGGATGGAACGAGAGGACTCAGCTTCGGCCACTAACAGAACTCGAGCTTGGTAGAGAATGGAGCTCACGGTGGACGGAGAGATGAACAATGGTAACGGTAAAGGCGAATGGAGATGAGTTCCGGTGAAGCAAAACCGGTGGAGATGGTGAAGTGAATGGCACCACAAGAGCTATAGAATGCTCTTGATACAGCCTCCTACAAGCTGAGGACAAACTTCCAAACTTCTAAGGTTTTCTCACTCTAAGACTAGAGATCAGAAACAAAGACACAACTTTGAAATTTTTGATAATGATTGCTTGACTATTAATGAGAAATGAGTCTTGCCTTTATAGGCTACAAATTAGGGCACTTATGTGCTAATGGACCCAAGACAAATTGGGCCTAAATTACAAAATAAGAAAAAGACCCTAATTATAACCCAAAGGTTAAAAGTCTTAATTAAGCAAAAATAGACTAAGGAAAGAGAAAAATATTTGTAATGGCTTCTCTTAGATAGCATTGCCTCTCTTCGATGCTTATACTTGTCATAAAAGTGTTTCCAAGCAAAACATTCAATGGAACCAAGAGGCAATACCTTAGACTTTTTTGCCTCATTAAAACCTTTTTCTAGAAACCCGATGTGGTAAAACTAAAAGTAGGAAAAAGTACAATACTTCATCTAAGGGCTTGAAGGATGTCCTCACTAATGATGAGTGTGGACATAAGAAGCTTTGTTCCCAAATCTAAGTGTCCGCGAGCTCTCAGTCCAAAGTGCACTTATCGGATCCAATCCGAGGTTGTCTTGATCTAGAGTCTCTTGAACCTCGGGGTTTGACACGATTATTGCGGGATGTCTCTCTAAGATCTCCATTCATGCTCCATTTTTCCTTCTCAGCATCCTTAAGTGACTCGATCATCTTCATTCTAAGCTTTGGTCCTTCTTGCTCCATAGCGGGAATGTAATCCGATGTGAAGATCACATCATACCTCTTCTAGTTGTTGGTCTGTTGTGACCCATTCATCTGAGCTATTAAATAAGCCATTAATCCTATTATGTGCTCTCCGTTGTTTCACTTGAGCATGAAAGAATTTAGTGTTTTTATCTCCTTCCGCTAACCATTGATTTTTGCTTTTTTGTTGCCAAAACAACTCCTCCTCTCTATAAGCCTCCTTGAGTGCTTTAGTTATTTCCATTAATTCCGTCTGTGTACTATTATTGCTTTTCTGTATCTCCTTCAAAGCCCTCTAAAATTCTTTTATTTTTTCTTATCCATTCTCCATATTGTGTTTTCGCCATATGGAATCTCCCTACGGCAATTAGACAATCTGTCTACAAAAGTTTGCCCTGACAAACCTGATGTAGTTTCCCAGCCCATGGCTATTGCTTCCATAAGTCCTTCCTTACCTATCCATCGTTTATCAAACCTAAATTGTTTGCTTTTTTTTTACTTTTTATCCAAAATGTTTGCCATAACAACTCGATGTTCATAGCCCACCATTCCTAAATATTCCAAGTATCAGTAAGAAAAACATTGGTGACAATCCTCGTTCGCCAAAGCCCGATCAAGTCTACATATGATTATCCTTGATGGCCTTCGACCCCGCCAAGACATACTGTCTCCAAGGTACGGAAAATCCAGGAGACCACAATTTGAAATCATATTGTTGAAAGGTACAAAACTTGAATGATGCCTTGGATTTCCTCTGCTTCGTTCGTGATTACCGGTTAACTCATTAAAATCACCTATGAGAAACCAAGGATTATCCCGCAAGAGACTTATCCTAGTCAATCTTTCCCATACTTTTTTCCAGTGTTTAGGTATTGGGTCCCCATAAATAAATGACATATATACTTTTTGGCCTTGTAACTTTGCCTCAACATCTATTATTATGTTGTCGGCATATAACATAGTTACCTGTGAATAATTATAATAATAGAGTGCCAGTTCCCCACTAGATCCATCAGGTTCAACTGTGAAGATATTATCATAACCAAAGTGGGTCTAAAATTTTTGCGTGAAAAGTAACTCCTGCTTTGTTTCCGATTAAAAAAAATTCTGGGCGATGCTTCTGCCATATTTTCCATAGGTAACCGATGGTCCACTTTGATCCCAACCCTTGACAATTCCAACTAATGATCCGCATAATTAAATATTTGTAGATCTCTGTTCAGATATCCATTTACCCCAACTGGAATATCTGAAATAAAACGAAATATTTTGTGAGTGATAAAGAAAGCCACTCTTTAGTGTTGCTTGTTTTGTATGTGAAACCACAAGTTTTTGATAAAACAACAATGAAACCCATTTGTAAATCATATTTGCCGGTGTTGTTTTTTTTTTTTTGTGCACCTCATCATCCTAAACAGGATATTCAGGGCACTCATTATAGTCTTACACACCACCTTGATATCCAAGAATAACCCCTTTCTTCGTTCAATTGACTTAGAGCAAGCTTCTTGGACATAATCCATAACCAAAGTACGCTGGATATTAAGACCCATAAGGCCATAACCATAGCATTAAAACCTATACACATACCTTTGTGTCGAGAGCAGAGCCCTGCTTTAATAGTTGACATCCAACAGATTCTAAATCGTTTAGTTGATGACGCCCAGGATAATGTCAAGTCAACCTCATTTTCATTTACGCAAGCGATGGGTTGTAGTGTATCCGATAAGACACTAGAAAATTTAGAATCATCCACATTTATAATATTGAGAACCAACAAATGAACCTGTATATATAATCGTGAAATACCGGAGTATTTTATCATAGTATATGATCCAAAAGCTAATGATAGTGACAAAAAAGTCATAATCATAACCAATATTACTAGTAATAAAACCAAAATAACACCGATGAGAGATGGGTGAACTAATTATAATGTGGTGATGACTTTGATGAACATAATTTGTTTCCCTTATTCCTTTGTTCGTAAAACTCAAGTTTCCATTTTTAAAAAGCCGAATCTTAATGACAATAATTCCCTTTTCCATTAAACGCCACAGCTTCCATTTTCTTATTATTCCTTGCACTAATTGCCGATTCCTTTTTTTCAAACTCCATATTTCCCATATATGATCCCACACCATAAATAACGAAAAAATCGAGATTCCCAAAAAACATAGTTTCCTTATCACACTTTTGCCGTAAATTTCTGGAAATCGATATGGAAACTTAATTAAACCGGTGTAAACCAAACTAACCGAGTGAAACGGAGGATGATAATTGTAACACCCCTATTTCGCAGAATTTTAAATTTTTTCCCGAACGTGTTACTTCTCGAATACTAATCAGGTTCTAAGCACAAGCGAAAGACTTAATAAAAATTCCCTAAGTTAATTTAGACAGATTCTACTCCCATTTAACTTACAAATTTTGAAAATCAAATTACAACATTTTTAACTCAATTAATTCTCCAAATTCTCAAATAACTCCACAAACAATTCAGCAATTAATCCAAATAATTCCAACTAATTCTCGATAATTGTCTAAACAATTCTAGCAAATTTTCGAATTCATCAAAGCTCAAAGACAACAATGCGGTACCAACACCGCCCACGAATCCAACCAAGTTCACCAGAAAACTCATGATAACGTAATAAAAACTTAATAGTAAATTCTGTAAACTCTAAAACCATCTATCCACTTATGACACGTCCACGTTCCGTGAGCTCCTCAATCATCATTACCTGCATTCGTAAGTCTGAATGCGTAAGCAAAAGAATTGCTTAGTGAGGTGGTCAACCCGTCTCACTAGGCTTAGTACATAAATGATCAAATACAAAAATACAAGATATATCATGTTTGGTTAATGAAATGCAACGGTTCCTCAAACTCAAACGTGAATAAAATGAAACAAATTCAAAGCAATCACAACTCTCCAATTGAACCAAAACTTGTCATGACAAAACTCAAACGCATACCCTTAACTAAACAGATAACTAAACACAAATACTCAAATCAAAGCTAATACAAAGCCACGATCACACACTCACCTGGACAGCCACGAATTCAACTCAAAAACAATCAAATAGCTGTCACAAATACTCACCAATCACAGCCCTAAACACAACAAACTCGAGTTAAACTCGATTCTCAAAACGAATTCACAAATGGACCTTAAAAGGAACCCTTACCAAAAACGATGCAAGAACTGAAGGTACACGTTCAGTCCTAAAACTTCTCAGAAATTCTTAACACCAACTGAACACAAAATATCACAAAAAAAGTCGATTACAAATCGATTACACCAAAAATAACACAAACGGACACAAAAGGGCCCTTATACCTAAACGATGGAACGAGCTACTGTCCCAGCAACCAAGCGGTCTTTCCTCAGCAAAAGCAGAACCCACAAAAGCGTAAAACAACACCACAAACTCTCAGCAAAAGCGCACAAACAACAGCAACACAACTCATACTCAAATCGGCCACAAAGAGCTTTTCTTACCAACGATTAAGGAGACAACTCCACAGCAGCAACACTAGACTTCTCTTGCCAGAAACAACACTCAACAGCAGCCTAAAAACACTCCAAAAGATTGCTCATAAAATCGCTCAACAACAGCAACAATACCAAGGAAGAAATCGCTTACCAATTTGCGATTATGAGACCAAAGGATCGAGCTCTCCACCAGAAACGAAAGAGACTTCTTCTCACTGACAAAAGCGGACGAACACACTCACAAATATCCCAGAAAAACAACCACAGCAGCCGCAGCAACAAGGGAGAGACGCTTACCACACAAGTAGAGCTGTCAATTAGGGCCTAAGCCCGCGGGCTGTAACCCAATCCGCTATGCAATAAAGCGATTTAGGACTTTAGAATTGGTGTCTGCGATCTGGCGGGTTGGACCCGTTGCGGTCTGCAAGTTCTAATGGGTTGGGTCGGGCGGTCTTGCGGGCTAAACCGCGGTCGAAAGAAAAATCTAAATTCTAAGGTATATATTTTTTTATTAACATTTATATGAAAACATTGACAAGTTTCAAAAAGATGGACTAAGTATTAATTTAGTTATTCATATGTTGTTACTTTTCTCAGGTGCAAGAAAACTATTAACAGAAAAAACTTTGGTTCTTTCTCTAACCCCAAGATTTTTAAGCTTCAATTTCTATACGTTTCTAAATTTTCATTTTTAATTTTTAGTTAAATTTCAATCAATTATTATTTAGAATTATAATTTTATCTTTGAAATGGAACCGAGAGATTGAACATTTTTACTTATTGAGACTTTTGCATATTATTGACTATTGAGACGAGTTCGCTTCTATTATAGATTCCTGATTTAATTATTAAACTTTATTGGTGCATATATAGTTTGTGTTTGCTTCTTTATATGAACTTTCTTTATTTATGACTTATGTATGAAATGATTACGGGCTGGCCCGCAATATCCGCAAATGTTAAGTGGTTTGGGTTAGGCCTTTTATTTTTGTATCCGCGGTACTAAACAGGCTGGCCCGCTAAATCTGATAAATGAACAAACCCGCTGCAGGCCGGGCTAAATAGACGCGGGCTAGCCCTAATTGACAGTTCTACACACAAGGAGACCCACGGCCACAAGCTTCTCCCCAAAGCTGGCGAACTCTCTCTCTCTTTCTCTCTCGATTTTCTCTCTCAATTTCGGCAGCACTTAGCAAGAAATGAGAGGGTGTGCGGCCAGAGGTGAGAAGGAGGGGTTTAAATAGAACAATTTAGGGTTAGGGGTCTACGGGCCAAGCCTTAAAGCCACACACAAAAAACCTCCCAAAAACGCAAAGCCCCTAGGCCCAAACAGCTCAAAACACACCAATTTACTGAGTTTTAGGCTTGCCAAATCCAAAAAATCCACATATGGAAAGTCGACCCACGTCCGTATCCATCGTCTGTATCGCGTCCGTACGGACGCTGTCCGTGCGTCCGTAGGCTGTCCGTACCGCTTCCGAATACTAGCATCCGGTCGACATCCGGTCGACCCATCCGGACGTGTCCGTCTGCCCGTGTGCTATCCGTATCGCACGTCTGCAGGACGACATCCGTACTTCTGCAGACCGTCCACAGGACGACATCCGTACATCCACAGACCGTCCACAGGACGTCATCCGGTCGACCCATCCGGACGTGTCCGTACTATAACCTCCCATCCAGATGTAATGTGGTACACGGTCCTCGGCCATAGCGGATGGACCGAACACCAATGATAGCGGATCCATCCGCATGTCCGACTCGCACCAAATGCTGATGATAGCAGTTCCGTTCGCTCATCCGGCTCGATTCAAAAGTCTGACGATTCCCAAAAATCCGACAACCTGTCAGAACACAAAACGCCGATGATCCACAACGACCCGGTCCAGCCCAAGCATCGGCAAGACCGATCTCATACGTACCTCTAGTACACAAAAACACCGATGATTCGGGAACTGCCCGACAAACTGATTGAGTCAACAAAATGGTTGCCCGAAGGACGCGTCTTACAATTCTTCCCCACTACAAAATGATTCGTCCTCGAATCTAAGCTCTCGGCTTATAAGCAACTTGCTTCTCATACCATTTCTTGAAGTTAGCTTTCATAACTTCCTCGGGTTCCCACATGATTTCTTCTTCACCATCACGGTCCCAAACAACATGAATCCAAGGCACGACCTTTTTCTTAACCGTCTGAAACTTCGTACCAATGATCCTTACGGGTCTTTCCGCGATACTCATGTTACCCTGTAGGTCTGCGAGTACCACAGGTAACACTACGTCTCGAGGAGTTATGCACTTTCTTAGCATAGAGACGTGAAACACCTTATGAAAGGCGAACATAAATGGCGGCAACTCCAACTTATAGGCTACCGGTCCGATCCTCTCCAAAATCTTATATAGTCCTATGTACCTCGGAGACAACTTAGTCTGCATCTTTGCCGAATCTTTACCCTTATACCCCAACGGCAAACTCTAACTCTATGCGATGCTTATCGGCTTAACTTTTCTGTCGATCCTGAGCTTCTCTCATCTTAGCTCTCACTACTCTAATCCGATCTGACGTCTCCAAGACAAAGTGTCTACCCAAAACGCTACGCTCCCCCACCTAAGTCCAACAGATGGGTGTACGATGGGGCCGTCCGTACAGCGCCTCAAAAGGAGATATACCGATACTCGCATGATAACTGTTGTTGTACGCGAATTTAGCCAAGCTAAGCTGATCTACCCACTGATCACCCCAATCCAGAACGCAAGCTCTCAGCAAATCCTCTAATGTCTGGATTGTCCTCTTAGACTGCCCATCTGTTTGAGGATAATGAGTCGTGCTCATGTGTACCTATGTACCGAACTTCTTCTGAAGCTGTCTCCAAAACTTACCCGCGAACTTAGAATCTCTGTCAGACACAATACTAGCTGGTGCTTCATGCAATCATACGATCTCCATAACGTACAACTCAGCTAGTTTCTCTGAATCATCTTTCTTGTTGACCGCAAGAAAGTGAGCGGACTTGGTCAGTCGATCAACGATGACCCAAATAACATCCTTCTAATCACGGGTTGGCAATCCTGTGACAAAGTCCATAGAGATCATGTCCCACTTCCACTCGGGAATGGGTAGACTCCTCAACAAACCACCAGGGACCTGATGCTCGATATTAACTCTCTGACAAACTGAGCAGCTCGCTACCCAATGGGCAACATCGCGTTTCATACCATTCCAATGGTAATAACGCTTAAGGTCACAATACATCTTCGTAGACCCCAAATATATCGAAAACTTAGACTGATATGCTTCCTTAAAGATCTCATCCCGCAAGTCCTTATTGTTGGGAACACACACGGCCATTAACCAAGATGGTACCGTTATTAGAAGTCTGATACTCCGTCTTATCATTCTGAGCAACACTCCGCAATTTTTGATCCTTCTCTTGGGCAATCCGTACCCGAGTCAACAAATCTGCCTAGTCCGCAGCACCAAGGCCCAACGGCTCTACCTCATCCGACAAGGCACACAACCTCAAATTACTAACCATGCCAACAAGACATTCCATGTCTTTCTCTGTGTCAGAAGCAACCCGCTTCCTGCTTAGTGCATCTGCCACTAAGTTAGCTTTACCGGGATGGTAAGCTATCCCGAGATCGTAATCCGCTACGAACTCCATCCATCTCCTCTGACGGAGGTTGCACCTTCTCACCATACAGGTAGGATCTCTAAATCTTAAGGGCAAACACGACCACATCCATCTCAAGATCATGGGTTAGGTAGTTCCCTTCATGCTTCCTCAACTGTCTCGAAGCGTAGGCTATCACCTTACCCTTTTGCATCAACACACAACCAAGTCCAATCCTAGATGCATCTGTGTACACAAGGTATGGTTCACCCGGCTCAGGTAACGCTAACACCGGAGTACCCGTAAGCATCTCCTTAAGCTTACTATAGCTCGTCTCACACGGCTCACTCCAAATTAATGAGACATCCTTCCCCATCAACTTAGTCAAAGGGTTGGCCATACTCGCAAAATTCTTAACAAAACATCGGTAATAATCGGCCAAACCCCAAAAACTACGGATCTTGGTCGCGTTCCTCGGTCTCGGCCAATCCGCAATGGCCTGAATCTTTTCTGAGTCCATGAACACTCCTTTATTCGAGACTACATGACCCAAGAAACCGATCTTACGCTGCCAGAAGCTACACTTCTTCAACTTGGCAAACAACTTATGCTCACGGAGCTTAATCATCACAGACCTCAAATGACTCTCGTTGTCCTCACGAGTCTAAGAATACACCAAAATGTCATCAATAAAGATAATTACAAACTCGTCCAGGAACTTTCTGAACATATTGTTCATTGACTTCATAAATGATGCAGGAGCATTCTTCAATCCAAACGGCATAACTACAAACTCAAAATGCCCATAACGAATCTTGAATGCAGTCTTACGAATATCCATCTTATCTATCAGGATTTGGTGATATCCCGAAGCCAAATCGATCTTAGAGAACCAAGTAGCCCTACGGAGCTGATCCAACAACTCATCAATCCTCGGCAAAGGATATATGTTCTTAACCATGACTCGGTTCAAACTTGTGTAAGCAATACAGAACCTGAAGGATCCGTCCTTCTTCTTGACAAACAACACCGGTGCACCCAACAGTGAACTACTAGCTCTTATGAACCCTTTTTCCATGAGTTTCTCTAGTTGCTTTTTCAGCTCAGCCATCTCAGTAGGTGCCATTCTGTAAGGCGCCTTCAAAACCGGAGCCATACTAGGCTCTAACTCAATAGTGAACGTATCAGATCTCGATGGTGGTACTCCAATGACTTCACGAAACACATCCTCAAATTTATGTGCCACCAAAATATCCTTAGGGTCCGTAGTACCACTCTCCTCTGCCATGGAGATAGTAGTCAAATAGGCCTCACAGCCTTTCTTCAACAAACGCTCAACCTGAATAGTCGACACGATCAGGCTTCCGGAAGTCGGTCTGACCCCATGATAGACTAACGTTTTCTTACCCCTCTCAAAGTTCACACGTCTTCTGTGACAGTCTAAATGGGCTCTATGCTTCCCGAGCCAATTTATCCCAAGGATTACATCATAAGTCTCAACTAGGCAGATGACTAAGTTGGCTCTCATATCCTCACCACTGATCTAAGTAGACACGTTCAAAACCCATCCCAAGGTCGTCATAGACTGTCCACCAGCGGCCTTAACAACTCCCTGATGATTCCCAGGTTCCTTTTGAAATTCACCCTTCCCGATCATCCCCTGGTTCACAAAACAGTGTGAGGCTCCCGAGTCGAACAAAAATTGGTCTTTACACCACTATGCTTAAGGTCCCTACATAATTATTATTATGCTAAGAACCTAAAGCAACAACACACGCAACCGAAAACTTTTCACAGAAACGACAAATTCATAAAGATAAGTTTTTCCGAAACTCACCAGTGATCGGACGAGATGTGCTCGGACCGCTCCTATCTCCAGCCATGGAGTAGACGTGAGGCATGTGTGCGGGCCTCTTAGGAGGTGGCAGTGGCAACACAATGGTTCCTCTCTCAGATTTCTGTGCCAGCTTCGGGGATTTCTCCTTGAAATGACCCGGTTCCTTATAATAGTTGTAAACTTACCCGTGTCTGGCTTAGGACAGTTTGCAATCCTATGATCCTTGCTACCACACCTAAAACAACCTCCAGTCTGGAATCCCGAACCATTCTCCACACCCGGCTTGCCCGATAAAATACCATCCCACTTCCTTTTCTGTCCCGCAAACGAGTTCCCAGACTTGTTGGCCGCGGATCCAGCCTGAGTCTTACGGTTTGCAGCCTGGGCTTGTCTCTTATTATTCTCAGCAATCATACCACTCTCAATTATAGCCGCTTTCTCCACAAGTTCAGCTATAGACCCATAGTCGCACAACAAACAGCGGTTACGCAGCTCGAATCGCATACCGCACAGTAAACGACGAACCTGGACCTGCTCGTCATCAAGGTCCCTACCACCATATCTCTTGAGGCTATTAAACTCGACCTCATACTCACGAACACTCCTCGATCTTTGACGAAGATCCAGGAATTGACCTTCCAACCGGTCCACAGCTTCCTGCGGAAAGTACTTAGCATTGAACTCCTCACAGAAAACTCTCCACGAGTCCACTCTACCAGGACGTCTGACAACGCCCTGCCACCACAAATGTGCCTCACCCTCAAGGAATTGAACACCAATATCCGTCATGTACGGGTCAGGATCTCCACTCATCAGCCTCCGTGGGTTTGATACCCCCCGCGAAACGATCAGTACCCAACTTCTGCATATGGCACAACATCTTCAGGTAAGATGGGGCCCTAGGCTCAGGAACACCTGCCTCAACACGAACCTCATCCTGTTCCACATTCTCAGGCACAACATTATCTGCGACCCCAGCGTTTCTAACCGGCAGTGCCACAGGGACCCTAGCCAACATCTTAGCAACCTGAGCCAACACTGGTGCCATAGCTGCCTGAATAGCATTAGCAAACGCAACATTTTGATCCTTACCACCATTCCCAGCAACATTCTTGGTCGTTTCCCCACGAACCAAGTTGTTTTCCGGGCCATCAGCGGCTCTCTCAACCGGACGCGAACTTCTAGTCTTTCTAGCCATCTGCAAGGTCCCAAAATTTATGCTAAGTTCACACAAACTTAACAAAATATCCACGCCAAACGGCTTCATAAACCATTCATCACAAATTTTTACGACAAATTTACAGAAACATACGAGACTTCCCGCGAGACGGAGTGTCGAGAGGATGGTTTTACTACTCAAATACTCTCAAAATAACACCAAAATTCGCACAAAATCACACAATCCTAGAATCAAGCATGCTCTGATACCAAACTGTAACACCCCTATTTCGCAGAATTTTAAATTTTTCCCGAACGTGTTACTTCTCGAATACTAATCAGGTTCTAAGTACAAGTGGAAGACTTAATAAAAATTCTCTAAGTTAATTTAGACAAATTCTACTCCCATTTAACTTACAAATTTTGCAAATCAAATTACTGTAGATTTCTGAGTATAGAGTATAGATTTGTGAGAATAGAAGCAAGAATTGAAGAATAAAAGAGATAAAGTGTGGGCGTTTTTGGGAGAGCTCACAAAAGGCTGAAAACTGTTTTTTTTTCTTATTAACTTAAAAACATGTTTACAAGGCTATACACTCTATATATATGCAAGATACAAAGGCAACTAGGTTAAAACCTATAGAAAAATATCTGAATTCAAAAAAAGGATAAGGTGGTGTGGACCACTTGGGGACAAGCTGTCCCTTTCTTTCTCAGCGTGGTCCCCCCCTCTCTTTTAGCTTGCTGACTACTTCACCCAGCTCGTCTTCATCTAATGGCTCTATTCGTGCGTATTCCGGGTCACGCTCCCGTGACTCCAACCGTTCTATTTGTGTGGACTCCGGGTTTAGTGTTCGTGCATATTCTGGGTTTAGTGACCGTGCAAATCCCGGGTCACTCTTCTCCCGTATCATCGGTGCAAACTCGGGTCATTGTGAGTACTCTCAACACTCCCCCTCAAGGTTGGCCGGTGAGGACTCCATAGGCCAATCTTGTCATGGATGTACTCACAAACACGCAACGGAGTAGCCTTAGTGAATATATCCGCCATCTAATCTCCACTCTTCACAAACTTGGTCTCAATGAACCCTTCTTGAATCTTTCCTCGAACAAAGTGACAATCCACTTCTATATGCTTTGTTCGCTCATGGAATACCGGATTAGAGGCTATATGGATCGCAGCTTGATTATCACAATATAAGCTCATCGGTTTGTCATCACTAATCCCCACATCCTTAAGAAGAGCCTTTAGCCATATCATCTCTTTAGTGACCTCTTTCATTGCTCTATACTCAGCTTCAGCACTAGATAGAGCGATAACTTTCTGTTTCTTGCTTCTCCATGTCACTAGATTACCTCCCAAGAATGTGCAATATCCGGTTGTTGATTTTCTATCTTCTTTATCTCCAGCCCAATCAGCATCACAATAAGCTTCCAATTCAGTTCTCCCATTGCACTTTAACCATATTCCCTTTCCTGGATCCCCTTTAAGATATCGGAGTATCCTCTCCACCATATTCTAATGGTGTGTTTTGGGAGCTTGCATATGTTGGCTCACTCTATTGACTGCAAAACAAATATCCGGTCTAGTAATCGTTAGATAAATCAACTTCCCAACCAACCTCTGATATTGTTTCACATCCGGCCATATCTCCCCTTAATCACATCTTGATAACCTTCTTCAATGGGTGTTCTTGCTGGTTTTGATCCCAGCTTTCCAGTTTCTTTTAGTAAATCAATCACATACTTCCTTTGTGATATGAACATCCCATTAGCCTCCCTAATCATCTCAATGCCCAGAAAATACTTCAACTCTCCCAAATCTTTAATATCAAATGAAGACTTCAAAATCCCCTTAGTTTCACTAATCCCTTCAACGTCACTTCCGGTGATGATGATATCATCCACATAGATCAATACCACCACTATGCCTCCTTGATTCTTCTTAGTGAATAGGGTATGATCAGCCTCAGATTTTGTAAATCCCTTATCCATCAAACAACCACTCAATCTTTGGTACCATGCCCTCGGTGATTGTTTCAATCCGTAGATGGCTTTCCTCAACTTACACACTTCTCCTTCTTGTGTACCATATCCTTGAGGACAAGCCATGAAGACTTCTTCTTCCAGATCACCATGTAAGAAAGCATTCTTCACATCCATTTGCCATAGTCCCCATGATAGATTAATGGCAACAGATAAAAGAGCTCTAATTGAATGCAATTTAGCCACCGGTGCAAATGTTTCAGTATAGTCTTCTCCATAGACTTGTGTGTATCCTTTTGCCACTAGTCTAGCTTTGTACCTCTCCACTTCACCATTGCTCTTATACTTGATGGTGTAAACCCACCTACATCCCACCAGCTTCTTCCCTCTTGGAAGTTCAGTCAAATCCCATGTATTATTCTTCTCCATAGACCCAATTTCTTCCCTCATAGCCTGGACCCATGTCTCATCCTTACATGCTTCTTCATAGGATGTTGGGACCTTATTTTCATCAATCTTGCTCAGATATGCTTGGTGCTCCTTAGGGAAGTAAGCTAATGAGCAATACTCCTCAATTGGATATCTTCTGGCTGCAACACTTGTTTCTTCCTTTTGAGTAATGTCCGAACTACTTAGTGAGGGAGGAGTGCTGTTGCCTATAGGAACAGGATCTAAGCCCGCCGTACACTCAGAACAATCCCCACTCAATGTAGAGGACACTACTTGCTTAGTATCACCTTGAGTTGTTGCTAGACCATTAAAATACACCCTTGTATTTTTCCAATTTTCTGGACCAAACTTGAGTCTTGTGCTTCTTCTTAGAACAGGTTCTTGCACTTGAGTCTCCACATTCTCCACCTCAGCTTCGTGGTCTTGAGGAACATTCTCTTCACTTTGAGGGACCAAAGCTTCTTTTTCTTCCTCAGATTCCAATGAAGAGCTACTTTCTTCGGATTGATGACTAACCGAATCCATTTCCTCCTCAATTATGATTTGACTCGCTCCTTCTTCATCCCCTTCTTCCCTAGGTGAAATACTTCTCAGTATTGATTCCATATCCGCCCTAGTGCTCACAATCTCTTCTAAGTCTCCCCACTTCTTCTCGGTGAAATAACCCACTTCTTCATCAAACCGGACTTCTCTTGACACATATATACGTTTTGTCTCTGGATCATAACACTTGTAACCCTTTTGAGTGCTTGAGTATCCAACAAACACGCACTTAATGCTCTTAGGTTCCAGCTTATTCCTTTGAGCTTCGGGAATAAACACGTAGCACCTACATCCAAAGACTCGGAGATGATCAATGCTTGGTTTAATCCCATTCAAGACCTCATAAGGAGACTTGTTTTCCAGATTTGGTGTTGGGAGCCTATTGATCACATAACAAGCTACCATCACCGCATCTCCCCAAAATCTCTTAGGAACTCTTCTCTCAAACATCATACTTCTAGCCACCTCTAGCACATGTCTATTCTTCCTTTCCGAGACTCCATTTTGCTGAGGTGTGTATGGGCAAGAAGTTTGATGAACTATCCCCTTATCATCCACAAACTTCTTGAACTGATTGCTTGTGTATTCTCCTCCATTGTCACTTCTAAGGATCTTAACTCTTGCTCCAAATTGTGTTTCCACATAGTTGTAGAATTTGGTGAATGATTCAAACACTTGATCTTTGGAACCCAATAGTGTCACCCATGTATACTTGGACTTCTCATCAATGAATGACACAAAATACTTATATTGATCCTTAGAAACACATGGAGCTGTCCACACATCCGAATGGACTAGCTCAAAACACTTCTCATACATTGTACTTGAATCCAGAAAGCTACTTCTACAATGTTTTCCTAACACACAAGCTTCACACTCTTTATTCTCTTGAACTAGGTTGGGCAAGACCATGCTGAGCACCTTACTACTTGGATGTCCCAAACGTGAGTGCCATAAAGAGCTTGAACCAACCGCACTAAGAGCAAATGACTTCTCTCCATCATTCACCTTCTTATTCAAAACATAAAGACCATCCTTCACTCTTCCTTCCCCAAACACCTTATCAGTCTTATTGTCCTGAAACTGAACCAAATCAGACCCAAAAATAACCTTGCAATCTAGGTCCTTTGTAGCCTTATGAACCGATAATAAGTTAGAAGTGAATTCAGGAACATATAAGGCTTTAGTGTTTTTCCTAAACACTTCAAAATCTCCAATTCCTTCTATAGGCACCTCCCTACCATTAGCTACCTTAACCATTCCACCATGAGGTCTAACATTAGCTAATAAGGTTCCATCCTTAATCATATGGTGACTAGCACCCGAATCAACAATAACCTTGTTCTGAATTTTTGAAACAAAACATCTCTTACCTGATTCGGTGAGCCTTGCAATGCTCTTGATCAAAGCTTCAAAATCAGATTTTCGAACCAGCCCATTACCCTCTTCAGCTTGAGCTGTTCCAGCAAACACCCTTTGCCCTTGACCGCCCCTTGGCCATTTCCTCTCAGCCTAGCCGGTTTCAAGTGTGGATGAAGAGTCCAGCATTTCTCTTTGCTATGACCTTTCATCTTACAATGCTCACAAACTAGTGCTTTCTTGTCTCCATAAAGCGCTGGTTTGTACACAGCATGAGCCATCTCACTAGATGGTTGAAATAGGCTCCTTGAGCCTTCTTCCTTCTGAATTTGTTGACAAACTTCATTTAGAGTTGGAAGTTTATCAAACCTCAAAATATGTTGAATGAGACCCTTATAAGAGTCATTGAGAGTAAGCAGCAACCCAAAGACTTGATCTTGCTCCCTCCTTTCATTCAGTTCCTTAAGGTCATTTGTGGGTGGTCTAAGCATCTCCAACTCTGCCCACAACCCTCTAAAGACCCCAAACAAATCATTGAATGCCTTCCCTCTTGCTGAATATCATTCAAAGCCTTTTTCACCTCAAAAATCCTAGAAATGTTTGAAACATCTCCATACACGCCCTTGAGTGTATCCCACAACTCCTTGGCAGTTTCACAATAGGAATAACCAGCAAGGATAGAAGCATCTAAAGAGCCTTGAATCATGGTTAAGACTTGCTGGTCCTCCTGGTCCCATTTCTTCACCTTCTCAGCTCTAGCAGCAGCATCCTCACCTTCCACCATTGGGTTCTTCTTCACAGCCTCAATGCCATCTTCAACATATCCCCATAGCCCTCGGCTCCTTAGGGCAGTCTTTGCAGTCCTTGACCACAACAAGTAGTTATTCCCCTTGAGAACAACTGGTAGAACAGCTTGCTTTTGCATCTCCATGAATTGTTTGCACTTTCAAGAATAAACCAAGATTTCTCAAGAACACAAACCCAGATTTTTCAAGAACACAAAAATAAACCCACTCAGATCTTTAGAACTGCTCTGATACCATGTAGATTTATGAGTATAGAGTATAGATTTGTGAGAATAGAAGCAAGAATTGAAGAATAAAAGAGATAAAGTGTGGGCGTTTTTGGGAGAGCTCACAAAAGGCTGAAAACTGTTTTTTTCTTATTAACTTAAAAACATGTTTACAAGGCTATACACTCTATATATATGCAAGATACAAAGGCAACTAGGTTAAAACCTATAGAAAAATATCTGAATTCAAAAAAAGGATAAGGTGGTGTGGACCACTTGGGGACAAGCTGTCCCTTTCTTTCTCAGCGTGGTCCCCCCCCTCTCTTTTAGCTTGCTGACTACTTCACCCAGCTCGTCTTCATCTAATGGCTCTATTCGTGCGTATTCCGGGTTTAGTATTCGTGCATATTCCGGGTCACGCTCCCGTGACTCCAACCGTTCTATTTGTGTGGACTCCGGGTTTAGTGTTCGTGCATATTCTGGGTTTAGTGACCGTGCAAATCCCGGGTCACTCTTCTCCTGTATCATCGGTGCAAACTCTGGGTCATTGTGAGTACTCTCAACAATTACAACATTTTTAACTCAATTAATTCTCCAAATTATCAAATAACTCCACAAACAATTCAGCAATTAATCAAAATAATTCTAATTAATTCTCCACAATTGTCTAAACAATTCTAGCAAATTCTCGAATTCATCAAAGATCAAAGACAACAATGCGGTACCAACACCGCCATGAATCCAACCAAGTTCACCAGAAAACTCATGGTAACGTAATAAAAACTTAATAGTAAATTCTGTAAACTCTAAAACCATCAATCCACTTATGACACGTCCACGTCCCGCGAGCTCCTCAATGATCATTACCTGCATTCGTAAGTCTGAATGCGTAAGCAAAAGAATTGCTTAGTGAGGTGGTCATCCCGTCTCACTCGGCTTAGTACAGAAGCGATCAAATACAAAAGTGTAAGTTATATCATGGTTGGTTAATGTAATGCAACGGTTCCTCAAACTCAAACGTGAATGCAATTAAACAAATTCAAAGCAATCACAACTCTCCAATTGAATCAAAACTTGTCATGACAAAACTCAAACGCATACCCTTAACCTAACAGACAACCAAAGACAACTACTCAAATCGAAGCTAATACATAGCCACGATCACACACTCACCTGGATAGCCACGAATTCAACTAAAAAAAACTCAAATAGTTATCACAAATACTCGCCAATCACAGTCCTAAACACAACAAACTCGAGTTAAACTTGATTCTCAAAACGCATTCACAAATGGCCCTTAAAAAGAACCCTTAGCAAAAACGATGCAAGAACTGAAGGTACACGTTCAGTCCTGACACTTCTCAGCAATTCTTAGCACCAGCTGAACACAATATATCCCAACAAAATCGATTACAAATCGATTACACCAAAAATAACACAAACGGACACAAAAGGGCCCTTATACCTAAACAATGGAACGAGCTACTGTCCCAGCAACCAAGCGGTCTTTCTCAGCAAAAGCAGCACCCACAGAAGCCTAAAACAACACCACAAACTCTCAGCAAAAGCACACCAACAACAGCAACACAACTCATACTCAAATCTGCCACAAAGAGCTTTTCTTACCAACGATTAAGGAGACAACTCCACAGCAGCAACACTAGACTTCTCTTGCCAAAAACAACACTCAACAGCAGCCTAAAAACACGCCAAAAGATTGCTCATAAAATCGCTCAACAACAGCAACAATACCAAGGAAGAAATCCCTTACCAATTTGCGATTATGAGACCAAAGGATCGAGCTCTCCACCAGAAACGAAAGAGACTTCTTCTCACTGACAAAAGCGGACGAACACACTCACAAATAGCCCAGAAAAACAACCACAGCAGCCGCAGCAACAAGGGAGAGACGCTTACCACACTAGTAGAGCTGTCAATTAGGGCCTAAGCCTGCGGGCTGTAACCCAATTCGCTATGCAATAAAGCGATTTAGGACTTTAGAATTGGTGTCTGCGATCTGGCGGGTTGGACCCGTTGCGGTCTGCAAGTTCTAACGGGTTGGATCGGGCAGTCTTGCGGGCTAAACCGCGGTCGAAAGAAAAATCTAAATTCTAAGGTATATATTTTTTTATTAACATTTATATGAAAACATTGACAAGTTTCAAAAAGATGGACTAAGTATTAATTTAGTTATTCATATGTTGTTACTTTTCTCAGGTGCAAGAAAACTATTAACAGGAAAAGCATTGGTTCTTTTTCTAACCCCAAAATTTTAAGCTTCAATTTCTACACGTTTCTAAATTTTCATTTTTAATTTTTAGTTAAATTTCAATCAATTATTATTTTGAATTATAATTTTATCTTTGAAATGGAACCGAGAGATTGAACATTTTTACTTATTGAGACTTTTGCATATTATTGACTATTGAGACGAGTTCGCTTCTATTTTAGATTCCAGATTTAATTATTAAACATTATTGGTGCATATATAGTTTGTGTTTGCTTGTTTATATGATCTTTCTTTATTTATGACTTATGTATGAAATGATTGCGGGCTGGCCCGCAATATCCGCAGATGTTAAGGGTTTGGGTTAGGGTTTTTATTTTTGTATCCACGGTACTAAACGGGCTGTCCCGCTAAATCCGCTAAATGAACAAACCCGCTGTAGGCCAGGCTAAATGGACGCGGGCTAGGCCTAATTGACAGTTCTACACACAAGGAGACCCACGGCCACAAGCTTCTCCTCAAAGCCGGGGAGCTCTCTCTCTCTTTCTCTCTCGATTTTCTCTCTCAATTTCGGCAGCACTTAGCAAGGAATGAGAGGGTGTGCGGCCAGAGGTGAGAAGGAGGGGTTTAAATAGAACAATTTAGGGTTAGGGGTCTCACGGGCCAAGCCTTAAAGCCACACACAAAAAGCCTCCCAAAAACGCAAAGCCCCTAGGCCCAAACAGCCAAAACACACCAATTTACTGAGTTTTAGACTTGCCAAATCCAAAAAATCCACATAAGGAAAGTCGACCCAAGTTCGTATCCATCGTCCGTATCGTGTCCGTACAAACGCTGTCCGTCTGTCCGCAGGGTGTCCGTACCGCTTCCGGTCGACATAGGTCGACCCATCCGGACGTGTCCGTCCGTCCGGTTGCTATCCATATCGCACGTCCACAAGACGACATCCGTACGTCTGCAGACCGTCCACAGGATGACATCCGTACATCCGCAGACCGTCCACAGGATGTCATCCGGTCGACCCATCCGGACGTGTCCTCTCGACCGTATAGACGTTGTCCGCACGTCCGTACCATAACCTCCCTTCTGGACGTATTGTGGTACACAGTCCTCGGCCATAGCCGATGGCCTGAACACCAACGATAGCGGATCCAATCACACCAAATGCTGATGATAGCGGTTCTGTCCGCTCGTCCGGCTCGACCCAAAAGTTTGACGATTCCCAAAAATCCGACAACCTATCAGAACACAAAACGCCGATGATCCACAACGACCCGGTCCAGCCCAAGCATCAACAAGACCGATCTCATACGTACCTCCAGTACACAAAAATATCGATGATTCGGGAACTGCCCGACAAACTGACCGAGTCGACAAAATGGTTGACCGAAGGACGGGTCTTACAATAATCCCTGGTTTGTGCCCACAACTTCTAGAGACTTCATGAATATCCTTTAATATGCCGTTTATCAGTGCCATTGTGTAACATCCGTGTTTCAAGTTTATCTTGTTGTAGAAGTCGTTGTTCCTCCATGTAAGAGTCTTTGACTTTCTTATGATATAAGTTATTGACTTCTCGTTGTATAATCGTCGACCTTCGGGTTGTTATATTTGGATAATGATGTAATGGAAAGTTGTTTTCGGTTGAATTAATTTGGTGACTAATGCATGATGCGGATTTCATGTATTAGAGGTGGGTTGACACGTGATGAGGATTTCATGTGTTTCGTGGTTATAAGCAAAGTGTTGTTCCGCTACTTGGTTTGGCGATTAGTGATACACGCCTCAATCCTCAAGTTACAACCGACCTACTCCAAGACCACACACAAGAGAACCGATGGGAAGAATCACTCGGCGATTTGGGAAGCAAGTCACGGAGATGACCCAGGAGAATGGAGCTGAGGCTGTGTTGACAAGAAGGCTGGATGAATGAGAAGGTGATGAGCTTGAGAAGACAAGGACAACACGATCTCACGAAGGGAAGCAAAAACGACGGACGAACGAGAGGGAAAAACGGCGGCGATGGTGAATGGAAATAAAGCAACCGGTGGTGGTGGAGCGATTATGAAATAGAAGCACCACAAGGGAGATGGAGATCCCTTGATACAACCACACTCAAGTTCTGAGGACACACCTCAAAGAACAAGAGAAAACCCTACTTGAGAGACACACACTCTAAGAAAAGGAAAAGAGACAACTTTTTACTTAATGATTGCTTCCATAAATGAAAGAAGTAGTTTGCCTTTTATAGGCTTACAGTTAGGGTTACTAAATGAAAATTAAGACCTATGCCAATATTAGACAAGGCTTGAACTTAGGCCCATTACAAAAATTAACCCAAAGATAAACCAAAGAAAGAAAAGGCAAGTCTTAAGCAAAGTAATGAAACGGAAAACATTTGTAAAGTTTTTCTTTGAAGATAGAATCATATCTCTGATGTGCTCAAGCTTGTCCTAAATGTTTCCAAGTTAAGCACACAAGGGAGAAGAGATATGATGCTTCAGACTTTTCAGACCTCGTTAAAACCCTTCCCTATAAAAACACAAAAGCGGGAAAGGTAGGGAAAGAGTGTCTTAATTCACCTAAAGTCTTGGACGGTGTCCTTACTAATGATGAGTGAGGACACATGAGGCTTTGCTCCCAAAACTTAGTGCCCATGGACCCTCGGTCTTGGCTCGATTGTGGGATAGCTCGATGTTGATGAATGGCTCTCTTCGATCTTCCCTCTTGCTCCATTCCATCTTCTCAGCATCTCCAAGTAATAGGGACAACGTTGGTCCATAGCTTGCTCCTTCCCGGACCATGGTGTTGATAGGTTTCAATGTGATAACCACATCATTCCCTCCCCCTTGAAGTGGTTTGGACCACCAAACAACCAGGGTACCTACACCATAATAGACCAACTCAGGCTCATACAAGGAAGAAAAGGAGTGAATCTTACCTTAGAATTTGTAGCGGTAGGGCCGGTATAGTAAGCTTTTCCCAGCCCGTGTGAAGGCGGCTCCGCTTTTGCCCAGCTATGAGATGATCCTTCTCTGTAGAGTCTGCTCAGCTTGGTTAGGGACCTTAAACCATTCCCCAAGATAAATAAAAACCTTTCCCTCTCTCTGGTCTCTTTGCAACCCAACGCGTTCCCCAAGACTCCCAAAAGGACTCCAAATCTCGTCAAAAAGCTTCCTCATGACTTTATCTTTAGTAACCTTCCTCGGGTCACCCACTCCATCTAGGGGGCTTAGTATAATCAAGTTCACCCCTTGACATGAACCTCTTAGGATTCGGTGGTGTAAGTTCTTGTAAAGAAGCTTTCCCGACCCGTTGCTTCTCATTCACTTCAACGATGGTCCTAGAAAGGGTAGCGAGAGTTTTGGGCTTGACATCAAATTTACCCTCTTGAAGATCTCTTCTATCACAGCAAAATTCAACCTCTCAATCTAAACCTTGGGCATCAATAAGGTGAGCCTCGTAGGAGTAGTGACCCGCGGCTTGTCGGGCTCGAGAAATGGTGAAAAAGAACCGTTGACTGATACTCTTGACTTGCTCAGCTTGGGTACAAAGTACTTAGCATAGTAGACGGTCACTATGCTCTTCATATTAGGTCCATAAGAATGCTCCTTTAAGATTACCCAAGCTTTCGTAGTACTACGTGCCTTCTTTTGACCCCATCCGGTACCACTTTGAAGTTTTTGATCACGCATGGTTCCTTGTAGGAGGTGTGAGCTAGGCGTCTTTGGCGAAGTTCCTTTTAGGCTGTAGGATGTGGGGTAAGCCTCAACACCATGATCAGCAAATGGTCCCTTAAGGCCTGGTTCATCGGTTCCTCAAGGAGAATAGTCGCGGGATCCTGCGAGACGGTTTCAGCTTTGTGGCTGTCCTCTTCTTCACCACTACTAATCACATGAAGAGACCTTTTAACGTCTTTAAAAGATGGTAGACTGAGGGTGAGTTGGCTGTTGACCTTTCTCTCGGTCCACGGTGATACCGGCAGAAGTTCATCGGTTTGCTTCCCCGCACTCAAGCCTATACTCACAACATCTTTGAAACTGGTTAATAGATTAGGACAAGGATAATCATGCATGGTCTCCTTTAAGTCACTAGGCACTATAAGGAGATTAGACTTAGAACTAATCTTATCTTTAGAAAGATTAAGTTGCATCTCATGCACTTGTGAAAGCGTTAATGGAGCTAGACTAATCTTCTTATCATTATGCATAAATGTGTAATGATTAGATCTACCACTATGAATGGATTCCTTATCATATTGCCATGGCCTTCCTAATAAGAGATGAGTGGCTTCCATAGGGACTATATCACATAACACATCGTCACTATACTTACCCACACTAAACAGAATCCTAACTTGTTCATTGATTCTCAATTTCGTTTTGTCATTAAGCCACCTAAGTCTATAAGGCCTAGGATGATTCATGGTGTCTAGACTAAGCTTTTCTACCATGTATGAGCTAGCCACATTAGTGCAAGAACCCCCATCAATAACCAAACCACAAACTTTACCCTTCACCGTGCAACAGGTGTGGAAGATGTTTTCTCGTTGTTTCGTCTCTTCCGGTATTGGCTCGGTACTAAGGAATTGATGAATGACAAAGAGCTCTCTCTCATCTGGATATGCAACCTCAACTTTGGGACTTTCATCCCCTTTTCGAGTTTTGGCTTCATCTTGTGACTCATATTCGCCAGAAGGAGTGATGATCATGGCTCTCGGGTTTGGACACTCTCTAGCATAATGCCCTCGACCTCTACACTTGAAGCATGTGATGTTGCGAGTTCTTGGACCAGTAGAGGGTCCTCTTGCATCAGCTCTAACCTCCTTTGAAGGCTCATAGGGTTTTGTTGGCACTTTAGACTCAAAGGCCGGAGACTTGCCCTTATCGACAAACTTGGATGCATTTGGATTAGTAGAACCGGATGCTTGGGTACTCCAAAGGGTGTTAGTGGCTACCTTAGACCGGTTATAAGAGGTCACCTTCCTTTTAACTTGGCTCTCAATCTGAATTGCTAAGTGAAGCAACTCATCAAAGTTGTGGTAAGTCAATCTCTCCACTTTACGAGCAATGCAGTCTTGTAAACCATCTAAGAATTAAGCCATGAGTGCTTTTTTGGTGTCTTCTATATGAAGTCGGTTCTTGAGATTCTTAAACTCTTCAAAGTATTCTTCAACACTCTTGGTTCCTTGAGAAAGTTTTCTAAACATTCTTTGAAGCTCACGGTGGTCGAGAAGAGGAACATATCTCTTTTTCATCATAAATTTCATTACGTCCCAAGTAGGAACCGGACCTTCTCTAGTGCGTCTTCTCTCGGACATATCTCGATTCCACCAAGTCAAAGCATGGTCTGTGAGTTGAGCAGCAGCATATTTGACCTTCCTTGGCTCATCATAGTCATAACACTCAAAGATGTGATCCATCCTTTGTTTCTAATCAAGATAAGCTTCGGGGTTAACTTTTCCCGCGAATATTGGGGCATTAAGCTTGAGGTCGGGAACATGAGATCAGTGTTGATACTGATCATGTCGATTCCTAGCATCTCCTTATTGCGCTGGCCTCTCTCTTCCATACGGTAGTGGCTCAAAATCTCCTTCGGAGAGATCATCAATCACAGGATCATTAACCGGAACTTGTGCACGATGTTGACCCGGTTGTTCCACTCGATTCACTCGGTCTCCAAGCTGTTGGAGTTGGGCTTGAATACTCGTAAGGATCTCCACAATGTCAGGGGGCTTAGCCATCCCTTATGTACCTCGTAAGATAAACACAAAACCGAAAGAAACTTAGCAAAACTTGAACCAAAAATTTACCAACAAACCGAGATCAATTAATTTGGTGATTGCTAAACCAGTTTAGATATTTAAGTTGTAATTCTAGCACATGTTAAATGATGTAAACAAGCTCAATAAATTCAAATAATAGGCACCTATGAGCTGGCCAAAAAGAGAAGTGAGGACCACACAAAAGTAAAAGCGAAGCAATTATACCACAAAGACTTTCTACTTTTGGCAAAATACCCCCCCCCCACTAACCTAAGACCAAATCGAAAAATTGCTGAACCTAACAATGGCTGCTATTCACATAACAAGACTTAACACATAATCCAGCATGCATACTAAGCAGCAAAACTCAAGGGACAAGGTCTAGCAACCTAACAAACGATCAAAAAGCCAGACGGACACTAAAGACTCAAACTTTAAGCAAGAACCAACGATCCTTTTAGCTAACCATGCAAGATACGAGCTAAACCAGCAAAGTTCAAGACATTAAACATCCGAATCATGCAGCAAACATAAGCAAGAACCAATCTACACAAGCTAATCACACCAAAGCACAAAGAACACAAACGGGCTCAAACAAAATGCAAGCTTTATCGATTTCCAAGCTAGATCTAAGCATAAGCAAGCTAAAGAGATGGAAAGATGTAACCTTTAGGAACTTAGGCTCTGATACCATATGATACATACCTCAATCCTCAAGTTACAACCGACCTACTCCAAGACCACACACAAGAAAACCGATGGGAAGAATCACTCGACGATTTGGGAAGCAAGTCCCGGAGATGACCCGGGAGAATAAAGCTGAGGCTGTGTTGACAAGAAGGCAGGGTGGATGAGAAGATGATGATATTGAGAAGACAAGACAACACAATCTCACGAAGGGAAGCAAAAATGACGGACGATCGAGAGGGAAAAACGGCGGCGATGGTGAACGAAAATGAAGCATTCGGTGGTGGTGGAGCGATGGTGAAATAGAGGTACCACAAGGGAGATGGATATCCCTTGATACAACCACACTCAAGTTCTGAGGACATGATATAGGTCAATTTCCTATTGCACTATCATCATGTCATTGAAGTACAGAAAGGTGTCAATCCAAATGGGTGAGCTATTAACTAGAAAGGATGCAATCAAATCAATTAAGTCAAGCCAAGCATTAGATCATGAGATTAACAATTTACCAGAACCATAATTGAAAGCATTACAGAAGTTAAAAACAGAAGCTAACAGAACAATGATTACTAACAGAAGCTACAGAAACAATGCAGACAGAAAAATTAATAAACTAAAGAGAAGCTCCTAAGGATGGGGTTGTGAATCAGTGTATCCTCTTAATCTACCTAGGTGTTTAACAAACTCAAGCAGAGCTAATCCCTAGACAATAAACTCAACAGTGGCTAAATCCATTCTCATGACAGATAACCTCAAGCTAAGCCAGTTCCAGACTTAAATCTCTTTAGCGAAATCTAACCTTGCAGGCACTAAGATTCAGTCTATTAAACCCAATAAACACCCTAGACAACCAATCTCTTATGCTAGGAATGTAAATCTCTAGAATTAGTTAGTTCAGGCAATTCATCAAAAACTTGGTAGGCGCGAAAATGCATAAGTTCTAATTCCAATTGATCAGAAAGAAACTAGCATTAATAACACTAATCTAGAAGGGATTTCAAGTAATCTAAGCTTAAACCACCTAGGAGACTAAGATTCTACACTTAATCTAACCCATCCTTAAGAACCCTAAAAACTACCCATGAAGAACAACAAGAACACAAACCCAGAAATTAATAAAACTTGCATAAATGGAAAGATCAATATGAAAATAGAAAGACTACTAAGAATTTAAAGGCCAATACAAAGCAGATTCAAAGAAAACAGATTACAAAGCAAGAACAGAGGTAGAGAGAAAAACCCAGCGGACTCCCCTCTTATCCAATGGATAATACAGAGTATTTATAGGATTTGGGAAAACCCTAGCTCGCTAAAAGACAAAATAACTTAATTCGGAGGTGGACTCGAGCTGGGGGTCGAGTGCTTGGTCGAGTCCGGCAGAAAATCTTCAAGACAACAACTTTGTGGTGGACTCGAACGGGGCACTCAAGTGATGGGTCGAGCTAGTTCCCAAGGCGGTGCCTTTATGACGGGTTCGAGTAGTGGCTCGACCGGTGGGTCGAGCTAGTCGGTCGAGTCAGTTGTCCGAGTCTTCGTCTTTGGTTCCACTCGACTCCCTGCTCGAGCTCTTGCTCAAGTATGGTTCCAAGGCCTCTGTTTTTTAGCTCCACTCGAGCCTTCTGGTCGAGTGGACGGTCGAGTTAAGCTCTCCTTTCCTTCCTTCTCTCCATTTGACCTTAACATCTTTGATATTCCTTGAATGTACCTGATACAGCTCCAGAATGCAGTATGCATGCAATCCTAACGCAAAACACTATAAGTATGCAAAACTATAAATTAGTGGTATGAAATGGTGAGAATATGCTATGAGATAAGGCTAAATGGATGATAAATGCATGCTAAAAGCGTGTAAAATATAGACATACCTCAAAGAACAAGAGAAAACCCTACTTGAGAGACACACTCTCTAAGAAAAGGAAAAGAGACAACTTTTTACTTAATGATTGCTTCCATAAATGAAAGGAGTAGCTTGCCTTTTATAGGCTTACAATTAGGATTACTAATTGAAAATTAAGACCTAAGTCAATATTAGACAAGGCTTGAACTTAGGCCCATTACATAAATTAACCTAAAGATAAACCAAAGAAAGAAAAGACAAGTCTTAAGCAAAGTAAAGAAAAGGAAAACATTTGTAAAGTTTTTCCTTGAAGATTGAATCATATCTCTTATGTGCTCAAGCTTGTCCTAAATATTTCCAAGTTAAGCACACAAGGGAGAAGAGATATGATGCTTTAGACTTTTCGAACCTCGTTAAAACCCTTCTCTATAAAAAACCAAAAACAGGAAAACTAGGGGTAGGGAAAGAGTGTCTTACTTCACCTAAAGTCTTGGAGGGTTCCTCACTAATGATGAGTGAGGACACATGGAGCTTTGCTCCCAAAACTTAGTGCCCATGGACCCTCGGTCTTGGCTTAATTGTGACTCGTCTTGTCTGGTTTGGTCTTGTCTCAATCATGGGATGGCTCGGTGTTGATGAATGGCTCTCTTGGATCTTTCCACTTGCTCCATTCCATCTTCTCAACATCTCTAAGTAATAGGGTCAACGTTGGTCCATAGCTTGCTCCTTCCCAGACCATGGTGTTGTTGATAGGTTCCGATGTGATAACCACATCATTCCCTCCCCCTTGAAGAGGTTTGGACCACCAAACAATCATGGTACCTACACCACAATAGACCAACTCAAGCTCATAGAAGGAAGAAAAAGAGTGAATCTTACCTTGGAACTTGTACGGGTAGGGCCGATGTAGTATTCTTTTTCCAGCCCGTGTGAAAGCAGTTCCGCTTTTGCCCAGACATGAGACGATTCTTCTCTGTGGAATCTACTCAGCTTGGTTAGGGAACTTAAACCATTTCCCAAGATAAAGAAAAGCCTTTTCCTCTCTTTGGTCTCTTTGCAACCCAACGCGTTCCCCATGACTCCCGAAAGGACTCCAAATCTCGTCAAAAAGCTTCCTCATGACTTCATCTTTAGTAACCTACCTCGGGTCACCCACTCCATCTCGGGACTGAAATGTCAAGCTCAAGATAGGGGGCTCAAGAACTCTCCAGATTTAGGCCTAAGCCGAGTAGGATTATGTGCATTTAATCCTACGGTAACTAGGATTATGTGGATTTAATCCTAGGATGATAAGGATTATGTGGATTTAATCTTTATCAGAGGATAATGTGGATTTAATCCTCATTTGGTTAGGATTATATGGATTTAATCCTAACGGAGTTGGTCTACCAATTAGGATTATATAGATTTAGCCCTAATATATTCGTAAACCGAGTGAGATCTTGTGGATTAGATCTCGATGGACTTTGTTGTTCGGATCCTGAGATATTGGATTCCGATAGACTTAGTCGTTTTATGACCACATTGGATCTTGCGATATTACATCCTGAGGTTGTTGAGAAACCAAGTAAGAATGATGTTGAGCTCGATTAATAGCCCACGGGTTGCAATTTGGGTAGATTAATCGGAGAATTAACCGTTTTGGAACCAATTACGGGATAATTTGGTTCTAAAGAAGTTAATTATGATTTGTGGGACGAGGGTTGAAGAAATAATTTCGACGAAGAAATGACTCAAGTATTTTGGGAAGTTTAGCGGAATCACTAAATCGAGAAGAAGAGTTAATCGAAATCATATGAGTTGGTTAATTAAAATCGGTTTAGTAATTGATTGGTTTAATTTGATTAAACCATAAAATATCTTCTTCTTCTTCTCCAACCTTCTATACTCTTATTCCTTATCTCAATTGGGAGACATTGTGCTTGAGCTAGAGTGAGAGAGAATGAGAGAAAGAAAAGAGATCTAGAGAACTTGGAGAAAGAAGAAGAAGAGAAGGGGAAAGGGCTTGAAAAATAGAGTTTTGGAGTTAGATTCAGAGGTCCGATCGGTGAATCAAACAAATCAGTTTTGAGGTAAAAAGTTTTGTGTAAGTTCATCAATCTCTTATCTAGCTATCTACCAAAGGGTTTGTCAATTGGTTGAGTAATTTGGAAGATATGATGTTTCTCCCAAAACAGCTCTATTTAGAGCAATCCGCATTGGGTCTGGTTTGGGAGAGTGTTTGGACACCCAAATATTAATGGATTGAGCTGAATATTGGTAGATACCCTCTTGATAGTCCTATCTTAAGATTGACTAGAGGGATTGAAGTTTTAATGGCTAGATTAAGAGATATGATCGGATGAGTAAACTCTATTTTTGTGAAGGGAAATCCGAAATTTCAGTTTGACTAGTGAGTTTAAGGCTCTTGTGGTGAATCTCTTGAAACATTTTGGTGCACTATCTTGGCAGGCTTCTATTAGATACCTTTGTGGTGTGTTTGTGTGCCAAGAGGAATCAAGTTTGAGATTCAAAGCAATGTGTTGGTTTCTCCGTTTAAGAAGCTTTATCGAGGTGAGTGCGTGACCGTAGCTTAACTATGTGATCATTGATTTTTTGTGATTGATGTGTGCTTAGGAACTAGACCATTTGGGTGTGATTCATGGCTTGTGCATGTTGTGTGTTGTTTGTGTAATGGAGCTCTATTACGGTTTGTGTTGGTTGTTAGTAAGTTATATTTCGATTGTGTTAACTCTTTGATCATATGTGTGTATAGCTGTGGGACGGGATGATCGCCTCACTAAGCATTATCAATGCTTACGCGCCTATTTTGGTACAGGTAAAGAGAATTCTTAGGATCGCGGAGCTCGTGGAACCAAGGCGGAAGGAATGGGATGATATAGGTGGTATAAGGGTTCTTTGTTAGATGTTGTTTTATATACTTGAAGACGTGCATCTTAGTGATGTTTTGTGGTTATAATGTTTGGTTGTGGTATGAAGCCATTGTTGTGTTTGAAATTTTAGGGTTGTAGGACAGGGTAGGGGATCGATAGATCCACTGGGAGATCGATTGACCCTTAAGGGCCATTTCGACCAGCGTTTTAAGGGGGTCGAGATCGATTGATACTCAAAGGAAATCGATCGATCGTTATGGGTCATTCTTGGCCAGGAATTTTGTTAGGGGGTAAGATTGACCGATCCCATGGGGGATCGATCGATCCTGAAAGGCCAATTTTGGTCGGTTGTTGTTAGAGGTTTGAGATCGATCGATCCTGAGGGGTCATTTTTGGTCCGGATTTTTATGAGGGGTCGAGATCGACCGATCCTATGGGGGATCGATCTATCCTGAATGGTCAATTTTTGACCGGTTGATTTTAAGAGTTTGAGATCGATCGATCCTCAAAGGAGACCGATCGATCCGTAGGACAGACCGATCGATCCACAGGTGGGATCGATCGATCCTGTTGTTTTTATTTAAGCCTTAGAAGATAAGTCCATTAGGTTGGGTGAGGTCTAAGTAAGGAACAATTAGTATTAAGTATCAGACTTATTGAAGTAGTTAATCCGTGTATAGCGTTTTAAGTAAAAAAATTTCAAAATTCTGAGTTTTTATCGTTTTTCGCGCGCTTTTGTTTCCGTACTCGGGATGGGTTGTCGCACATTGTAATCACATTCTTTTCACATAATTCGGAGGTAGCGAAATCCGGTGAAGATATGGGCCATTTGCTAGTAAAACGATCCTTTTCTGGTGCCTCCGGACCACCAGAATTAAGTGATGACATCAGAATTTTTGGTACTTCTGTCATCCCTAAGCATATGTCTTGACCACTAGAAGCGATCCAATCCAAGACATAGAATCTCAGGATAATCCTCCTCGACAACCATTCCTTAGACTCTCCTCCCCCGATTACCATAAAAGCCAACCCGTTAGACCAAACAAACCAAAAACCAGCCGAATCAAACTCTCATACCCAAATCTAATGCTTCTCAGATGTGCCAACAACCAAGGCCCATAACCTCTTGATACCGAGATAATCAACCACAACATTAACACCCAACGAATCAGAGTCCAAACCAAAATCAATTTCCAATGGAACTAAATCATAAAGACCCTAATAACAGGCCACTTGCCACTAAAAATACCAAAAATCTCCTCATCTGTACCACCATAGAGCGAGATCAAGCCTACCGTGTGAACTCTATCCGTTAACCCGAATTGAGAAATAGGGACCGATCGATACGATCCCAAATCGCAGACCAAACCTCAACCAATTGAGGAAGAGACGCATATAGTGAAAGAGCATGAACAAAATGAAGTTTTCCTCCAGCCGTGTTAGGCTGCACCGGAAGGATTTCTCTCGGCGGCTCCCTCATCATCAAAGTTCGGCCTAAGGAGAGAGCATTTTCAGTTTTTTTTTTTTTTTGTTATTTACTCTGAAAGTAGATTTTTTTGTCAACATTTATTTTATGTTATTTACCGTTTTATTTACTTTATGCATCTTAGTAGCAATAGGAACCAAAGCCCCATATCTCTATTTCGTTTAGATTATATTTAGACTTGTATTCTCTGTGTGTTATTCTCAATCTCTGTGGATCGATCCCGTATGTACTACAATTACATTGACTGTGCACTTGCGGTCACATCGGGTTAAACTCTCAAGAAAACTCGGGTGAAACCTGGTGAGAGCCAGAAATACCTCCTATCAGGTAGCTAGATCTATTAAGAGCTATTGAACGTGTATTAAACTCTAAAACTTTGATCCCATCATCGACCACTACTCTCGTGGTCTAAAGGATCTACTTCCTTATCTCTCTATGGGTTATAGAAGAGACAGGGTTTTGAACCATAAAGCAATAAACTAAAACAAAAAAAACTAAATAACTAAAGCAACAATCAAAGCATAAACATAAACATAAAAGAAGTAAACCTAGAAAGAAGAACTCTTTTGATATATATGAAAGTTGCGGGCTACAAAAAGTCTAAGCTTGTGGGAAGTTGTTTATGAATGAGATTACATGTGTTTATATAGTACTAGGGCTTTTAGAACAAACCAATTCGTGCCCCTAATATTTCTAGAAGATTAAAACCCGAAAATAACAGTTTGCCTTATCTTGGATCGCGTAAATCTTTAATTTTCCATTTTCTTAGGGGCAAGCATCGATCCTATCTGCTCGATGCTATTGCTCGATATGGATCCTTGGAAGTGCATCGACCAAGCCTGGTCGATGGCTTTGTTCGGAGACAGACTGCGTGGACCTGGTCTGGTTGATGCCATTAGCCGATGCCTTGTCCTGAGATTGCATCGACCCAGTATGGTCGATGGTCCTTCTGTGAAGATTCTAAGGAAGATTTCCGTGATGTCCTTTGCCAAAAAACTAGCTCTCAATTCCTCATGGCTTCTTAGTGCTCTTAAACACTCTAAACGCATTGGTTTTGCTCCAAGTACCTAGAAACACATAAACACATGTAAATGCACTAAAACTACCCTAAATGCTAACTATAACATATGAAACTAACCTATATGAATGCATAAAACCATGCAAATAATGATGCTATCAACTCCTCCACACTTATCCTTTGCTTGTCCTCAAGCAAACAAAAGCTAAGCAAGGTGAAGTAATCCTAAAAATAACTATAAAGATAAGGAAAGTGGACATGCACCTTGTGTCATTGTTGTGCTAATGCTTTTCATCTTAGTGGAGGCGGGATGATCTATAATATATTTCATGTACTTCACCATAAACATAGCAACTTATTTTAATTCAAACCGCTTTTCCGTTGAACCTAGATTCCTCATTGTTGAATCCTCTTTTATTCTAAGCATGATATCTCGACTTGAGAGTATTGATTAAAGGATATGAACACTTACTCTTTCAGATTTCTATAAGCTCAAGACATTACTTGGTATAACTCATTTCCTCTCCCTCTTCTCACTTCAAGGTAGATCGATTTCTCTCTACTTTTCTAGGGTACCATTTTATTTTTTCTATCGATCGTCTTTTCTTTTCAACTCTTTTCTTTCTTTAGGAAAAGTTTCCATGAGACGCGAATGTTAAAAGTGGTAGCTTCCAACGCCCGGTTCACTTATTTCTTACCTATATCCTTTTCTTCATTTTTTTAAAATTTCTTAATGAAGGGAAGGAAGAGGGTAATTGTACTCACTTAGATATGACTTGCTGGGTCTAATACATAAGGTTTGTTACACCTTCTTTCACAGGTTTCACCTGAACGCTACTAGAGAGTAGTCTCAAGAGTTTAACCCGATAATACCGCAAGTGCACAGTAATGTAGTCGTAGTACGTACGAGATCGATCCACAGAGACTGAGAATAACTACATAGAAAATACAGGGATAAATATAATCTAGGTGAATTATAAAGCTTTGGGGTTTGTTTCTGAGTCATAAGATATGTAAAATAAATAAACGATAAACAATAAATAACAAAAAATAAATAAAAGTAATTAAAAAATATTAAAACTACCAAAGTAATAGATAAAATAAACTATAGCGTAAATTAAATTATAGAAAATAAATTGCATAAAATAAATTACATAAATTAAATTACAGAAATTAAATAATGTATATTAAATTGCAAAAAATAAATTGCATAAATGAAATAGCAGAAATAAAATAACTTGTAAATTAAATGACATAAATATAAAATAACTTAAGTAAATAACGATTAAGCAATAATAAAAAAAATGATCCCAAGGGTAAATGGGAACGAATCCAGGAAATCTTTTAATATGAGAATGATGTTCTTTAACCATTTTGTCGATATATATCGGTCTAGAGATTTTATATACAGATTAGTCCACCCTCATGGTTTGCTAATTCGTCTGTAAAGTCCACTCTCGTGGTGCTTCACAAGCATTGAGAACGATCTCTAATAACCGGCTTGACTAACAAATGTAACTCTATAGAGTAGCCAAGCTCTTGCATGCTTTGTTCCCAGATCATAATTCACTCTCGTGACATCAAGATTCTAAGATGTTAAATTAACTTGATCAGGACTAATTTAGATAAGCTCATAAGTAATAATAGATTTATTGATTAACTATGATTCCAAGTATGTAGATCTGAAACTTCTACCCACTATTGTGGTTCATGGAATAGTCTAGAAAACGTTAAAGTTGCTAGCTTTAATTCCGGTTTGTGTTTCTTTTAGTCGAGGTTGGTAGATCCTTATTTCCTACGTTGTGTGCTTGTCTAAGGTGTTAGTTAGCTTCTGTTCTTTGGTGTTTAGGTTGTGTTAAGTCTTGTTGCTCATTAGGTCTTGCAAGTTTCAGCTTTGTTTTGTTTCTTTGCTAGTTTGTATCGGTTTTTGTGCTTTTTGTGTTTAGGATGTTAGTTTTGGTTTCTTTGTTTAGTATGCATGCTAGGACATATTTTGGTTTGTGTCTTGTGTTCAACCTCCATTAATTTCAGTAGTAAGCTTCTTGATTTGGTCCTAGATAGAAGAGGGTGTTTTACAAAAAGGAGAAAGTCTTTTGTTGTATAATTTGCTTTATTCCTTTTACTTTTAGTATTGTGTCGCTTTTTGGCCAGCTGGGTGTGTGGTCCTTACTAGATATTTTGAGCAATTAAATTTGAATTTTAGGGTGTTAGTAATGATATGTCTATATTTTACAGGATTTGAGCATGCATTTATCATCCATTTAGCCTTGTCTAATAGCATATTCTTGACATTTGTTTCCAGGTTTGCATAGTTAGAGTGTTTTGCATTAGGATTGCATGCATATTGCATTTTTGAGCTGTTTCAGGTGCATTCAAGGGATATTGGAGATGTTGAAGTCCAATGGAGAAAAAAGAGAGTTTAACTCGACCAAAAACTCGAATGGAGACTGACTCTAGCAAGCAGGTCGAGTCAGCAGGTCGAGCCAGTGCATTCTGCACCAAAAACTGCACTTTGATCCCAGCTCTAACAGGCAGGTAGAGCCTCTTGATCGAGTCCACCATAAAAATGCCATCTTGAAGTTTTCTCGCCTAGCTCGACCACCCCTGGTCGAGCGACCACGTCAAGCCCAAGATAAAAGAGGCGTCTTGAAGTTTTTGGACCCAGCTCGACCACCCATGGTCGAGCTGGCTCATCGAGCTGAGCATAAAGGTGGCATCTTGAAGTTTTTGGACCCAGCTCGACCACCCATGGTCGAGCTGGTTAATCGAGCTAAAGAATAAAAATGCAGTCTTGAAGTTTTGGCCCAGCTCGACCAAGGCACTCGACCACCCTGGTCGAGTGCACCCCCGAATTTAGCTATTTTGTCTTTTTGTGATTTAGGGTTTCACCTAAGACTATAAATACCCTGTATTAATCTAGGATTAGGGAGAACTCGTTTTTAAGCTTTTTTCATCTGTTCTTGCTTCCTGGATCCTATAACTTTGAATCTACTTGTTATTTTTGTTTGAATCTTTCTAATCTATCTATTCTCTTCTTTATCTTTCTGATTATGCAAGTTTTTATGATTTCTGGGTTTGTGATTTTGATGTTCTTCATGTGTTCTGAGTAGTCATTAGGGTTCTTAAAGATGGGATAGATTAGGTGTGGAATCTTGGTCTCCTGGGTGGTTTAAGTGTAGATTGCTTGATTTCCCTTCTGGATTAGTGTTCTTAATGCTAATTACTCTCTGATCAATTGGAAATAAAACTTAGGTATTTTCACACCCAGAAGGTGTTTGATGAAATGCCTGACAGAACTAATTCCAGATATTTACATTCCTAGCCGAAGGGATTAGTTGTCTAGGGTGTTTATTGACTTTAATAAGCTGAATCTTAATGCCTGCTAATCTAGATTTCGCTAAAGGGATTTAGGTCTGGAACTGGATTAGCTTGAGGTTACTTATCATGGGAATGAACTTAACTATTGATGAGTTTATTGTCTAGGAATTAGCTCTGCTTGAGTTTTGTTAAACCGCCTAGGTAGATTAAGAGGATACACTAAGTCAATAACCCCATCCTTAGGAGCTTCTCCTGCTTGATTGATTTTTGTTTTACTGCTTTTGCTAGTCTCTGTTAGTAACTATCGTTTTATTGGCCTATGTTAGTTTCTATTGTTAGTTTCTGTTATGCTTTTGATTATTGCTTCCTTAGGTTGTTAGTTTCACATCCTATACCACTTGGCTTGACTGAAACTGTTTGATTGCATCCTTTCTGGTTAATATCGCACCCATTTGGATTGATATCTTATTGTGCTACAATGACATGATAGTTCAATAGAAAATTAACGATATCAAGTAACTCCTTTAACGCGTGCCTATTTCATTTAAGTTCACCGCTCAAATTTAAATTTTCGGTTGTCATTTAATTACCGGTTTGAGAGTCTAAGCTATTTTTGGTTTTTGTGTGTTGTTGTGTTGCGAGGTTTTTGTACTATGGCGAAGCCTCCTGACATAGTTAAGCTTCTAAACAACATCCAAGCTCAGCTCCAACAACTTGGAGATAGACTTAATCGGGCAGAATCGCCGAGACAACACCGAGAGCCCCCACCGGTTCAAGCGTCCGTTAGAGACGATGAGTTTGATGATGGTGGATTCCGATCTTCTAGAGAAGTGATGCTGAGACCAAGAAGAGTTGATGAAGAGAGATATGATCGAGATTATCCTAGAAACCATGCCTTAAAACTCGAGCTTAAAGGCCCTAGATTCGCAGGAAAGGATAAACCTGAAGCTTACCTTGCTTGGGAGCGAATAATGGACCGTACCTTCACTTGTAATGACTCTAAAGAGTCGTAGAAGATCTCATATGTTGTTTCTATGCTTACCAACCATGCTCTAATTTGGTGGGATCGAGAAATGGCCATGAGAAAAAGGAATAAAGATGATCCGATTCGGTCGTGGGAGGTTATGAAGTTTATGATGAAGAAGCGTTTTGTTTCCCTTTATCATTGCCGTGAGCTACAAGATCAACCTAGAAAATTTCTTCAAGAGAGTAAAAGAGTTGAGGAGCCTCAAGTGATGAGGAAGATCACAACCCCAATCGACCCATGGTAAACCACAAGAGCACCACTGGATATACAAGGAATCAGTCCAAACAACGACGACATCTTTAAGAGTACCATGGAAAGCAAGGTATCCGTGACTAAAGAGAAGCCTCAAGAAGGTGATGCGAGTCTTGAAAAGGAGGTCAATTATTCAGATGAGGAAGTTGTAAGTTCTAGTCCGATTATTAAGAGACGGTCCGCAAAAGCACCGAGAGAGCTAGACCGGTCCGAGGGTGAAATCACGAAGGATGCACCAGTGGTTTTACCTTTTATTCTAGGTCTGGAGATTGTTCCTTATGATATCAGTGTTAAAAGGGCAGCATGCAACCTCGTAGGTGAAACTAAGTTACGGGAATACACTCTTACTAACCCTGTGAAAACGAAGACAGTAGCAGCTGAGGGTCCTACGGTTTTTCATAAAGGTAAAACGGGCCATAAGAAACAAATTGCTGAAAAGGAGTACTTCCAAGGGCCTAAAGTAAGTAATAAAATTGAGGACTATTACGCTAGATGTTTTGTACTGAAAGAGAATGGGTCAAGATTGCAATTTCTCGGGACTCACCTTTCGTTGGTCTAATCTGCAATTCCATGGCGTAACACGTATGAGATTAAGGACTATTACGCTAGATGTTTTGTACTGAAAGAGAATGGGTCAAGATTGCAATTTCCCGGGACTCACCTTCCATTGGTATATTCCACAATTCCATGGCGTAACATATCCGAGGACGTGTTCGAAGATGAGCTACTATCTACCTCTCCACTTCTTGCAGATATCAAGACCCTCCTCATATGAGTCTGCTTGAGGAAAGAAAGGACAGTAGCATTACAAAAAATTTGCCTAGGAGAGGAACACTCCCAATCTCCACGGAATTAAAGTTGTTCAGTTTTGAGTACTCTAGGGATCTGAATCTTGGAAGGCATTTTGCTGGGCATGGTATTAGGTCTTCTTACTTGTCTTACACTTATGGAGACTTCTTTATCCTGGGAATAAAACTATGCCTATCTCAAGGATCCAAGATATAGCTAGTAGAGAGAATGGTGCATGTAGGGAGACTAACGGATCCTTTCGGTAACAAGAGAATCTTTTGTGTGAATAAGAAGAATGAACATGATCTTGAGTTGAGGATACTGATTGAGATTTGCGGTGATAAGGGTCTTAAGTTTAGCAAGTTCAAGCCAAGGGAACATCTACATGGGTCACACTCTCTTACGGTTCTCAATCCGAAACCACGGCGGTCATTGCCGAGAGCCTTGTCTTTGAGGCAACCCAGGGAACATTTTGGGAGTTCACCCTTGCTAGTATGAATTGGTCTTATAAGGTGTTATCTCTCCTATCAAGCACCAAGGCCAACAAAGCTCTCCTACTTGGCGCCACTTACGGAAGAAGACCGAAATTTTGGTCCGAGAGCTTTTTGAATGGGTTATTATATCATGAGTTGAGGGTTTCACTCATCTCTATTCCTTATCCAACTTGATTCTAATGCCCTTGCATCCAGCTGAGAAGAATGATGAAAGAATGACTGCTAACACCGAGAGCATGAAGAGATTCTTTGAGGAAATATGGGGTCAAAATGAGAAAAAAGTCGGGCTACTTGAGAGTCAATTTACCCAAATAAAGTTAAGGGAATTTTCGCATCTTACGGATTGGGATTGGAAGCGTAAGACATCCGAGTGTTGGTATAAGAACATGCACAAATCTCGTCCGCATGAAAATGGACCATTTGACGTAACCGAGAAGGACCTTGACCGAGCCAACCACTACATGTTTCAAGGTAAGTCTCATCCTCTTTCTACATTCTATGAACCTGAGTTAGCCTCTTGTGGTGTAGGTACCATGGTTGTTTGGAAGTCCAAACCTTTCCAAGGGGGAGGGGATGATGTGATTCTCACATCGGATCCTATCACTACTTTAGAAAGATGTGGACCAGACCTTGGATTGGAGATGCTCGTACCACTTGAGGATGCTAAGAAGAAGGAATGGAGCATGAAGGGAGACCCAAGAGATCCATCCAACATGATCGTGCCATGTTCTAAGACCTAAGACCGAGACAAGACCACATGGACCAGCCTGGACCTGACAAGCACATTTCAAACCAAGAGCTCATGGACACCTAGCTTTAGGACCAAAGCTTCATCTGTCCTCACTCATCATTAATGAGGACACCCTCTCAAGACTTTAGGTGATTAGGACACTCTTTTCCTACTAAAGTTTTCACACTTATGGGTTTTACTAGGAAAGACTTTTAACGAGGCTCGAAAGATTTAAAACATCACATCTCATATCCCTTGGGTATTTGACTTGAAAATCTCTATGACAAGCCCAAATACTCAAGAGATGTGATCCTATCTCCAAGGAAGACTCCTACATTTGTTTTCCTTTTCTTTTACTGCTTAAAGACTTGTTCTTTCCTTTTGGGTTTATTTGATGGGTTTATAAATGTGTAAATAGGCTTAAGTATCAAGCCTTCTCTCAATTGGCTTAGGTCCCGTTTATCTTTTTTTCCCCTAATTGTAACCCTATATAAGACAAAATACCCTTCTCATTAATGTAAGCAATCATTTACAAAATATCTAAGGTTTCCTTTGTCTCTCATCTCTAACCTAGCTAGAGTGAGAAAACCCTAGAAGCTTTGAGGTTTGTCCTCCGCTTGTAGGTGGCTGTATCAAGGGATTATCACCTCCCTTGTGGTGCCCTTCACCTCCGTCACGGTTTCTTCACCATCGTTCACCACCATCTCCGCCGCTTGTTTCTCGGTTTGAACCAAATCGCCGTGAAGTTTGCTCCACCACTATATCCGCCAGTTCTTTGCTGCTCTTGTTCGTGCCCCTTGGTTCTCAAATTCTTCTCCACCATCTCCAATGTCCAGCCACTCCCAACTCAGCCACCTTCATCCGCGCAGTTCATCAAATCCTCCCCAGATCTCCATTCTCGCCGTTTGATAACTTTGTTTGCCCTCTACCCCTCCTTGAGTTTGGATCGGTCTTCTTCTTAGGATTCTAGGCGTGTATCAGATCTACTCACTCATAAATCCGAGGGTGATGGTAGTATATGAGGAAGAAGATATAATTAAACAAGAACAAAGCAGCAAATAAAGTAAAAAAATGATAAAACGAAGAACTAATGAAATTGCATAACAAAACTTAAGAACAAAAAGTGTTTTATGAGTTTTCTCTCTAAGCGGTGGCTCTAAAAAGTGTGGAACATGTGTGGAAAAGGGTGGAACCATTTCTAATAAGTACACATATGTTTATATAGTATTAGGATTTATAGGAGCAAAGAGGCCGAGCCCCTAAAGTTTTTAGAAGCCCAAAACTCATAAATATCAAGCTGTCTTCGTCTTGGATCGCCAGATCAGCAATTTTTCTTTTCTAGCTAGGAGAAAGCATCAGGCGTGCACAGTCGATGCACTAGGTCAATGTGATTCTCATAAACCGCACCTGGTGTGCACGTCGATGCATTGTGTCGATGTGATTCTCAGAAACTGCACCTAGCATGCACAGTCGATGCACTGGGTTGATGTGATTCTCAAAAACTACACCTGGCATGCACGGTTGATGCACTGGGTCGATGTGATTCTCAGAAACTGCACCTGGTGTGCACAGTCGATGCATTGGGTCGATGTGATTCTCAGAAACTGCACCTGGCGTGCATAGTCGATACACTGGGTCGATGTTTGGCTGTACAGCTCTAAGAGAATCTTCCGTGATCGTACGTAATCCATGTCAAGTAACTCGAACGTCCTCACGGCTATTCAAGGCTCTAAAACACTCCAAAAACATGTTTTTAGTTTATATGATTACGTAAAAACATGTAAATATGAGCTCTATCAACTCATCCACACTTATCCTTTGCTTGTCCTCAAGCAAACAGAAGCTAAGCAGAGTGAAGAAATCCTAAAGAATAATAATAAAGATAAGGATAGTGATACACGCCTAGAAGCACCAAGGAAGAACTCGTTCCAACTAAAGGAAACTAAAGAGCCAAACGGACCCAAATGAGCACGTGTAAGAGATCCGTGAAGATGGAAACGGTGGTGAAGGTTGGGTGGAGATGAGTGATGTTGGGGATGATTATAATGAGAGGGGCTTAAAGATGGAACGCGGTGAAGAGATCTCAGCTTGGAACCCACAGACTGAAAGAGCAAAGAACCGATGGAGGATGGAGCTGGAACCCGGATGAAGTTCACCAGAAATAACAACGGTGGTGGATGGTGGAGTGAAGCAAAGGTGGATGATGAAGGCACCACAAAGGGGATGGATCTCCCTTTGATACAGCCACCCCAAAGATAGAGGACTAACCTCAATACTTAAGAGAAACCCTAATCTCCAAGATTAGACAAGTTGAGACTTTTTACTAAAATGTTGCTTGATTCATTAATGAAAAAGAGTTATGCCTTTAAAGGCTACAAACTAGGGCATATTATGTTCTTAATGGGCCCAAGCCAAATTAGAACAATTTTGATACTTGGACCTAAGACATTAAAACACTTAAGTCACAAATAATCCCAATAAAGCACATGTCTCAAAGCAACACAAAAGAAGCGAAAAATAAGTGTAATGATTTTCCCTAAAGATAAGATCATATTCCTAATCTATCAATCTTGTCATGAGTGTTTCCAAGTTGATAAATTAAGGAGGTTGGAATGTGATGCTCTAAATCTTTCTCGCCTCGTTAAAACCCTTTCCTAGTAAAAACCCGGTGGGATACCTAGGAGTAGGGAAAGAGTACGATACTCACCTAGAGTCTTGGGAGGTCCTCACTAGTGGTTAGTGAGGACATGTAAAGCCTCACTCCTAAGGGTACATGTCCGTGAGCCTTCATGACTCACTTTGGATTCGAACCGCTTCATTGGCTGTTATCTGGTCCGGGGTTAGTTCTGTGAAGTCTCCGAGTCTTGTGGCTAGGTAAGGGCATGATGAGCTGATCCTTAGAGGTCCTCTCCATGCTCCACTTCATCTCTTCAGTAGGCTTGATCAGCTCCTTAACCTCGCGTCTTTGGTTTAGCCCTTCATGACCCGCGGTGATGGAAATGATCATGTTGATGATTGTATCATTCCCTCCCCCTTCGAAAGGTTTGGACCTCCAAACAGCCACATTACCTACACTAAAAGAGACCAACTCAGACTCATAGCAGGTAGAAAGAGAATGAAACTTACCTCGGGGTTGGGTGTTGTTGGAGCGGTAGCAGAGTTTCCCGATACTCTCAAAACTGTAGTACCGCGGGGTGAGTTTGTGCTTCTTCTTATACCAACACTCGGAGGTATTAGGCATCCAAGTCCATCCTCCAAGATGAGAGAAAGCTTGTCTCTCCTTCAGGTCAGAACGCATCTCAAATGGCCCAGACTTCTTCCACAATGACTCCAAATTTCCTCAAGAAGCTTTTTTAGGGTCTCGGCATTAGAACCCTTTTCTTGGCCACCATTCTCAGTGGGGTGTAATGTCATTAAGCTCAAGGAAGGTTTGTACTGTAGGGGGTTGACATCCTCCTTTATACACATCATGATGACCGGTTGACTCGCCTCTTGGCGCATTGACCCCTTCTCAAATCTATCAGACCGGAATTTTGGCCTTCTCCCGTGGAGGACCCCAAGTAGTGGAGCATTGTTGGTCTGGGTGCAAGTCATGAGAGGGGGCACATTAGAAGACCAATCCACACCAGCAAGGTCGAAATGCTCAAGTGGGCTTATGAAGGTCTTAAGGATAAAGCTCTCGATCATGTGGCTCCGTGGTACCACGGTAGGGGACGAAAGTAAATGTGACCCGTGTAATCGATCTGGTGGCTGCAAATTATTGAGCTCAACATCTCTAGTATAGAAATTCTCAATCATACTTCTCAGTTTAGGACCATAAACGTATTGCTTCTTCATACTTAGAGTTATACCATCATCGTATTCCCTCCTTAGGCTCTCTACATGAGAAGCTCTCACTAACATCTCCATCTTGGACCCCTGTGAGGTGCATAGTCTTATTTCATGGATTAAGAACTATTCATAGGGGTAAGATAAGAAATGGAACTCAATACCATAATCCGCCAAGTGTATTCCAGCATTCGGGTCCTTAGGATAATTGATTCGAACAACGTTGACTTCGGAGTGACGTTGAACCAAAAACGCATGGACCATGGCTTAACCGGGAGGTGTTTCTTCCCTTCTCAACCTTGTTCACACGAAGGGAGGTCTCATATCCCAAAATAGTGATGATATATCTGGTGGCTCTTCTTTAAACACACCCTCGAGAGAATCACTTTGCGGTGTAGCAAAATAGACCGAGAGTGATGAAGACTAGTGAAGATGCAATCTTGATTCACCGTTCTTGAGGTCGGAGCACCATACATGACAACTCTCAGCTTCACTTTTCAGCTTAGGCCCTTGGATAAACGCTTCAAAGACTCGCAAGGTTACCTAATTTCCAAACGGACCCATAAGAGCTCTTCCGTGAACTAGCTCCTCCAGTAACTTCTTCTCGACTCTTTGAGGAGTAATCAACTCCATCTTCTCAAACCATTGTAGGTCATATCCATAGGGCTTAGTGTTGGAACCAGGTTCTTGCTCAGCAATATTATCTTTATTGCCCGGTTAATCTTCATATAGACCTTTAAGCACTCTTATTCCCGGGATGGTAGTAAGGTCATGTTCCCAAGACTCCATGTCATTCACAGGTCCTTCTCCTATCTTTTTAAGGCTTTCATCCTCCTCTTGAGGCTTATATTCATCTTGAGGCTCAATTTTGTCGGAAGGAACGATGATCATGACTCTCGGGTGTAGGCATTCCTTAGCATTGTGTTTTCGGCCTCCACAATCAAAACACACTACATCTCGAGTTCTTAGGTCAATATGATCTATCTTAGCATCATTCCCAACTTCCTTTGGGGACTCATTGAGCATGATCTTATCCATAGGTCCAACCGTGAGAGCTTTCCCATCACCAACGAACTTAGAGCCATCGTTGTAGTTTGTACGGTAATGTTATATACTCCATGGTGCACTCGCGGTTGTCTTGGACCGGTAGTAACTTGGAACCTTCCTCTTCACTTGATGTTCCTCACCACTCTTACTCCCTTGAGTAATCTTTCTAGTCTCATTGTGTATCTTACGGTGATAGTAAAGAGAAACATAGTACCTCCCAAAAAGGAACTGGCTCGCCTCTAGTTCTCTTTCGTTGGATCATTTCTCGATCCCACCAAATTATAGCATGGCCGATGAGTAGAAAGACAACATAAAAGACCTTCTCAATCTGCTTATAGTCGTGATACTTGAAGACACGGTACATTCTTTGGTCCCATTCAAGATAAATCTCGGGATCATCATTTACCGCAAATGTAGGACCATTAAGCTCGAGACTTGAGGTATGGATTCTATGATGGTCTCGATCGTATCTTCCCTTATAAACTCTCCTTGGTCTCAGCATCACTTTTCTAGGAGACCGAAACCCAACTTCATCAAACTTATCATCTCTAATGGACGCTTGAGCCGGCGGGAGCACTCGGTGTTGTTTCGGCAATTCTACCCAGTGAAGTCTATTCCCAAGTTGATGGAGCTAAGTTTGTATGTTGTGGAGGAGGTCCAAAATGTCAGGGGTCTTAGCCATGAGCCCTTGTTCACCTCACAAAACACAAGGTGAGGACACCCCCAAGAATCTAGGTGAGTAACATACTCTTTCCCTACTCCTAGGTTTCCCACCGGGTTTTACTAGAAAAGGGTTTTAACGAGGTGTGAAAGGCGTAGAGCATCACAATCCAATATTCATAGAATAATTACTTGGAAACATTCATGACATGTTTAGTTGGTCTAAGACTGTGATTTTATCTCAAAAGGAAAACCATTACAAATGTTTTCCCTTTCTTTTATAATGCTTGTTTTGAGACTTGTTGTCTTTTAAGGGCTTTGCTTCTGGGCTTATTTTGTAAAGTGGAGGGCCTAAGTATCCAGCTTGTGCCTTAATGGGCTTAGGTCCAATCCATTATTCAAGTAACCCTAATTTGTAGTCTTTATAAGGCAAACCCTTCTCATTTTAAAAGCAAGCAATCATTAAGTAAAAATCTCAACTTGTTTCTAGTCTTGGAGGCTAGGGTTCTTTCTTGTCATTGAGGTTGGTCCTCTGACTTAAGTGTGGCTGTATCAAGGGATTTACAACTACCTTGTGGTGCCTTTCACCCCCACGGATTGGTTGAAGATAAGTTCATCTACAGGTTTCGCGAATCCACTTTAAGGGTATCCGAACGCAAGGTCTTGCTACCAAACCGTGACATCACCTAGTTGATTATCCACACAACATGCGTTTCATGCCTGGTTAAGAGTGGGATTTCAACACAGCTGCACACCGTCGAGTTTACACCACCAGTACACGCCCTTCTGCCGCCAGGGCCGGTAGCAGTCACGATGCGTCAGGCACTCATGGAAGTGCGAGATATTACTTTGAGCCTTATGACGGACCAATCTCCTCAAAACCATATCGCCATTACCATGAGAGCCTCCGTCTTCTCCAACAATAGAACAAATGGCAGGACAAGACAATCCATAAGCTAGTGGATGGGATGGAGAGTATGTAGCTTGAGATTAAGAGCCTCAAGGCCAAGATCACTGGATCGAGTAGCCACACCAAAGAAGAAGAGTCACAAACCGTAGCTGACTCAGAGGACGACATGCCGAAAGTACCATATTGCCATTCAGTCCATGACATGTCGAGTTCTTCTAGAGCCCATTAGGATGCACCACGAGCATCATCGTATGAGGCACGCCGACGAGGCAACCGCCATGCAACACGTCCCCTTTCGAGCAACCCTTCAATGTTGCTAGGCACCTCGGAGTCTACTGATTTTTAGTAAGACATATCTTTTATTTTAATTTCATTTTCGTTATTTTCTATTCTTTTCATGTATCGTTTACCGAGCATTGGAAGCAACCACTTTCAATGTTCGCGTCTCAAGAAAACTTGTCCTAGAAAAGAGCCTAAGAGAAAAGGCGATCGCTAAAAAAAATAAAATGATACCCATGAAAAATAGGGAGAAATCGATCGACCTTGAAGTGAGAAAAAGAAGAGGAAATGAATCGTATCAAGACGACCTTGAACTTACAAAAATCCGAAAGAGTAAGTGCTTACGTCTTTTGATCATTAATTCCAAGTTGGGACTTCACGCTTAAAAATGAATAAGGGGGATCAACAAAGAACAGTCAAAGCTCGATGATGAATGTGGCTCCGAATTAAGGTAGCACGCTATGTTTATGGTGAAGTACATGTAGTACGTTAGTTCTACCTCGTTAAGTTGAAGGATATTAGTACGATAAGATAATGTAAGGTATTGTTTAATATAGATATTGTGGAACCTCTTCACTTGCTTAACCTTTGTTTGCTTGAGGACAAGCAAAGAGATAAGTCTGAGGGAGTTGATAACACTCATATTTACAAATTTCCATACATTCATATAGGTTATTTTCATAGGTTTAAGCTAGTATTTAGGACTGTTTTAGTGCATTTGCTTGTGTTTATGTTTTGACAGGTACTTGGGACAAAATCAATGATTTAAGAGTGTTTTAGAGCCTGATGGACCCATAATGACTTTGAAGTTACTTGCCCGGCCCAAGTGTATCATGGAGAGACATCTCAAGAGCCTCACAAAGGAAGAATCGACCCTAGCACCAACCAGAAGGGGTTGACGCTCGTCATGGGCAAGCTATCGACAGACAACATCGACCTAGGGCAGTCGATGCTCTTTCTCGGACCCGAACTTCAAGGTGACAACGAAGACCATCGACACAAACATAGAGAAGGATTGATCGATGCTCGTCCTGAGGATCCACATTGAAATAGCAGATTTTTATGTTTATGCTATCTGTCAAATGCCTCAATGCACTATCATGCCATTGTAGTACAGAAAGGTATCAATCCAAATGAGTGCGATATTAACGAGAAAGGATGCAATCAAACCGTCTAAGTCAAGCCAAGCAAGCAGTAAATGGTGAAACTATCAACTAAGCAAAAGGAGATCGAAAGCAATTACAGAAACTAAAAACAGAGTGAAAACAGGGGAAAAACAGAGTAAAGCAGAGATCATAAACAGAGCGAAAACAGAACACAGAAAACAGAGATCAATCAAGAACAAGAGGGTCCTAAGGATGGGGTTGGTCAGTCTTTCCTCCTAATCTAACTAGGGGCTTAACAAAATCTATCTAAGCTAATCCCTAGACAATAGATTCAACAGTAGCTAAATCCACTTTCGTGACAGATAACCTCAAGATAAACTAGTTCTAGACCTAAATCTCTGTAGCGAAATCTAGCTTAGCAGGCACTAAGATTCAATCTATTTAAGCCAATAAACACCCTAGACATCCAATCTCTTAGGCTAGGCATGTAAATCTCTGGAATTAGTTGGTTCAGGGATTTTATCAAACACCTTCTGGGTGTGGAAAAACCTATGATCTAGATTCAATTGATCAGAGAGAAACAAGCATTAAGATCACTAATCCAGAAGGGATTTCGTCTAATCTAATCCTAAGCCACCTAGAAGACTAAGATTCCAAACCTAAACCTAACCCATCCTTAAGATCCCTAGAAAACTACTCACAGATCATGATGAACATCAAACTCAAAAACCCAGAATGAAAATAACTTGCATAACATAAAGATAAGGAAGAGAATATAAGGGATAGAAAGATTCAAACACAAATACTTAGTAGATTCAGAGTTCTCTGATCCAAGAAGCAAGAACAGATGAACATAAGAGCCTCAAAAAAACAAGAATCCCCCCCAGCATCGTCCTAATCTCATACAGAGTATTTATACTTTTAGTTAAAAACCCTAAATCACAAAAAGACAAAATAGCAAATTCGGAGACGGGCTCGAGCAAGGTTGATCGAGTGGATTGGTCGAGTCCGTCAAAAAAACTTTAAGACGGCACTTTTATCTCTGGCTCGAGCAGGTACTCGAGTGGTTCGGTCGAGCTAGGTCCAAGACTGCATTTTTAAGGTCAGCTCGACCAGGGGACTCGAGTGGGTTGGGTCGAGCTGGAATCAAGACTGCACCTTGGGCATGGACTCGAGTAGGGGCTCGGGTGTGGGGCTCGAGCTGGTTGGCTCGAGTGGCGCGGTCGAGCTGGTCCCAAGACAGCTCCTTTGGCTCCGGCTCGAGTGGTTGACTCGAGATGTGTGGTGGTGACCTTGGCTTTCCCTTCTTCCTTCTCTCCATTCGGCCTTAACAGCTTCAATACTCCCTATGTGCACCTAAAATGACTCCAAAATGCAGAATGTATGCAAACCTAATGCAAAATGCTCTAAGTATGCGAAGAACATGCTATTAAACGAGGTTAAAAGGGTGATAAATGCATGCTAGAACAATGTAAAATATAGACATATCAACTCCCCCAAACTTAGTCTTGCCCTCAAGTAAACAGAAGTATAAGCTGGAGGAGAGGTTTGAAAATGGGGATTCAGAACCAAAACATGCTGATATAGTACATGATCTCAATGTCCAAGTTGCTGGTTCTAGAATGCAAAGTATATGAACTCTACTTAAAAACTTTAGTCATACTCTTCACAGCACAATTTCAATTAAATCTCAACCTAGACATGCATTCAAATTTACCATTCCCTTTAACATTCAATTAAGCAGAAACCATGAATCAAGCTATGCACATTCAATGAACTCATTTGGCTAAGGGTAAGGTTAAGAGACAAAGATGGTCCCTTTCATATGATTTGATCAGTTCAGAACAGAGGGGATCTCTCAAGAAAAAGAATGAGTTTCGGTAGAATGCTAAAGGTAAGGACCAACCTATGCATACAAGAATAGACTCTCATCTACCCAACCATACACAAATGACCTTAACCCCTAGTTCTAAACCCAGAAAGTTGTCCTAATTCTACCCTTGACACTTAGGCAATTTTGCCTTGGACTTTTCTTGGATCAGACTCATTTTTTTCTTTTGATCTTGTTCTAGGAGAGGTTCTATACAACTCTAGCGGATTTGAGGTTTTTCTTTTTGGTGGTTCACTACCAGCTTAGGCTTTTCTTTTCTATACATTTTTTTTTTCTCTTTTTTTTTTCAGACTTTAAGCTTTTTGCCTTTCTTTTCTTATTCTTTGCATACTCCCAAATCCTTTACTAGATTAACAAATTTTCAGAACATTCCTCTCCTAAGAACTCTTAACCTTTTTCTTTCATCTTTTTCAAGTTTTCTTTCTTTCTTTTCACAGAACCAAACCTTATTCCCAATGATGAAGATCCCACCTAGTCCTATCTGATTCAAAAATTGTAAACCAGAACTTCATGAGAATCTATCCTTGTCGGCTCAAACCTAACACTTTCTACCAAGCTCATTCAGAAATAGGTCTCACACACACAACAGAGTAATATCATGGCTTGAAAGAAGGCTAGGCTAACGGCATGGTAAAACTGTCCTAATAATGAGAACAGCTACTTGGATTAGCAAGAGTGGCAAATAGGTGAAAGAAAATCCAAGTATGTGTATGGTATCCATGAGTTCAGATGCAGTGCATAGACATGATAATTAATAGTCAAGTTCATGTTCAAATAGATAGAGAATGGTATCAAATCACATCATGCTTCCATTGAGACCTAATCTAGTTGTGCATTCAAAGTATGGTGCAGTCTTACTTCAAGTTCATTAACAATGCATTAAACAACCAGAAACGAGGGCATTGAGACTATATTACCAAATCAGCATGCTTACAAGGTTAATATCATCATAATCCCTATGCATATGCAACAGCCCTATATGAACAGAATCTAAACTCAATCCTAAAATGTGAATGTAACTACATGAACACTCTGTTTTTTTTTTGTAATCATTTTCGAAAAAATTTCTAATGTTTTTGGTTTTTCTATGCCTTAGATGCATGCAGACTCAAATATGCACAGAGTAAAAATAAGAACACAGAAAATAAATCAAACATATCTTAATCCTTCCCCCCAAACTTAAATTACACATTCTCTTGTGTAATAAAAATTTAGAAAGAAGGTTTAAGAAACAACAAAAAGCAAGAAAAAAATGCAAATGATATATACGAGAATGGATAGAACAGGTACCTCAAGGGTTGGAGAAGAAAGAGGGGATTGAATCCTCCATGCTTTCCCGAGTGTAAGCAGCGTGGGAGCTTGACTCGAGGTCGAGCTCGAGCTGGGTGGTCGAGCTGCATGGTCGAGTCAGACGTTGTCGGATTTTGAATTTTGGCGCTCCTTCGCTCGACCACTTGACTCGAGTGGGTCCGATCGAGTCAGACCTTGTCGGAGTTCAAATTTGAATTTGACGCCCCTTGGCTCGACCACATGGCTCGAGTTGGGCCGGTCGAGTCGGACATACCTGCTCTGCCTTCTCCTGAAAACACACAAACAAACCACAAAACAAAAATTAGCAAACTAAACGACGGTTTATCAAGAAAATTAGATCATTATATACAGGGATAGACATGGAACTTCCTCTCAAGTGAGCTTGTTTATAGTCACTAATCTTGACTTCCTGTTTTACTTAAGCAAGGGGAGGTTCATCTAGAGGGATGGAAGTTCCCTCTGGGATGATGTAATCAGTAAGATAGGGTTTGAGTCTCTGCCGATTCACAGTAAACTCTGAGTCACCCTTCCTGATCAGAGTAACCGCTCCATAAGGTGAGACTTCTTTGACTATGAATGGTCCTGACCATCTGGACTTCAGCTTTCCAGGAAATATCTTGAGTCTCGAGTTGAAAAGGAGCATTTGATCACCAGCTTTGAATTCCTTGGGAAGAATCCTTCTGTCATGGAAGGCTTTTGCCCTCTCCTTGTAAACCTTGGAACTCTCGTAGGCATCCAGCCTGACCTCTTCCAGTTCATGTAGATCCAATGCTCTCTTCTCCTGGGCAGTCTTGATATCCAGATTCAAGAGTTTCGTTGCCCACAATGCCTTGTACTCAATCTCTACAAGCACATGGCAAGTCTTGCCATAAAGCAGGTGGAATGGTGTTTTTCCAATTGGTGTCTTGAACGCAGTCCTATATGCCTAGAGAGTCTCATCAAGCTTAGAGGACCAGTCTCTCTTTAAAACTCCTACTATTCTTGCCAAGATGGCTTTGATCTGCTTGTTAGACACCTCCACCTGCCCACTGGTTTGAGGATGGTATGGCGTGGCTACCTTGTGCTTAACCCCATGCTTCTTCTGAAGATTTTCAAAGAGCTTGTTGATGAAATGGGATCCCCCATCACTGATCACTACTCTTGGTACTCCAAATCTGGGGAAGATAATGCTCTTGAACATCTTCAGAACCACCCTTGCATCATTGGTAGGACAGGCTATAGCTTCAACCCACTTGGAGACATAATCAACAGCCACCAAGATGTAGCTGTTCCCATGAGATAGTGGGTTGAAAGGCCCCATGAAATCAATGTCCCATACATCAAATACCTCGACTTCTAGAATTGGGTTCTGAGGTATCTCGTCCCTCCTGCTGATGTTACCCATTCTCTGGCAAGGATCACACCTAGTGATGAAAGCTTGAGCATCCTTGAACATTGAAGGCGACCACAATCCTGCTTGGAGAACTTTCTGTACAGTCTTGAAAGTAGCAAAGTGACCCCCATAAACTGAACCATGGTAGTGCTCCAAAACCCCTTTTACTTCTCCCTCAGCTATGCATCTTCTGTAAAGACCATCTGAACCTCTCTTGTATAAGTAAGGCTCATCCCAGAAGTAATGGTTCACATCCCTCAGAAACTTCTTCTTCCTGTAAGCATCAAGACTTCCAGGGATTTCGCCGCTTACAAGGTAATTGGTAAAATCTGCATACCAGGACAGCTTCCCTTTTATTGCCAAGACAACAGCAATGAGTTGTTCCTCAGGCATGGAATCATCAATTGGCAATGGATCATCTATTCTCATTCTTGATAAATGATCAGCTACTCCATTCTCTATACCTTTTTTATCAACGATCTCCATGTCAAACTCCTGTAGCAGAAGTATCCATCTGAGCAGTCTTGGCTTAGTCTCCTTCTTCGCATAGATATGCCTGAGTGCTGCATGATCTGTGTAAACTATCACCTTGGAACCCACTAGATAGTTTCTGAACTTCTCAAAAACAAAGACAACAGCCAGTAATTCCTTCTCTATTGTTGTATATCTCCCCTGAGCTTTATCAAGTGTTCTGCTTGCATAATAGATCACATGCAGCTTCTTGTCAATTTTTTGTCCCAAAATAGCTCCCACAGCATAATCTGATGCATCACACATGATTTCGAACGGATAGTCCCAGTTTGGTGCTTGGACTATTGGAGCTGAGACCAAAGCTTAATTAATCTGCTGGAATGCTCTCAAACACTCAGAATCAAAGATGAACTCTTGTTCCTTGCATAGCAGCCTAGTGAGTGGTCTGGCTATATTTGAGAAATCCTTGATGAACCGCCTATAGAAACCAGCATGACCCAAGAAACTTCTGATATCCATGACGTTCTTAGGCGGTTGCAACTGCATCATCACGTCAACCTTGGCTCTGTCCACTTCTATCCCATTCTTAGAAATTTTGTGCCCCAAGACAATCCCTTCTCTGACCATAAAGTGGCATTTCTCCCAGTTCAGAACCAGATTTGTCTGCTCACACCTAGTAAGCACCCTGCAAAGGTTCAAAAGGCAGGAGGAGAAAGAAGAGCCATACACGGAAAATCATCCATGAATACCTCCACAGTCTCCTCTATTAAATCCGAGAATATAGAAGTCATGCATCTCTGAAAAGTAGCAGGTGCATTACAAAGACCAAAAGGCATTCTCCTATAGGTAAAAGTTCCATATGGACAAGTGACAGTAGTTTTCTCCTGATCATTAGGATGAATAGGAATTTGAAAGAAACCACTATACCTATCTAAGAAACAGTAATAGGGGTGATTTGCAAGCCTTTCTAACATCTGATCAATGAATGGTAATGGGAAATGATCTTTTCTAGATACAGCATTCAATTTTTTGTAATCAATACACATCCTATGACTAGTGATAGTTCTAGTGGGTATCAGTTCATCCTTATCATTCCTAACAACAGTTATACCTCCTTTTTTTGGAACACAAGGCACAGGAGAAACCCAAGTACTATCAGATATAGGGTAGATGATTCCAGCTTCTAATAACTTAAGAATTTCGTTTTTAACCACTTCCTTCAAATTCGGGTTCAATCTCCTCTGAGGTTCAATGCTAGCATATGATTCATTTTCCAGATGAATTCTATGAGTACACAAGCTAGGTGAAATTCCTTTAATATCATCCAGAGAATTAGGTCCAAGAAAGGCAACTCATCATCATTCAGCATATCATTTACTATGATTGGGTATGTAGAATTAGGTCCAAGAAAGGCGTACCTTAACCCAGCAGGAAGTGGTTTGAGGTCTACCTTAGGTGTTCTAAGTTCTGACCAGCCGCCTAATGCAGAGGAGTCTGGCTCGAGTGGCTTGGTCGAGTCAAGCGTTGAGTATAGTCCAGCTCGAGCAGGTGACTCGAGTGAGACGATCGAGGCTGGTGCTGAGTGGAGTCTGGCTCGACCTGGTGACTCGAGCTGAGCGGTCACGGCTGGCGCTGAGCGAGCACTGGCTCGACCTGGTGACTCGAGCTGGGTGGTCGTGCCAGTGTGTTCTGCAGCAAAAACCTCTGTTTCGACCCCAATCAGATCTTCAAAAACCTCTGACCCTTCCAAAACCTTATGCGAGTCTAAAATCATCACATACCCCAAAGTTTCATCGTGTAAGTACCCATCTTTCCCACTTTTTGTCAAAGCGGTCTGGAGGTGATCTTCCTCATTAAGTTCTTCCAGAAGTTCATCAGCAAGTTGATCCATTTCCTCAATTTAGAAGATCTGTCCTTCTATTTCTGGCTTTCTCATTGTGGCTTTGATGTCGAACGTCATCTTAAAGTCACTCCCAAGATTGAGATCAATCTTTCCCATTCGAACATCGATAACTGCCCCAGCTGTAGCTAAGAAGGGTCTTCCTAGAATCAGAGGATCCCTTGGTTCTTCATCTATCTCCAGGACTATGAAATCTGTAGGTACCTCAATATTTCCAACCACCAGAGGTAGATCTTCTAACATGCCATGAGGAGTTCTAACTGATCTGTCTGCAAGCACCAAAGAGATGTTGCAAGGCTTGTAGTTGCTGAATCCTAACCTCTTAGCCACGGAGAGTGGCATGAGACTGATGGATGCTCCAAGATCACAAAGGGATTTCTTGAAAACTATTGGACCTAGAGAGCATGGTAGTGTGAATGAACCAGGATCACTTAGCTTCTGCTTGATCACCCTCTTCTGAATGATGGCGCTGCACTCTTCTGATAAAACCACCATACCCTGAATCGTCTTGGCTTTCTCATTTACTGCATCCTTCAAGAATTTTTGATATACAGGTAACATTGAAAAGGCATCGATGAGTGGCAGCCTAATCTCTGCTTCCCTGATATGTTTATCAAAAATTGCTTTGTATTTCTCCATTAGATCCTTTTTGAATCTTCTTGGGAAAGGGAGTTTGGGTTAGTAAGGCGGGGAAACAAAGGGTGCCTTCTTTTCCTCTGGAACGATAGGTTTTGCAGTAGGTGGGGGGCTAGCTCGAGTGGGGCACTCGAGCTGGGTGGTCGAGTCATCCTCCAGACGAGTGTCTTGGTCTCCTTTACAGTTTAAATCCTCTCCATCTTCAACCTCACTGTCCTCTGTGACTTTAACTGATTTTTCCCTCTCTGGTAACTCCCTTCCACTCCTTAAAGTGATGGCATTGATGTGAACAAAATCTTTTGGGGTTCTGTACAGCCTTTCCTGGGAGCTGGCCAATAGGCTTGGTGGATAAACTTGATGCAGAGTTGTTCTCCAAGTACTTGATTTTAGAGTTCAATGTCTCAAACTTGCTGTTAAGATCATTGTAGGAGTAGTCCATCTAGGTTTTGACTTCACCAATTCTCTTAGCTATGTCCAATGCACCAGCTGCCTGGCCTTATAGAATCTGTTGCAGCATGGTTGTCAGCTGGGGATCAAGAGCTGTAGAAGGCTGAGCTTGGGGATGTTGAAAACCCGGTGGTAGACCCATAACTCCCTGTTGCTGATGGTTGCTCTGGTAGTATGGCTTGGGAACAAAACCTTGATGCTGGTTATAAGTGGCAAAAGGCTTGGGTGGAGGCGGTATTGCTGAGGTGGGTAGACCTGATCTTGCGGGTTAGCAACGTTAGTGCTCCTGTAAGACAGATTCGGGTTGTTCTTGTAGTTGAAGCCTTTGTTGTAGCCACCCTGATTCTGAATGTAGCTAACCTCTTCCATACTAGTATCCTCCCCATCTTGAATCTGGGAAATCTCATCTTCACTTGCAAAATGAACGTGCTTCTTCTGGCTGAGAAGGAGTTGATCCAGTTTGGCATTCAAAGCTTTTATTTCCTGCCTATGCCTTTCTTCCGAATCAACACTGCTGCGCCAACTTCTGTCATAGTCTGCTGAGTAGTTCCCATCTGATTGCCATTGCTTGCTGTATCAAGAACCATCCTTATCTTTGGTTGAACCCCTCTGTAAAGTGTACTGAGTAGAGACTCGTTGCTGAAACCATGGTGAGGACACTGAATAGTGTAACCTTTGAATCTTTCCCAGGCTTCGCAGAATGTTTCCCCACCTTTCTGGGCAAAACCAGATATCTCATTGAGGAGTCGAGCCGTGCGAGCGTTGGAGAAGAACTTGGCAAGGAAAGCTTTCTTGCAGTTATCCCATGAAGTGATAGAGCCATGGGGTAGATTCTTCTCCCACAGATGTGCTTTATCCCCAAGAGAGAAAGGGAAAAGTCTTAGTTTGAAGCCATCTTCACTGACTCCATTGATCTTAGTGAGGCTGTAGAGCCTATCAAACTCATCCAGGTGATCAAGAGGATCCTCCATAGGCAGGCCATGGAACTTGTTGCTCTGTACCATAGCGATCAAATCACTCTTGATCTCAAAATTGTTGTTCTGGATTGTATGAGGTATAATCCCTTGCCTCTGAGTGTGAGTTTTGGGAGCATCGCCTGCTCCAATCAACCGTGGCCTCCTCTGAGGAGGTGCTTCCTCGTGCAGAACCTGTGGGTTATTGTCTTCCATTCCCACCTGATCTTGGTGATCGATTCTGATGTGTTCTCTCTGCTCCCTCAACTGTTTTGGTCTATTAATGTAGTCAACGGAAGGCAGGAGGTTCTGGTTTCCTTTGTATCTCGTTTGCATGCAGGTAGGGGTGGGCTCGATTGGCTAACTCGAGTGGGTGGGTCGAGCCGAATACCAAGGTCGCGTCTTGATAGTCGACTCGGTCTGGGCACTCGAGTGGCTTGGTCGAGTCAGAACAAAGACGTGTCGAAGTACCTGAAATGCAAAGACAAAGAAAGAAACAGAAGGTTAGGGACAGAGTAGACTTAAAGAACTTGATCTAAAACGATTTGAAATCCTAAAGGTATCTGTCAAATGCCTCAATGCACTATCATGCCATTGTAGTATAGAAAGGTATCAATCCAAATGAGTGCGATATTAACCAGAAAAAATGCAATCAAACCGTCTAAGTCAATCCAAGCAAGCAGTAAATGGTGAAACTATCAACTAAGCAAAAGGAGATCGAAAGCAATTACAGAAACTAAAAACAGAGTGAAAACAGGGGAAAAACAGAGTAAAGCAGAGATCATAAACAGAGCGAAAACAGAACACAGAAAACAGAGATCAATCAAGAACAAGAGGGTCCTAAGGATGGGGTTGGTCAGTCTATCCTCCTAATCTAACTAGGAGCTTAACAAAATCTATCTAAGCTAATCCCTAGACAATAGATTCAACAGTAGCTAAATCCACTTTCGTGACAGATAATAACCTCAAGCTAAACTAGTTCCAGACCTAAATCTCTCTTGCGAAATCTAGCTTAGCAGGCACTAAGATTTAATATATTTAAGCCAATAAACACCCTAGACATCCAATCTCTTAGGATAGGCATGTAAATCTCTGGAATTAGTTGGTTCAGGCATTTCATCAAACACCTTCTCGTGTGGAAAAACCTATGATCTAGATTTAATTGATCAAAGAGAAGACTAAGATTCCAAGCCTAAACCTAACCCATCCTAAAGATCCCTAGAAAACTACTCACAGATCATGATGAACATCAAACTCAAAAACCCAGAAATGAAAATAACTTGCATAATCATAAAGATAAGGAAGAGAATAGAAGGGATAGAAAGATTCAAACACAAATACTCAGTAGATTCAGAGTTCTCTGATCCAAGAAGCAAGAACAGATGAACATAAGAGCCTCAAAAAACGAGAGTCCCCCCCCCCCCGCATCGTCCTAATCTCATACAGAGTATTTATATTCTTAGTGAAAAACCCTAAATCACAAAAAGACAAAATAGCAAATTAGGAGACGGGCTCGAGCAAGGTTGATCGAGTGGCTTGGTCGAGTCCGTCAAAAAAACTTCAAGACGACACTTTTATCTCTAACTCGAGCAGGTACTCGAGTGGTTCGGTCGAGCTAGGTCCAAGACTGCATTTTTAAGGTCAGCTCGAGTGTGTTGGGTCGAGCTGGAATCAAGACTACACCTTGGGCATGGACTCGAGTAGGGGCTCGGGTGTGGGGCTCGAGCTGGTTGGCTCGAGTGGCGCGGTCGAGCTGGTCCCAAGATAGCTCCTTTGGCTCCGGCTCGAGTGGTTGACTCGAGCTGTGTGGTGGTGACCTTGGTTTTCCCTTCTTCCTTCTCTCCATTCGGCCTCAACAGCTTCAATACTCCCTAAGTGCACCTGAAATGACTCCAAAATGCAGAATGTATGCAAACCTAATGCAAAATGCTCTAAGTATGCAAAACTAGACACAAATGCTAAGAACATGCTATTAAACAAGGTTAAAAGGGTGATAAATGCATGCTAGAACCATGTAAAATATAGACATATGACACATCGACCATTAGCATCGACCCAGGGCCGTCGATGTTGACTCACTGGACAGAAAAGGAAACTTCGGTTAATGCGAAATGCAAGATATGGAACCCTTGGATCACGAGTTAATACCTTCCAGAAGCTTCTAAGGACGCCCTAGATCCCTCCTAGCTTCTGTAACTCTATATAAACACATGTAATGTTCATTAGAAAGGGTTCCCACTTTTTGCACAACTTTCTAGCCACCACTTAGAGAGAAATCTGATATGTTCTTTTGTCTTAAGTTTTATTATGCAAGTTCTTTAGTTATTTTTCTTCGGATTCTTTGCTTTTACTCTACTACTTTTATTTACTGTTTTATCATGTCTCTATCTCATATACTTCCGTCACCCTCAGAGTTATGAGCGAGTAGATCCTTTAAATCTCTGGGGTGGAGATCGATGATGGGATCTACTGACTAGAGATTGATATTTTGTGTTCTTAACCGATTAACGACTTTGTATGTGTTCCTAAGGCTAGATTTACTCCTCTAGGAGTTATCTAAGAGCTTGATCTAATACAAAAGGCGTGACCAAGTGTTTTGTAAATTTTCTACACCATGAGAGTGGGTAGAGGTTTCGGATCTACATACTCGGAATAATAGTTAATCGATAAATCTATTTTTAACTTGTGAGCTTATCTAAATTAGCTTACATCAAGTTAGTTTAACATCTTAGGGTATTGATGCCATGAAAGTGGATTAAGATTTTGGAACTAAACACGTTGGAAGATTGACTACTTTGTAGAATTGAAATTGCTAATCAATCCGGTCGACGACGAGATCGTTCTCAATACTTGTATAGCACCACGAGAGTGGAGAATTTATAGAGAAATTAGCATACTACGAGAGTGGACTAATTTATATACGAAATCTCTAAACAGATGGATACTAACGAAGGGTTAAAGAACATCAATTCTCATATTAGAAGATTTTCGGATTCGTTCCCATTCACCCTTGGGATCGTTTTTTTATTATTGTTTAATCGTTATTTAATTTAAGTTACTTTATTTTATGCAATTTAATTTCTGCTATTGAATTTATGCAATTTATTTTATGCAATTTATATTATGCAATTTAATTTACGCACTTTATTTTACGCAATTTAATTTCTGCACTTTAATTTACGCCATTTAATTTATTTTATTTTATGCACTTTAATTTATTGTAATTTAATTTCCGTTATTTAATTTATGCAATTTACTTTATGCAATTTACTTTACGCAATTTACTTTACGTAATTTATTTTATGCAATTTAATTTACGCACTTTATTTTCTGTAATTTAATTTATGCACTTTAATCTATGCCATTTAATTTATGTTATTTAAATTACGCAATATATTTTATGAAATTTATTTCACGTAATTTAATTTTTGTTATTTAATTTATGCTTTAGTTTATTTTATTTTATTTAAATCGTATCTATTTATTTAATTATCGTTATTTATTTTACGCATCTTAGAACTTGGAAACAAACCCCCAAAACATTTATATTTTGCCTAGATTATATTTATTCTTGAATTCTCTGTAAAGTTATTCTCAGTCTATGTGGATCGATCCCGTACGTACTACCATTGCATTATTGTGCATTTATGGTATAATCGGGTTAAATTCCCGAGACTACTTTCTAGTAGCGTTCGGGTGAAAGCTGGTGAATGAAGAGGTGAAACAGATCCTCTCATCAGTAGGAGGCGATGGATAGACTCGAAGGAGAATTCTTAGATTTGTCTCAGGGAACTCAAGGCAAGGTTTTTAATGAGACAACAATTTTGAACTTTATCATGATGTTATCTATACTAATATTCTTACGCTTTTTGAGAATTAGCAATTAGCTTCAAGCAGGAATATTGGAAAACCCGTAAGTGGACCGACAAACTCCAAAAAATGACCATTCTCTCGGCGACTTAAACGTTTTGGAGTTGATCCCTCGACCGTAATTAATCTAACCACTCTTGATTTGGAGCTGGATATAAATTGGACGTGACACCTCTATGAGATCCTGCAAGGCTCATCTAAGTAAGAACGATTCTCCTCTTTCTTCCCTTCGATTAGATAAGAAAAGAAGAGAAAAGAAAAATAAGAGAAAAGAAAGAAAAAGGATATAGAAGCGAACCGGGCATTGAAAGCAACCACTTTCAATGTTCGCGTCTCAAGAAAACTTGTCCTAAAAAAAAGCCTAAGTGAAAAGGCGATCGCTAAAAAAAAAATAATACCCTAGAAAAGTAGGGAGAAATCGATCGACCTTGAAATGAGAGAAGGAAGAGGAAATGAATCGTATCAAGACGAACTTGAACATACAGAAATCCAAAAGAGTACATGCTTACATCTTTTGATCATTTGTTCCAAGTTGGGACTTCACGCTTAAAATTGAATAAGTGGGATCAACAAAGAAGAGTCAAAGCTCGATGATGAATGTTGCTCCGAATTAAGGTAGTAACTCACTATGTTTATGGTGAAGTACATGTAGTACGTTTGAAGTTAGTTCTACCTCGTTAAGTTGAAGGATATTAGTACGATAAGATAATGTAAGGTATTGTTCAATATAGATATTGTGGAACCTCTTCACTAGCTTAACCTTTGTTTGCTTGAGGACAAGGAAAGAGATAAGTTTGAGGGAGTTTAGAACACTCATTTTTACAAATTTCCATACATTCATATAGGTTATTTTCATAGGTTTAAGCTAGTATTTAGGACTGTTTTAGTGCATTTGCTTGTGTTTATGTTTTGACAGGTACTTGGGACAAAATCAATGATTTAAGAGTGTTTTAGAGCCTGATGGACCCATAGGGACTTTGAAGTTACTTGCCCGGCCCAAATGTATCATGGAGAGATATCTCAAGAGCCTCACAAAGGAAGCATCGACCCTAGCACCAACCAGAAGGGGTTGACGCTCGTCCTGGGCAAGCCATCGACAGACAGCATCGACCCAGGGCGGTTGATGCTCTTTCTCGGACCCAAACTTCAAGGTGACAACGAAGACCATCGACGCAAACATAGGGCAGGATCGGTCGATGCTCGTCCTGAGGATCCACATTGACCATTAGCATCGACCCAGGGCCGTCGATGCTGACTCACTAGACAGAAAAGTAAAATTCGGTTAATACGAAATGCAAGATATGAAACCCTTGGATCACGAGTTAATACCTTCTAGAAGCTTCTAAGGATGCCCTAGACCCCTCCTAGCCTCTGTAACTCTATATAAACACATGTAATGTTCATTAAAAAGGGTTTCCACTTTTTGTACAACTTTGTAACCACCACTTAGAGAGAAATCTCATACGTTCTTTTGTTCTTAAGTTTTATAATGCAAGTTCTTTAGTTATTTTTCTTCGGATTTTATGCTTTACTTTAGAGGTTTATGTGGATCGATCCTGTACGTACTACCATTGCATTATTGTGCATTTGTGGTATAATCGGGTTCAATTCCTGAGACTACTTTCTAGTAGCGTTCGGGTGAAACCTGGTGAAAGAAGAGGTGAAACAAATCCTCTCATCAGTAGAAGGCGATGTATAGACTCGAAGGAGAATTCTTAGATTTGTCTCAGGGAACTAAGATGGTTCGAGCGTATGAGATGGAGTTTAATAGGCTCAAAAGATATGCGGGAAAGGGTCTCGAGGATGAGCTTGCTCAAGTGAGAAGGTTTTTGCGCGTTATGCGCTTGGAGTTGAAGAATAGATGCATCGTGAGTTATGCATCAGTGATCGGGTTAGTTGAGAGAGCGGCCTTGATTGAGGATGGCTTAAAGGAGGAGGCTAAGGTAGCTAGCTCGGAGGCTCAAGCTAAGAAGTCCTTTAGTTCGGGTTCGTCGGGTTGCTAATTGCCCTAACAAAGATATGAGGACTTGCTATTATTGTAAAGAGGTGGAGCACATAAAGACGTTGTGTCCTAAGTTGCATCAAGGTGGAGAAAGGTCAGAAGTACCACCATTTAAGCGAGCGGCGATGACTCCTCGAGCTTACTCCCTGAGCATTGAGTTTGGGGAGGGGAGTAACTCCAAGCCGATCACTGGTTAGAATTCTTACTTTATTGAATTATTTCATTGTGATTATGAATTCTTCGATGTGTTGTTGTTTTGGTGGTCTTAGCTTATAGATTATGCGTAAGGACCTTGAACGTGGGAGGGGTTAAATCTCATGTGTTGTTTGACTCCGGAGCATCTCATTATTTTATTACTCTGGAATTAGTTAAAGAATGAGGGTTCCAAGAGGACCCTAGTGAGCAATTGAGAATAGTGAAAGTAGCGGGTGGACAAGTTTTTTAAGCCCGCAGTTTGGTAAAAAATGTGGATATTCATATTGCTGGGGAAGTTAAGCCATCAGATTTAATCGTATGGCCAGTAGAGCTCTATGACATTATTTTGGGCATGAATTGGCTTGAAGAGTATAAGACCCATTTGGATTGTCATAGAGGATGGGTGGTGTTTGAGACGAATCTCGGGAAAGTGGTTTATCACGGTGTGAGACCTACTTTGGGATGTTTGGTGGTTTCAGCTATTCAAGCCGAGAAAATGATAGAGAAAGGTTGTGAAGCATATCTTGCAACCATCACAATACCCGAAGAAGTTGAAGAGTTGATGCTTCAAAACATTCCGGTTATAAAGGAGTTTGAGGATGTGTTTCAACCTTTGAAAGGGTTACCACCGGCGAGATCTGATCCTTTCCAATTGAGTTGGAACCGGGAACGGCTCCCATTTCTAAAGCTTTATATTGTATGGCTCCCGCAGAAATGGCAGAGCTTAAGAAGCAGCTAGAGTAGTTACTTGATAAGGGATTCATAAGACCGAGTAGTTGACCATGGTTAGCACCAGTATTTTTTGTGAAGGAGAAAGATGGGAGTTTCCGGTTGTGTATAGACTATCGAGGTCTAAATCGAGTGACGATTAAGAACAAGTACCCTCTTTCGAGGATTGATGAGTTGATAGATCAATTGAGAGGTGCTACTTGGTTCTCGAAGATTGACTTAGTTTCTGGATATCATCAGATTCCTATTAAAGAGTCGGACATTCAGAAGATGACCTTCAGAACGAGGTACAAGCATTATGAATTTGTAGTAATATCATTTGGGTTGACGAATGCACCAGCGGTATTTATGAGATTGATGAATGATGTGTTTCGAGAATATTTGGATGAGTTCGTGATCATCTTTATTGATGATATCATGGTGTATTCAAAAATTTCTGAACAGCATGGTAATCACTTGAGAAAAGTGTTAGAAAAACTAAGAGAGTAGAAGTTATTTGTCAAATTGAGTAAGTGTAGCTTTTGGCAAAGGGTGATTGGATTTTTGTGTCATGTGGTTTTTGAGAATGGAGTTTCGGTAAACCCAGAAAAGATTAAAGCTATTAGAGAATGGCCCTAGACCTGAGAATGCAACGGAGATAAGAAGCTTCCTTGGGTTAGCTGTGAAACGGAGATAAGAGGCTTCCTTGGGTTAGCTAGGTATTATAAGAGGTTCGACAAGGGTTTTGCGAATATTACTCAACCTATGACAAAGTTGACGGGGAAGGATGTTCCATTTGTGTGGTTTCAAAAGTGTAAGGAGAGTTTCTTGAGACTCAAGGAGCTATTGACTACTGTACCGGTGTTGGCATTATCCGATCCTAAGGAGCCATATGTGATTTATACGGGATTGGGTTGTGTATTGATGCAGCATGGGAAGGTGATTGCTTATGCTTCGAGGCAGTTGAGGAAGCATGAAAGCAATTGTTCTACTCATGATTTGGAGATGGCTGCAGTGGTATTCGCTCTTAAGATATAGAGGTCATATTTGTACGATGGTAAGGTCCAGGTGTTTACAAATCATAAAAGTCTCAAGTATGTATTCACTCAACCTGAGTTGAATTTGAGATAAAAGGGGTGGATGGAACTGATGGCGGACTATGATTACGATGGATTTTGTGGTTGGGTTACCAAACTCGCGGAACAAAGATGTTATTTGGGTGATTGTTGATCGCTTAACAAAGTCAGCTCATTTTCTAGCCATAAAGAAAACGGATGGAACTAGGGCATTGGCAAGGAGGTACATTAATGAGATTGTGCGATTACATGGTGTACCGGTGAGTATCGTGTCCGATCGTGACAGTAAGTTCACTTCGGATTTTTGGCGAGCATTTCAGAAGGAGATGGGTACGAAGGTACACATGAGTATCGCTTATCATCCTCAGACTGACGGCCAATCTGATAGAACAATTCAGACTCTCGAGGATTTGGTGAGGATGTGTGTGTTGGATTGGGGTGGCCATTAGGTGGACTACCTGAATTTGGTGGAATGCACTTATAACAATAGCTATCAAGCTAGTATCAAGATGGCACCATATGAGGCTCTTTATGGTAGGCTATGCAGAACGCCATTATGCTAGACTCAAGTAGAGAAGCGAAGCATGTTTGGCGAGAATTTGGTGCAGGAGATTACGGAGAAAATCCGAGTCTTGAAGTTGAATTTGAAAGAAGCTCAAGATCGGCAAAAGAGTTATGCGGATAACCGCAGGAAAGAGTTAGAATTCGCCATGGGAGATATAGTTTATCTCAATATGGCGATGCTTAAGGGTTCGAATATATCTATTTTTGAGAGTAAGTTGAATCCAACATATTTGGGACCGTTTCGAGTGTTGGAACGAGTTGGATCTATTGCTTATAGACTAGAATTGCATGCGGCTATGCGAGCATTTCACGATGTATTCCATGTTTCAATGTTAAAGAAATGATTGCATAGGGATGATCAGGTATTACCGGAGATTCTACCTGATTTGTTGTCAAGTTTGACAGTTGCAGCAAGGCCTGTGAAGATTCTGGAGCGCAGAATCAAGGTTGACAGGAAAAGAAAACTCCTGAGATTAAGATCTTGTGGTATTGTGAAGGGATTGACGAGGAGACTTGGGAATCGGAGGCGAGGATTATATGGTATTTAATCCTAATGAGGTTGGTTAGGATTATGTGGTATTTAATCCTAACGGAGTTGGTTTACCGATTAGGATTATGTGGTATTTAATCCTAATAGATTGGTAACCGAATGAATCATGTGGTATTAGATTTTGAGGTTGACCAAAGGTAAACCGAGTGAGATCTTGTGGGGGACTTAGCTTATTGGGATCCTGTGGTATTGAATTTCGATGGGCTAGTCGTTTTATGACCACGTAAGATCTTGCGGTATTAGATCTAGAGGTTATTAATGAACCAAGCAAGAACGATGTGGAGCTCGATTATCAGCCTTACGGGTTGTAATTTGGTTATATTAATCGAATAATTAATTATTTTGGAACCAATTTCGGGTTAATTGGTTCAGACGGAATTAATCGGTGATTTTGGGATGTTAACGGGAGTTGAAAAAATAAAATAGGACGGAAGAGTGTCTCAAATATTTCGAGAAGTTGGCGAAATTACGAAACCGAGGAGAAGAATTTAATTAAATCATGAAAATTGGTTTAATTAAATGTTTGGTTTAGTGGTTTGATTTGATTAAACAAAAGGCAAAAATATCTCCTTCTTCTCTAATATTCTATGCTTCTTCTTCTTCCTCTCATCTCATTGGACATATTGGTGTTGGAGTTGGAGAGAGAGAGAGAGAGAAAGTGAGAGAAAGAGAAGAGAGCTTGAAATTGAAAGAAGAAGAAGAAGGAGGTGAAAGAAGCTTTAGAAAACAGAGTTTTGGAGCTGTATTCAGAAGAACGATCGGAGTAGCAAAAGGATCCGGTTTGAGCTGAAACTTTTTGAGTAAGTGCATCAATCTCTTATCTAGCTATATACCAAAAGGTTTCTTATTTTATTGAGTGGTTTGGGAGATATGATATTTCTCCCGAAATCGCTCAAAACAGAGCAAATCCGCGATGGTTCAAATTGAGAGAGTGTTTGGCCACTCAAATCGTAATGGATTGAGTTGACATTTAGTAGATACCCTCTTGATCGTATTAACTTATGATTGACCGGAGGGATTGAGATTTTAATGGCTAGATTAAGAGATATAACTGGATTAGTAAACTCTGTTTTGGGATGGAGGAATCCGAAATTGTGGTTTAGGCAATCGGAGTTAAGGCTCATGTGATGAACCTCTTGAGGATGTTTTTTGCTCTATTTTGGCAGGCTATTGATAGATATCTTGGTGGTTGTGTGTGTGCCAAAAAGAATCAAGGTTTAAGGTTCAAAACCTTAAGAACAATCAAGGTGAGTGCGTGACCGTAGCTTATCTATATGATCAATAGATTTTCGTGATTGATGTGTGATGTAGGGCTTGACCATATGGGTGTGAGTTGTGGCTTGTCCATATTGTGTGATGTTGTGTTGTGATGGAGTTCTATCATGATATTATTTGATTGTTTTGTGTGTTGCATATAAATTGCGGTAAGTCTTTGATCATATGTGTGTATAGCTGTGGGACGGGATGACCGTCTCACTAAACATTATCAATGCTTACGCGCCTCTTTTCGTGCAGGTAAACAGAAGTCTTAAGAGTTGGAGTTCGTGGAACCAAGGCGAAAAGAGAGGATGATGTAAATGGGTTTTTGTAAATTTTTGTTTCGTATGTCGTTATGCTTTTGTCATACATATTGGAACTTGTTGGTACGCCTTGGTTAGTAATGCTAATTTGTTTTGGGAAGGATTAAGTTGTTAGACTCGAATATTTAAGTAAAATGGTTGTTTTGAACTTTAATCGATTCCGCATATTTTCCTGTAAAAGCTTTTATTGATGTTTGAGGCATATTGAAGTGGCTTAGAAGCCTAAATTGATGAGGAATCATGGGTTGTGCATGTCTAGTTCTAGGTAGAAGGATTTGCATGAGTTTTGCTAGTTTGTGGTTTCAGGACAGGGAAGGATCGATCGATCCGAAGGAAGATAGATCGGTCCAGAATTGCGCCATAATTTAGGATCGATTTGCGAGCGGAGGATCGATCGATCCCAAAGCCGATCGATCGGTCGGGTTTTGCGTCGAATTTTAAGATCGATTGACTCAAGTCGAGATCGATTGATCCTAGCCAAGATCGATTGATCCTATTTATAAATATTAAGCTCTTCGGTTACGAGTTTGTTTGGTTGTACGGCGTTGTTTAGCGTTTAAGTAAAGCATAAATAGTTTTGTTAGACGATTTTAAGGTGATTAATTGAAAAAAAATTTAGAACTCCGGTATTTTTAGTATTTTCCGCCGTCTATAGTTTCTGTAAATAGGGATAAAGTGTCACAGTATCTCTTGTTCGACAGGTGCTTATATAACCGGACATACGTTCTTATCATAAAGATTATGGTCTGTAGTTTATGAAATGAGTAATTCTTTAGACCTCCGATTATCATGTAAATATAAAATTGATTATTGTATAGAAAGCTGAAAAAAAATTGTACGTGCTCATGAATTCCATAGAGATATCAAAAATAAAAACAAGTAATACACCATTGGCATGGCATAATTCAATTTGTTGATACAAAAAGAGAATTAAAAAAAAAAAAATCTTCATTATTTTCCTGTGTTTTATACTAAACTTTAAATTCAAGTCACTTCTACTTTTTCATGTCACTCATACGAATCATAGTTAATTGCTCACCGAACATGAAAAGAAATAATAAAAAAAACAATGTGATAATATTAGATTTTTTAACACCACAAACAACAAAACACAACCTTGCTCACATCAATCAAACTCTCACTTGTCACTTCCATGTCCTAAAAACCTGAGCTTTTTTGGTTATCTCTCAATGCTTTTTCTATTTTCTTTCCCTTTCTATGAAACTTTCAAGATTTTCAACAAAATTATAAGTAAACAAATATCGATAGATATTTCTCTCTAAGTGGATTCTTGGCTCGTACCGAGTGGATTTGTGTTATGATTCTCTGCCTCATTTTCAGACCAGCTGGTATAAAGGCATTTTGTTCTTTCTTTCTTTAATATCCAAGTGTCGTTTTTTCATCGAAACTCATAATTCCTTAATCTAAAAAAAAATAAAAAAGATTTTATATAATTCAAAATGTTTTAAAAAAAACAATTGAGCTTTAGATACGATCAACGGTTATGCTTTTCTCTCCTTTAATATCTCCATAATTATGTAACAGTCCGTTTCATGGGTTTCTCCTCCCTCTTCTTTTTCTTCATTTTCTTGTAAAATAATATTCATTTTTCTTCTTATTCAGCTACAAATGACTGAAAAATTATTAAAGGTTCATCAGATTTTTTTCTTTCATTTGGGTTTGATCTGTAATATTGAGAATTTTAATTTATTTTTTTGTTATTTTCTCTGTTGTAGGAATTGAGAAAATGGACCACTGATGAAGAAGCTTGATCTATCTTTATTTCCACAAAATATAAGTTTTATCTTAGAAAAGTAACAAAAAAGTTAGAGAAATATCATGTGATTTTTTTACCAAAAAAAAATTTATATCATGTGATTTCTGGTTGATGGTTGGTAAAGTGTAGCTATAAAAGAAAGCATTTTCCGAGAAAAATCTTTGTTTTCTTGAGAAATTTTTCAATTACAAAAGAGAAGGAGAAGACAAAAACTTGGAACTTGGGTTTTGGTTCTTAGTGAACATGAAGTCATTAGAAAGAGTGGTTTCAGAGAAAGCATTAAAGCTTGGGAATTCATTTCCATGTCAAATCTGTGTAGTGGGGTTTCTATGTGGAATCTGTCTCAGTTCACTTTTCTTAGCTGCTCTTACTTCTCTTGGCACCTTCGAACTCGCTGCCTTTACCTTCTCCTCCTCAACCTCCTCTGCTTTGCCTCCTTGCAATTCTTCCACCTCTTACATCATCAGTAAGTCTTACAAAGATTTGATGTTTGGTAATTTGTTGTGTGTTTGTTTCATGTAATGAAAATTTATTTATATGGTTGCAAGTATAGACCGTAAATTGAAATGGAATAACAAAGCTGAGATAGAAGAAGAAGAAGAAGAAGATATTGTGAAACTTTTGGTCTCTGCTTGGGATAATTTATTACTAAATGAAGAAGACTTCTTGAAGAAGTTAGGGTTGAATAAATCTGATGTACCAAACGCTCCACATTTGGAGAATTGTGAGGAGAAGACACGAGTTAGGGAGCGTCTGGATACATGGATAGCGAATCGGACACTCCCTTCTTGGGTATGCTTCTTCTTCTTCTTGTTCTTGTTCTTTGTCATCAAGAAATTACTATGGTGAATGAACAATCAAAAGCTTGTTTTTAGATCAATGGAGGAGATGAAGAGAACTATCCGTTAACGAGGAGAGTGCAACGTGAGATATGGGTTCATCAGCATCCTTTGAACTGTGAAAACAAGAGTGTCAAGTTCCTTGTAGCTGATTGGGAAACGCTTCCTGGTTTTGGAATAGGAGCTCAGATCACTGGAATAACTGGTCTTCTCGCAATAGCTATAAACGAAAACAGAGTGCTTGTTACAAATTACTATAATCGAGCAGATCACGATGGTTGCAAAGGTACACAATGTCTTTGTTTTTGGCTAACATATAGCAACATCACAAGCTACAGCTTCTTGGTTAATCTTCTTATGAAGATCTTTTCCGCGTATAAGAACCAAATTTAGGGGTTTTATTTTGGTGTTACTTTTTTGTTTGGATGCAGATTCTTCTCGTGGAAGCTGGTCTTGCTATTTTCTACCGGAAACATCAGAAGAGTGTCGGAAACGCGCGTTTGCGATTGCGAAGAAGAGAGAAGCATGGGAGAGTGGGATTGTAACAGGGAAACAAAACTACAGCACAAAGGAGATTTGGGCTGGGCCTATACCAAAGCTCTGGGGTAAGCCTTGGAGTTATATGAAACCCACTACAGAAATCAACGGAAGTTTAATCTCCAGTCACCGGAAAATGGATCGGAGATGGTGGAGAGCACAGGCGGTGAGATACTTGATGAGATTTCAAACGGGATACACTTGTAGTTTGATGAACGCTGCTCGACACTCTGCGTTTGGAAAAGAAGCTGCCAAGATTGTTCTCTCTACAGGAGATTGGAGAAAGAAGAAGAAGATTATGACAGAGATTGAGGAACAGGTGTGGTCGGATCACAAGCCGTGGATTCCAAGGCCAATGCTGAGTGTTCACGTGCGGATGGGAGACAAAGCGTGTGAGATGAGAGTTGCGGCTTTAGAGGAGTACATGCGTTTAGCTGATCGGATCAGAGATCGGTTTCCGGAGCTCAACAGGATCTGGCTCTCTACAGAGATGAAGGAAGTTGTGGACAGAAGTAAAGATTATGCTCACTGGAGATTCTATTACACGGAAGTAGAGAGACAAGTCGGTAATAAATCGATGGCTGAGTATGAAGCAAGCCTAGGGAGAGAGACGAGCACGAACTATCCCCTGGTTAACTTCTTAATGGCGTCGGACGCTGAATTTTTTGTCGGAGCATTGGGTTCCACTTGGTGTTTCCTTATCGACGGTATGAGGAACACTGGTGGGAAAGTCATGTCCGGTTATCTCAGTGTTAATAAAGACCGGTTCTGGTAACTTTATGGGTTCCACTATGTACAGAACAAGACTCCTCTCCTTATTTCTTCTTCATCTGTTGTACAAAGAGTTTTCAGTATAATAAAGGAAGGTTTAGTAGAGTTCAGCTCACAAACAACAGAGAA